>OZ017739.1:235582903-235690403 GCA_963969285.1 Odontomyia ornata | reverse complement strand
GCACTGGCACAACCCATTATTCTTGATGGTGTATATAACTGGCAAGCATGCAGCAACGGGCAAAGCCCCAGCCAAAGTTATATTTGGAAAGACTTTTGATCGGCCGGCTGATATAAAGTTTGGAATACCCCTTGAGAAACCGCAAACGATCTGGGAGCACGCAAGTGAGCTAAGGCAACGGTTGAACCAGATACATTGGATAGTGTGAGAATACCTCGAATTGGCTTCTGACCGCATGAAGGCCAGGTGTGATCTAAAGGCAAATCCTACTGACTTCCAGCAAGATGACTTGATGTGGCTATTTAGCCTTTAACGGCGGTAGGGTAAGTCTCCGAAGTTGCAGCATCATTGAGAGGGACCATACCAAGTTGCAAAGCGAATAAACGATGCCCTATATCACATACAGGACACCGTAAGCCGGGAGCCAAAATGTAAATCGTTCACCTGGGCCGTCTTGCCCCATATTATATCAAAGGAGACTTAATTACAAAAGCGTGTACTCGAAAACACAAGAATAGTTCAAGTAGATTCATGATCAATATTTGAAAGTAAACAAGTGGATCACTGCTGGTATTCAGAATTTCTCGAGTACCCCAGGTAGTTTCCGTCAAAAAGTTTGCCAATATACAAGAAACGACCCTATAAAAACCGAGCTGAATGAATGGGGGATGTAATAGTAATAAAAACTGCGACAGTAAAACTGCGATAATAAAACTGCGGTAAGAGTAGGGTGCAAATTGAAGGCCGTATTGATTGTAAGTGAAGTAAAGGCTTTTTTGTGGTATATTTTCAAGACAGTTGAAACTTTAATTGATAGGAAAGATGAAAACTAAACTAAAGTGTGATATTTAAAAAAGTGAAATTAATTATTGTTCATTCTAGTTAAGTAAAGTATTTTAATATAAAAGACAGTACGTTTTCACTTTCCCAGGACATTATTCTTATCGGCCGTAAGCCGCAACATGTGATAATATAGATAATTATATTGTGTGTGTGTGTGTGCGTATAGAAGGTGCTCTTTGCAATAGGTAAATTTTTCTCTAGAAATTCACCTTAAAGCGTGAATTTCACTCTTATAAACTACACTGTCAGTCCTCATGGTCATCACTATTAGACAAATATTCGTCAAACGGTCACAATCATGAAAGTTAGAACTAATTAAACTAGAAACTAAAGTAACATTTCATACACTTGGATTAGCTGATAATATTAATTCGATTGCTTTAGAGGGCAAGCTAGCAGATGTTTTCCTTCGTATTTCTCGATGATCGTTTATTATTGGGTTAGATGTGACCAACAACATGTTAAAGAGAAAGAAATCTCTATGCATAGCTTCACGTAAATACTTTTGAGTATTCTTCTTGGGCTGCCTCAGAAAGCTGCCCTATTGGAAGAAGGGCTGATTTTATTATTTCAGTACTATGACCAAATATTTTATGAACCGTAGCAGGCGTATAATACCACCCAAAGAGACCTAAATATATTTTTCCTGTCTCATATAGCAAAACAGCAAATTTTTCTAGGTTAATATTATAACCAGATGATAGAGGGTGCAGTATGATGTGATTTTTTTTTATTATTGTCACATCCAAACCCGTAATATTAGCGCTTTCCTCCTAATCTTTGAAACATTTTTGGGCAGTATTCCCGGCATTTGGGGTATCGTATTCTAGTTTAAGTTTATCTATTACTAAACCTAGTTCCCTATTACTAAACCTTGTTCCCTATTACTAAACCTTGTTCCCTAGGCCATCTTAAGGGAATTGTAAAATCATTTTACAATACCCTACTAAAATCGCGTCCTGTCTGTCCGTCCGTCCGTCCGTCCGTGTGTCACACCACTTTTTCTCGCAAACTACATAAGCTAGAAACATAAGATTTTGCAGGTAGGTGCGAAATGACGCCCTCTTCAAAGTTTCAACACGAAAAAAATTTTATAAGGTCTTTAAGGGGGGTCTCCCCATATAGGGGGGTTGCCCCTGAAAAAAAAGTTTTCATCGCATGTAGGCAATATGGGTATCAAATGAAAGGTCTTAATGAGAACTTTTCAAAACAGGTCTTAAAATGACAAATTTTACTTCGAGAGGTGCAGGGGAAGGGGAAATGACCCGAAAAATCTGATAAAAATTACGAATGTAGGCCTTTGTGCGTACAACAACAACAAATACATGAGAAGTCGAAATTCACTCAACTTTGTTAGTAATAGTATGATTTATCGATTTTATATTTTCTTGAATAAAATCTTAACGGTGGCCTTAATGAAACGGTGGCCTTTATGAAATTCAGTACACAGATGGTTATTTATAAGATTAATCTGTCCTGAAAATTTCATAAAGATCGAATGGTATTTAATGAAGTTATCGCGATTTGAATTTTCCCGTATTACTATGGAACAATATGCGCTGTACTCGTATTACTATGGAAACATATGGCTATGGAACAATATGCGCTTTTTACCGACTCAGATACTACAGCTTTGCTAGGATTTGCATGGAAATTTCAGGAATGATAGGTATCATGAATTTCTTTGAGAATTGGCTCAGCTAGCGGTATTAGTAATTGTAAAGCAAAATAGTGGCTGTTTTAAATGCGAAGATTGAATAATTTTGATGTATTTTGCCCCAACTTCAACGTTTAAGGCGCATGCTTTTAACACTTGATTCAATTTAATGAATGCCTGAAGATGAGTACCTACAATTAATACTCATAGGTGAAACAAGTTGAGGAGGCAGGAGAGAGCTCCTAGCAAATGGGCTTTGTAACTATTCTAGGATTCGAAAATATAAGCCATGAATCGATGATTACAGTACAGGGGAGTGGCCGCTGAACGAAAAATTTCATCAATGAGTATCAAATGAATGTTCTTTAAAAGAGCTTTTCAAAACAGTACTTGACTTACAATTTTTCCTTCACAAGGGCAACAAATACCTTAGAGGTCGAAATTCGATCAACTTTGTTAATAATAGTACATTTTATAAATTTTCCTCTTTTGTCTATAAAGTCATGATGGGACCCTTAAATTTCCTAAAATCTAAAATGTAAGTTTTCGAACAATAAACAGCTAAGTTACAGCCGATTGAATATCTAACAATTACAACAACATTAACACGTGATACTAGGGAGATACACGCTTGCAACGGACCTAAACACTACAAATATGTAGGAATTTTGTTAAAAATTTTAGAAATGGTTTGTAATATTGATGTGTTATCATGACTAACCAAGCGACGAGGTTATTCGAACTCAATTTATGGAATCTGTATATGAGTCGAGTTTTGATATGCAGGATATATTGTTTGTTTTACTAATTGTTTTACAATACCCTTCTGGCAGGAGCATCCTCCTGCTAATTCAACTTGTTATCAATTAATATTTATATAATTTTATAAAGCAAATTTAAGGGTCACTGCTGAAAATGTAAAATTTAGAAAATGTAATGCTATTAACAACTTTGATGGAGTTTTGACTTGTGATGTTTTTGTGGCTTTTATACTCATAAAGACCTACATACATGATTTTTTCAGATTTGTCTGTCCAAAGATGTCTAATCACGGAGGGGAATGGGGATGTACATTTTTCGTACATTTCCCCTCACGCTGCACCCTCTGAAGTGAAAAATCTCAGTTTAGAACCTGTTTTGAAAATTTTTAATCAAAACCTTTGATTTGATACTCATAACGACAACCTTTGGTATACAAAATTATTTAAAGGTCACCCCCTTTATGGGGACCTTATAAAAATTATTTTATGCTGCAACATTCAAGAGGGCACTACTTTTGACCCACTCACCAGACGGAGGAATAGATGGACTGACAGGCGGCGATGTAAATAGGTTATTGTAAAAATCACAATTTTAATTCGATGGATATGAAACTTAATTTTAAGATAGAAGATAATTATGTCTAAAGATTTTGACATCTTGATGATAATTCATGAACAAGTTTAAAAATGGCGGCGGTTCAAAAATGGGATTTTTTCAGATTTGTTCACCCTCTAGCAGCCATATTTTTCATCTGTATTAGGTTTTAGTGTTAAACAAAAAAATTATCACGAATTCGATGAATCTAATATATTGACACTTATGACGTACAAAGGGTTAGTAAAATTTACAAAATCGTATGGGTTTTTCTTAGTTTTAAAGTGTATCGAATTCGAGAAGTACTGAACAATTCGACTGGAAAATGTCAGGTTTGTCCAGATAGCTTATACTATGCGAACCACTGTGAGTTGCCTTTGAAATATAATGGGCGGATCCGTAAAATCGGTGACCTATTACTTGAAGGCAAGATGGTGGTGATATATCAGCTGTGTATTTTTGTTTTTGATAATAAGTGGCATTGCTTCGGTTCGCGAAAGCTTCGAATTAGGTATCGAAACTTTGAACATAGTGGCGATTTAAATCATTAAATTTCAGTGACTGTAGCTCGAAGGATTGCTGAAGTGAAAACAATTATGTTTATACGCTTACAGACATTAAAACATGTGAAATTATTCGCTAAATTTTGGTGCTATAAGTCAAAAAGTTTAAAAAATTAGTGCTGCAAAATGTAATGTTGCAAAACCAATTGATTTCACTAACGAAATACTAAGAATTTCGCTCGACAACGTTATGATTCATAAAACATTCGTCTTTCCTTGCAAAACTATTTAAAAATTCGAAAAGTTCACGATAGAAAGAAATATATCTGGATTCAAGTGATCCAAAGAAAGCAAACATAGCAATGATGTACACTACGAAGGCGCCGGTTAAACTCATAAAAATATAAGACAAATAGAGAGGCTTTATCCATGTACACGGCTGTATGTAAGCATCCAAACTTTTTGAACTTTTCATTTTTCTCCTCACTTAGCTTTAAATTGATCCTCGCACTCGCTCTGCTATAAATTGAATAGAAGGTAGCTGTTTGGTTCGTTATATAAAAAACCCTACCCTTCTGGTGACTTCGGCAGATTTAACATGCAACGTTTGAGTTAAGTTAACATCCCCATTAGATTGGTAATTTCAATTAAATGTACCATCAATCAAATCTGTTCGATGAATTAATCTATGGTTTGTACTTCCAAAATTCAAATAATCGTTCCATATTCACATACAAATAGCATGTAAGCGAAGGCAACAAACAATCATTTTTAGTCGGGAAAATGTTGCAATTCTTACTAACATACTTACTTAGATGGTTGAATAATTTGAATTTATCAAATTCACCCGAGTTTGGGAAAATATTTAAAGATAAAAAGTTGCATGATTTCATAAAAAAATTTTATATTACGTAAGAAGTCACAAATCAGTGCCCATCAGTTGTTAAAGTTCACTTTAAATCAAACAACATTGGCAAAATTCCTCAACTGTCCATGAATAGGACACAAACTCCTTGAAAAGTGAACGAATTTTAGAGGGTGAAAATTAGCTTTATCATTGTATTGTGAATCACGAAAACTTCGATAGATATTCTTTTTAGATATAACAAATGCATTTTAATTCCAATTGAGTCTAAAAATCGGAATTTTAATGAAAGAAATGCAAGTTAAAATTTTGCTTCTATTTTTCTGCATTGCTTGGGTAATATCGGCAAAAATCGACTAGAAAGTAAACATTACAATTATGTAAGAAGAAAAATATCATTCGTATACTTATAATTGATGTCTTCATTTTGAGCAAATGTTTCATTCGTTTTTATAATTTGGCTAAAACATAAAATATTTATTTGGGTAAATTTGATCGTCGTGTAAAATTTTAAGTAATTTTCTCGAGAGAAATTTATTAGGTAAATTCCTCGAGAGAAATTTAACTATTACGGAGAGTACTTTATATATATATATATATATATATATATATATATATATATATATATATATATATATATATATATATATAAAAATATATATGTATATATATATATATATATATATATATATATATATATATATATATATATGTATATATATATATATATTTATATATATATATATATATATATATATATACATAATATATATATATATATATATATATATATATATATGTATATTTATATATATATATATATTTATATATATATATATATATATATATATATATATATATATATATATATATTTATATATATATATATATATATATATATATATATATATATAAAATTTATATATGTCTATAAATATATCTATATCTATATATATATATATATATATATATATATATATATATATATATAAATTTAAAAAAATTATATATATCTATAAAATAAGAGGTGTTATTTTGAATAGATCTTGTGTTACAGTTTTTCCTTCACAAGGGCAACAAATACCTTAGAAGTCGAAATTCGATCAACTTTGTTAATAATAGTACATTTTATAAATTTTCCTTTTTTGTCTATAAAGTCAAGATGGGACCCTTAAATTTCCCAAAATCTAAAATTTAAGTTTTCGAGCAATAAACAGCTAAGTTACAGCCGATTGAATATCTAACAATTACAACAACATTAACACGTGATACTAGGGAGATACACGCTTGCAACGGACCTAAACACTACAAATATGTAGGAATTTTGTTAAACATTTTAGAAATGGTTTGTAATATTGAAGTGTTATCATGACTAATGAAGCGACGAGGTTATTCGAACTCAATTTATGGAATCTGTATATTAGTCGAGTTTTGATATGCAGGATATATTGTTTGTTTTACTAATTGCAACAAAATTTTCTACGTTGTTCGACATTTGAGCGACCGCTATTTTGTTACAGGAAAGCCGATTCTAGGCTTTTTATTGTGAGATTCATCATACACACCAGTAAACCTTTGTACGTAATTTCATCCAAATCGGAGCTATACTTTGGTCTTAACAGAAATCACAATTTTTCATCTAAAATAGCCGCCATTTTGTTTTCGCTTGGCTAATATAGCTGGTTCACAAACCTATTGGAGATATCTACTTAATACACCTTTCCTAAAAATTTGGTGAAAATCGGAGCAAAATTGCAGCCTCCAGCGTAGTCACAATTTTCGTTATATCCCATATATAGGGTTTTCCAATAAGAAGTGTTCAATCGCATCACGCTAGCATGCAATCAGTATGGCCTTTGTACCTTGCGCAGACAGATTTCGCTCTTCCAACTCTTCCTGAAGCTCCGATATGGTCAGTTCATGAATTTTTTAATGTAAGCTTCCAGGCATTTTTATTGTCGTAGCTGTTTTTTCTACCTGTTTCCACGATAAATTTCACTACTGTACCTTTTAAAAATGCTTAAAAGTTTTCAACTTAAAAATTTCTTTTCCCACCACACACAACTGTCGTGTGTTATCGTTCGCGGTCAATAAGTTTAATGCCCCGGAAAAGTGAAAACGCAATGTCATTCAACTTAAGTTAAAAGAGTTTATTTACCAAGAATGCACAATAATTCATTTCACCATTTTACAAATCACATTTGAATTTACTTTCCGCTGGTATTGTCAATTTATGTTTCAATTGTCTTCAAATATATCACGAAAATCTTTTCCTTCACTATCAATCAATATCGCCTTCATTTCGTACTCTTCGCTTATCACAGTTTTACTACTATTATAGAGTTTTCCAATAAGAGGTGTTATTTTGATATTAAAAGAGAAATACCATTTTTAGGGTATTGTAAAATCATTTTACAATAACCTACTAAAATTGCGTCCTGTCTGTCCGTCTGTCCGTCCGTCCGTCCGTGTGTCACACCACTTTTTCTCGCAAACTACATAAGCTAGAAACATAAGATTTTGCAGGTAGGTGCGAAATGACGCCCTCTTCAAAATTTCAACACGAAAAAAATTTTATAAGGTCTTTAAGGGGGGTCTCCCAATATAGGGGGGTTGCCCCTGAAAAAAAAGTTTTCATCGCATGTAGGCAATATGGGTATCAAATGAAAGGCCTTAATGAGAACTTTTCAAAACAGGTCTTAAAATGACAAATTTTGCTTCGAGAGGTGCAAGGGAAGGGGAAATGACCCAAAAAATCTGATAAAAATTACGAATGTAGGCCTTTATGATACAACAACAACAAATACATGAGAAGTCGAAATTCACTCAACTTTGTTAGTAATAGTATGATTTATCGATTTTATATTTTCTTGAATAAAATCTTAACGGTTCATTTAAATTTTATGAAATTCAGTACACAGATGGTTATTTATAAGATTAATCTGTCCTGAAAATTTCATAAAGATCGAATGGTATTTAATGAAGTTATCGCGATTTGAATTTTCCCGTATTACTATGGAACAATATGCGCTGTACTCGTATTACTATGGAAACATATGGCTATGGAACAATATGCGCTACAGCTTTGCTAGGAATTGCATGAAAATTTCAGGAATGATAGGTATCATGATTTTTTTTGAGAATTGGCTCAGCTAGCGGTATTAGTAATTGTAAAGCAAAATAGTGGCTGTTTTAAATGCGAAGATTGAATAATTTTGATGTATTTTGCCCCAACTTCAACGTTTAAGGCGCATGCTTTTAACACTTGATTCAATTTAATGAATGCCTGAAGATGAGTACCAACAATTAATACTCATACGTGAAACAAGTTGAGGAGGCAGGAGAGAGCTCCTAGCAAATGGGCTTTGTAACTATTCTAGGATTCGAAAAAATAAGCCATGAATCGATGATTACAGTACAGGGGAGTGGCCGCTGAACGAAAAATTTCATCAAAGGTAGCCGATATGAGTATCAAATGAATGTTCTTAAAAAGAGCTTTTCAAAACAGTACTTGACTTACAATTTTTCCTTCACAAGGGCAACAAATACCTTAGAAGTCGAAGTTCGATCAACTTTGTTAATAATAGTACATTTTATAAATTTTCCTTTTTTTTGTCTATAAAGTCATGATGGGACCCTTAAATTTCCTAAAATCTAAAATTTAAGTTTTCGAACAATAAATAGCTAAGTTACAGCCGATTGAACATCTAACAATTACAACAACATTAACACGTGATACTAGGGAGATACACGCTTGCAACGGACCTAAATACTACAAATATGTAGGAATTTTGATAAAAATTTTAGTAATGGTTTGTAATATTGATGTGTTATCATGACTAATCAAGTGACGAGGTTATTCGAACTCAATTTATGGAATCTGTATATGAGTCGAGTTTTGATATGCAGGATATATTGTTTGTTTTACTAGTTGTTTTAAAATACCCTTCTGGCAGGAGCATCCTCCTGCTAATTCAACTTGTTTAATATGAATGATCGGATGCTTTTTTCATGATAAAGAAAAATATATGCGGTTAATAGCGAAAAATAACATCATGCGCTTGCAGAACCATATCCTTTTCGTGGAATTTTCCATAACCAAATCCAATAAGAGGTGTTATTTAAATATTAAAAGAAAAATACAATTTTTTAATATAAATGATCAGATGTTTATTTCATTATAAAGAGGAAGGTATGTCTTTAATAGTGAAAAATAATATCAGGCAAATGACCTGCATGACCACGCTTACAAGACCATAACCTTTTCATGAAATTTCCCATAACCAAATCATAAGGGGCTGCCCTATGTTCTCGAAAGCCTCACGAATTTCATCTTCGAGGTCTTGAATCGACGCTGAGCTGTTGCCGTAGACCCTTGCCACGTGGCCCTAAAGGAAGAAGTCGCAAGGTGCTAAATCACAAGATCTATTCAAAATAACACCTCTTATTTTATAGATATATATAAATTTTTTAAATTTATATATATATATATATATATATATATATATATATATATATATATATATATTTATATATATATATATATAGATATATTTATAGACATAAATAAATTTTTTAAATATATATATATACATATATATATAAATATAAATATATATATATATATATATATATATATATATATATATATATATATAGATATATGTATATATATATATATATATATATATATATATATTTATATATATATATATATATATATATATATATATATATATATATATATTTATATATATATATATATATATAAATTTAAAAAATTTATATATGTCTATAAATATATCTATATCTATATATATATATATATATATATATATATATATATATATATATATATATATATATATGTATATATATATATATATATATATATATATATATATATATATATATATATATGAATTTAAAAAATTTATATATATCTATAAAATACGAGGTGTTATTTTGAATAGATCTTGTGATTTAGCACCTTGCGACTTCTTCCTTTAGGGCCACGCGGCAAGGGTCTAGGGCAACAGCTCAGCATCGATTCAAGACCTCGAAGATGAAATTCGTGAGGCTTTCGAGGACATAGGGCAGCCCCTTATGATTTGGTTATGGGAAATTTCATGAAAAGGATATGGTATTGTAAGCGTAGTCATGCAGGTCATTTGCCTGATATTATTTTTCACTATTAAAGACATACCTTCCTCTTTATAATGAAATAAACATCTGATCATTTATATTAAAAAATTGTATTTTTCTTTCAGTATTTAAATAACACCTCTTATTGGATTTGGTTATGGAAAATTACACGAAAAGGATATGGTTCTGCAAGCGCATGATGTTATTTTTCGCTATTGACCGCATATATTTTTCTTTATCTTCTTTCATATTAAACAAGTTGAATTAGCAGGAGGATGCTCCTGCCAGAAGGGTACTTTAGAACAATTAGTAAAACAAACAATATATCCTGCATATCAAAACTCGACTCATATACAGATTCCATAAATTGAGTTCGAATAACCTCGTCACTTGATTAGTCATGATAACACATCAATATTACAAACCATTACTAAAATTTTTATCAAAATTCCTACATATTTGTAGTATTTAGGTCCGTTGCAAGCGTGTATCTCCCTAGTATCACGTGTTAATGTTGTTGTAATTGTTAGATATTCAATCGGCTGTAACTTAGCTGTTTATTGTTCGAAAACTTAAATTTTAGATTTTAGGAAATTTAAGGGTCCCATCATGACTTTATAGACAAAAAAAAGGAAAATTTATAAAATGTACTATTATTAACAAAGTTGATCGAACTTCGACTTCTAAGGTATTTGTTGCCCTTGTGAAGGAAAAATTGTAGGTCAAGTACTGTTTTGAAAAGCTCTTTTAAAGAACATTCATTTGATACTCATATCGGCTACCTTTGATGAAATTTTTCGTTCAGCGGCCACTCCCCTGTACTGTAATCATCGATTCATGGCTTATTTTTTCGAATCCTAGAATAGTTACAAAGCCCATTTGCTAGGAGCTCTCTCCTGCCTCCTCAACTTGTTTCACGTATGAGTATTAATTGTTGGTACTCATCTTCAGGCATTCATTAAATTGAATCAAGTGTTAAAAGCATGCGCCTTAAACGTTGAAGTTGGGGCAAAATACATCAAAATTATTCAATCTTCGCATTTAAAACAGCCACTATTTTGCTTTACAATTACTAATACCGCTAGCTGAGCCAATTCTCAAAAAAAATCATGATACCTATCATTCCTGAAATTTTCATGCAATTCCTAGCAAAGCTGTAGTATCTGAGTCGGTAAAAAGCGCATATTGTTCCATAGCCATATGTTTCCATAGTAATACGAGTACAGCGCATATTGTTCCATAGTAATACGGGAAAATTCAAATCGCGATAACTTCATTAAATACCATTCGATCTTTATGAAATTTTCAGGACAGATTAATCTTATAAATAACCATCTGTGTACTGAATTTCATAAAATTTAAGGCCACCGTTGAGATTTTATTCAAGAAAACATAAAATCGATAAATCATACTATTACTAACAAAGTTGAGTGAATTTCGACTTCTCATGTATTTGTTGTTGTTGTACTCATAAAGGCCTACATTCGTAATTTTTATCAGATTTTTTGGGTCATTTCCCCTTCCCCTGCACCCCTCGAAGCAAAATTTGTCATTTTAAGACCTGTTTTGAAAAGTTCTCATTAAGGCCTTTCATTTGATACCCATATTGCTTACATGCGATGAAAACTTTTTTTTCAGGGGCAACTCCCCTATATGGGGAGACCCCCCTTAAAGACCTTATAAAATTTTTTTCGTGTTGAAACTTTGAAGAGGGCGTCAATTCGCACTTACCTACAAAATCTTATGTTTCTTGCTTATGTAGTTTGCGAGAAAAAGTGGTGTGACACACGGGCGGACGGACGGACGGACAGACAGGACGCGATTTTAGTAGGGTATTGTAAAATAATTTTACAATACCCTAAAAACTGGAGATCAGGTCACAAATAACAAAACGATACCAGCTCTGGATGAAGTTTGCTGTATCATGAGAGCCCAAAAGAATAATAAAGCACCGCGTATCAATGAGATTTCAGTGGAGCTGATCAAGTATGGTGGCAGCAGTGTTCATATAGCTTTTCACAAAGTTATCCAACACATTTGGTAACAAGAACATATGCTGAAAGAGAGGAGTCAATCTGTTATATTCTCTATCTATATAAGAAATGAAAAACTACAATACGAAAATGATAGACGCATATCACTACTTTGTACGGCGTACAAAATATTTTCAAAGATCTTAGAAAATAAAATCTTAGAAAATAAAACGGATCATACGCCCACAGTATTAATGGCGAGAATCAAGGTGGTCATAGAGCAGGTAGATAAGAATAAGTTGAAGTAACAGGAGGATGCTCCTGCCAGAAGGGTATTGTAAAACAATTAGTAAATCAGACAATATATACTGCATATTAAAACGTGACTAATATACAGATTCCATAAATTGAGTTCGGAAAATTATTATGGTTATTATGATTTTAAACTCGCCACTATTTTGTTCCAAGTGTTTTGACCCTGTCGCTTGATTAGTCATGATAACACATGAATATGACGAACCATTTCTAAAATTTTTATCAAAATTCCTACATATTTGTAGTGTCTAGGTCCGTTGCAAGCGTGTATCTCCCTAGTATCACGTGTTAACGTTGATCTAATTATTAGATATTCAATCGGCTGTAACTTAGCTGTTTATTGTTAAGAAAACTTAAACTATAGATTTTGGGAAATTTAAGAGTCTCTTCTTGATTTTATAGACAAAAAAGGAAAATTTATAACATGTACTATTATTAACAAAGTTGATCGAATTTCGACTTCAAAGGTATTTGTTGCCCTTGTGAAGGAAAAATTGTCAATTTAATTACTATTTTGAAACCCTCTTATAAAGAACTTTCATTTGATATTCATATCGGCTACCTTTGATGTACTGTAATCATCGATTCAGGGCCTATTTTTTCGAATTCTAGAATGGTTACAAAACCCATTTACTAGGAGCTCTCTCCTGCCTCCTCGACTTATTTCACGTATGAGTAATGATTGTAGGTTCTCATCTTCAGGCATTCATTAAATTGAATCAAGTGTTAAAAGCATGCGCCTTAAACGTTGAAGCTGGGCAAAATACATCAAAATTCTTCAATCTTCGCATTTAAAACAGCCACTATTTTGCTTTACGATTATTAATACCGCTAGCTGAGCCGATTCTCAAAAAAATTCATGATACCTATCATTCCTGAAATTTTCATGCAATTCCTAGCAAAGCTGTAGTATTTGAGTCGGTAAAAAGCGCATATTGTTCCACAGCCATTTGTTTCCATAGTAATACAGCGCATATTGTTCCATAGTAATACAGGAAAATTCAAATCGCTATAACTTCATTAAATATCATTCGATCTTTATGAAACTTTCAGAAAGAATTAATCTTATAAAAAGTCATCTGTGTACTGAAGTTGAGAGAATTTCGACTGAAGCTGAGCGAATTTCGACTTCTCATGTATTGGTTGTTGTTGTATCATAAAGGCCTACATTCGTAATTTTTTTCAGATTTTTCGGGTCAAAGTTGTCCAATCGCGAGGGAGGACACAAAAAGTTCATACATTTCCCCTTTCCCTGCACCCCTCGAAGCAAAATTTGTTATTTTAAGACCTGTTTTGGAAAGTTTTCATTAAGACCTTTCATTTGATACCCATATTGCTTACATGCGATGAAAACTTTTTTTTCAGGGGCAACCCCCCTATATGGGGAGACTCCCCTTAAAGACCTTATAAAATTTTTTTCGTGTTGAAACTTTGAAGAGGGCGTCATTTCGCACCCACCTGCAAAATCTTATGTTTCTAGCTTATGTAGTTTGCGAGAAAAAGTGGTGTGACACACGGACGGACGGACAGACGGACAGACAGGACGCGATTTTAGTAGGGTATTGTAAAATGGTTTTACAATACCCTAAAAAAGACCAATTGTTTACAGTCAAGCAGATACTTGAAAAACGCTAGTAGTTCAACATAGACATGTATCAAAGTTTCGTTGACTTTCAGCAAGCATACGACAGTACTGATCGTAGCGTACCGTACCAAATAATGCTTTGCTTTCGCATCCCAGCCAAATGAGTCCATCTTACCAAAATGACTATGACATTAAGGACCTTCCAAATCCGCATCACCAACCAACTCACCAATGCCTTTTACACAAATATTGGAATAAAACAGGGAGATAGGCTGGCCCCATTGCTATTAAATTTGGTTCTGGAGTACGTCATAAGAAGGCTACCTGTCGATACACAAAGCACGAGCACATTACTATACAAATGGAGCCACGTTGTAGGCTATGCGGATGACATCAAAGTTTTGTCACGGTCATTAGCAACTGTAGGGCTAGAAAACAATGAAAATAAAACCAAGGTCATGACGCAGCCGAGTAAAAATACCTCAAATACACAAAGTATCACACTTAGCGAATACAGTATCGAACATATGAGCAAGTTTGTGTATTTAGGCGCCAAAATAACGACAGCTGCTAATGAAAGAGACAAAATACGACGAAGAATACAGTTCGCAAATAAAATATTTTATTCAGTTTTGTTGATCTTGAAGATCAGCTACAAACAAAGCTCGAAGTATACAAATCTGTGATCAGAACTGTGTTATACTGTAAGTGTGAAACATGGACCCTGCCCAAGCATCCGCAAATATGTTGAACGCCTTTGATCGACGGATTCTCAGGAGGTTAATCGAAGCAAAACTAGACGGGGACCAATGGTGAATTCAATACAACCATAAGTTGTATGAAATTGGCTTTGGAAGCAGCAACGGCTTATTACATGAGCCGTATGGACGAATAACAGGCACCCAAAAAGATATTTGTGGGGAGAACTGAAGACCTATGGAGGAACCGGGGAAACGTTGGGCTGGCTTGGTCAACGAAGACAGTTCATCACTGCTCGGATTTCTAAATTGAAGGATGTGGTCAATAGACCGAGACAGTTGGAGGTGCTATATGCAGGAAGCAAAGACCTGAGAGGGGCTGTAGTGCTACGGAAAAGGACAAAAACATTTTATTTGAGTGTACAGTCTGAAGATTCACCTGAAGTATGAATTGGATAATAAAAATGAATGCGCAAGACTTTTGCACAGTACTAGATACATTACTCTCAACTGAAAAAAAAATGAAGTGGGGCACAAACATCGACGTACTAATAGAATCACAAGAATCAAGAATTTGTAAGGATACGGTAGAAACGAATGGATTGGTAATCATAAATAACAACAAAATTACTCGCCCAGTTTTAAATATCTGTCAGGATCATATAATATCTAATGATCTAAAAGTGGCTGAAAACATGACATACACAGTCGAGGACTGGCCAGAGCTGGATCATCGTGTTTTAAAAGTAGCTATTCAAGACCAAACCCTGAACAAACAGAGGCCGGCAGATAGAGCGCTCAGGTATCCAGAGCTCTTTAAATCAAACATACGAGAATCATTGAAGAAGCAGAAACCAAACAGCATTATTGAACTCAAAACTATCATCATAATTCTAAGCAAAGCTTTACTATTGAGAAAAAATCGTATGTCGACAACGGATTTGGATAACGAAAAAAGTAGTTGACGCAAGTATTAACAAGTTGAGTAGACAGAACTTACAAAATGCAGTCACCAGCAACGAATAAAACTAAGAAACATGTCAAAGACGATTTTATTGGAGAAAATATGAAATTCGAAGATCATACTATTATGAACAAAGTTGAACGAATTTGGACACATGAGGTATTCGCTATTATTACACTCATAAATATCGGTTGGATTAACAACGAATACCCAAAAAAGATATTCGTTGGGAGAACTGAAGGCCGGAGACCAGTGGGGAAACCGAGGAAACGCTGGTCTGACTCGGTCGATGAAAACAGTTCATCACAGCTCAGATTTTGAAATCGGAGGACGCGGTCAATGGACTGAGACAGTTGGAGGCGCTATTTGCAGGAAGCGAAGGCCCGAGAGGGGCTGTAGTGCTAAGAAGAAGAAGAAATATTTCCCTTGATATTTTTTTCAGACTTTTTAGATCACTATGGTTCATTCGCGAGGAAGGAAACACATTTTTCATGTTTTTCCCTCGCTGTGCCCCCACTGAAGCAAAAACTAGCAGTTTCAGAACTATTTTGAAAAACTCTCATAAAGAACTTTCATTTGATTCTCATATCGGCTACCTTTGATGAAATTTTTTCAGAAGTCACTCCCCTGTACTGTAGTCATCGATTCATGGCCTATTTTTTTCGAATTCTAGAATGGTTATAAAGCCCTTTTGCTAGGAGCTCTCTCCTGCCTCCTCGACTTGTTTCACCAATGAGTAATAATTGTAAGCACACAGCTTCAGTCATTCATTAAATTGGATTAAGTGTTCAAAGCATACACCTTAAACGATGAAGATGGTGGAAATAACTCAAAATTATCCAATCTTCGCATTTAAAACAGCCTCTATCTTGTTTTACGATTCCTGACACCACTAGCTGAACCAATTCTCAAAGATTTTTATGATACCCATCATTCCTAAAATGTTCATGCAAATCCTAATAAAGCTGTAGTGTCTGAGTCGGTAAAAAGCGCATATTATTCCATAGACATATGTTTCCATAGTAATACAGCGCATATTGGTCAGCAGTAATACAGGGAAATTCAAATCGCTTTGACTTCGTTCTATTTGATCTTTATGAAACTTTCAGGACGAATCAAACTTATAAATAGTCATTTGTGTACTGAATTTTATTGAATTTAAGGGTATCGTGAAGATTTTATTCAAGAAAACATAAAATCAATAAATCATACTATTAGCAACAAAGTTGAGTGAATTTTGAGTTCTCATGTATTTGTTAATGTTGTACTCATAAAGGCCTACATTCGTGATATTTTTCAGATTTTTTGAATGAAAGGTGTCCAGTCGCAAAGGGGGTATGCGAAAAATTCGTACATTTTCCAAAAAGGCAATTTTAAGATTTGCTTTGAAAAGATCTCATTAAGCCCTTTCCAATGAGACCGTACTCGACTCCCAATGGTGAAACATTTTTTTAAAGGGTCACCACCCTATATGGAGAGATGCCTTTAAACCCCTTTTAAAAATTTATCCACCCTTCAACTTTCAAGAAGTCACCACTTCTGACATTTCCACAAAGTTTTATTGCTGTAGCTTCGATAGTTTAGGAGAAAAAGTGCTGTGACATACAGACGGAAGGACGGACGGAAAGACGGACACAGGCAGTGATTGTAATAGTATTTTGTACTTTAGTACGAAACCCTAAAAAATGGATGGCGTACATGGACTACAGGAAGAACAATGGAAACCAAGCCCTCATGTTTGTATATATGCAAGCGAAAAAAGGATCGAAACGACTGGTGAAAGAGGCTAAATTCTCATATTTCTCAAGAAGTATGGAAACAGCTGCTGACAACTCCCATGAAATGTGGAAAAATAAATAAGGTAAAGGATAACTCTTCACCTCTGGCTATATCACGAAATTTTCAACAGAATCTTGATGGGCCCCCTAAACCATTGTGTCCACATGACGCGGCGGACTCATTAAATAACTTTTTTCAATAATTGATGGAAGAATCACTAAAGAAAACGTTGCCAGTTCAGAAAGCAATTTGGGTACTACAAATATCTCTATAAATTCCATTCTTCAAATTCGTCAAACAAATATAAGGGAAGTCTTAAGTGTAATCAATGGATTGAAAAATAATGCGGCGCCAGGCATCAATGTATAATTAAGGAGGACGTAGCCGAGCTTACGGGACATTTTATAAACGTTCATATTAGAAATGGGTCATTTCCGGAAGAAGAAAAACTTGCAAAATTAGTTTCTATATATAAGGATGGTGATCATTCGAATAACTATCGCCTGCATAGAGCATTGTATGACCTGGTTGCCCCACATAAATAGCTTAAGGAGGCAACTAGCCCCAATAATAGGCTTGTTAAGAATATTTGAGGATTTTTCAATGCACATAAAGAAACTTGTTCTAAATTCATTTGTACTGGCAAAATTACATTATGGAGTACTTATCTGGAGTCGATGGGTAAAGCAGCATCTAAATAGTATATACAGGCCACTACTCAAGGCACATAAAAACATTCTGAAACTGCCAATACTTACTCAAACTAGTTTGGCTTACCAATCAGCAAAATCATTAACGTTAATAATGAAAGAAGCTAAGTTTATCTACAAAAACTTAAAAACAAATGACTCGGACCCATCACTATTAATCAAAGTATCACAGATCAACCCATATAATGCGAGGAATGCAGATCGATTCGTTATAACTTTTGCCAGAACGGATCGTCCAGAGAACGATGCCACGAATGATGCTCTGCGTATATGTAAAAATCTATCAGAAATGGTTCAGAAAGCCAACTCACTTTTAGTATTTAACAAAAGACTAAGGAAGCATTTAATGAATATTGATTGAACCGTGGACCTAAAGTTCGGCTTTTATAAGCTCAGTATCTTGGGGCATTTTTAACCCTATTGGCAAGATACTGAAGAGACAGTTCTTCTTCTTCATAGCACTAAAGCCCCTCTCTGGCCTTCGCTTCATGCAAATATCACCTCCAAATATCTCGGTCCATTGTTCGCGTCCTCTAATCTCAAAATCCGAGTAGCGATGAACTGTCTTCGTTGACCGAGTCAGACCAGCGTTTCATGGGTTTTCCCTTTGGTCTCTGGCCTTCAGTTCTCCCAATGAACACTTTTTTGGGTATTCGTTGTTCATCCATACAGTTCATGTGTCCAGCCCGTTGCAGCTACCGCAGTCTCATAATCATTGACACCTTTCGTCAAAAACTTCATGCAGCTCATGTTTATATTGAATTCGCCATTGGTCCCTGTCTAGCTTCGCTCCTATTATTTGCCTCAGGGCCCGGTGCTCAAAGGCGTTCAATATGTTGTATCTGCGGATGCTTGAGTTAGGGTTCATGTTTCACACCCATAGCATAAGACAGGTCTTATCACAAATTTGTATACTTGGAGTTTTATTTTCCTGTGTATGCAGCTCTCGTCTTCAAGATCGTCAATACTGAATAAAATATTTTTTATTTGTGAACTGTAATTTTCGGCGTATTTTTTCTCTTTCATTAGTGGCTCTCATTATTTTGGTGCATAAGTACACAAATTTGCAAACATTTTCAATACTGTATTCGCTAAGTGTGATATTTTGTGCATTTGATGTATTTTCCTTTGACTGCGTCATGAGCTTTGTTTTGTTTTCATCGATTTGTAGCCCTACTAGTTTTGGCTCGCTGTCGAGTCTCAGGAAGAGTTCTCTGCCGGTTGCTAATGACCGTGATAAAATGTGAATGTCATCTACGTAGGCTACAACTTGGTTTGACTTATATAGTAATCTACGGCGTGTATCGATATATGGCTTTCTTATGACGTACTCCAGAGCCAACTTGAGTAGCAATGGGACCAATGCATCTCTATGTTTTAGTTCGATATTTTTGTTGAAGGCATCAGTGAGTTGATTATTTATGCTGACTTGGGAGTTCATCAGCGAGATAGACTAATTTGGCTGGGATGCCAAAGAAAAGTATTATTTGGCAAAGTACATTACGATCGTATGCTTGCTTAAAGTCAACGAAAATTTGTTGCACGCCTATGTTGAGCTCCCAGCATTTTTCAAGTACCTGCTTGACTGTAAACAATGGGTCTATTATTTATCTACCTGCTCTAAAATCACCTTGATACAGTAGCTCAGGATTTTTTGAATGCGTCGTATTATATTGAATTTTTTTATCTCTGGGAGCTGATCATAATTTTGGACTGGATATTTATAAAGGGATTAATTCACATTATTTTGTGTGGCCCCTCATACCGATGTGTTAAACATTTTCTGGGTGGCATACTTGACAATGCGACTCGATGTGAATACAGATCGCACGAGCGTTGTGCGACGAGGTAAGAATGATGGGGAGATCGGTTGGGAATAGAGGTAATTAAAAAATTATGTATATATAATTTATTATAAAATGGCACGTAAGCGAAATGCATACAGATCCTAGCAATTGGTAGAAGAATGCATGCGCAAGTAATAGAATCTGTTTAGGAAGTGATCTGCAGTTAATGAGAGCCATCAATGCGCAGGCGGAATTTCCCAAAACTCTTGCTTCTAGAGTACAAACCCTAGAGTAAATTGGACTGGATGCCCAACCAAAAATACTTGGAGATTTTGCTCTAAGGAAACAAAAATTGGAGCAATCCGTGTGCGAGATAGCATCTGCTGATATTCCACTTCGAGCTCCGCAAATGGAAAAAATTGGAAAATTACAAGACAATGTGAGCTAGCTACCAGAATTTGAAAGTAATCCAACGGAATATATCGTTGGATCCAAAATGTAAAATCTTGACTAAAACATCACAAAATAATTTGTGGTAAACCATTATATTGTGAAATTATGCAGTCAATTCGGAAAAAATTTAAGAATCTGCTCATTTGGCGTGTATATCATACTACATGTTTGACTGTAGTTAGTCTTCAACAAAAAGGTACTTATCCCTTCCTTTAGAAGACAAGAAGGATATCGGCACATCAGAGCATCAATTAAGCATGTTATCCCAAGGAGAGAGTAGTCTTGTCTTGTCTTGACTACACGCCAACATAAATCATCAATTTTCATTAAGGGTCCACAAAATTGAGACAGAGGCATATTCAACTGAAACTGCGAGGGTGTTGATCAAAACATATAGCAACAGAGTACTCAATGTATTTATCATGGAAGTTAACGGAGAAATTGCTTCCAGAAGCATATGGCTTTGGCTTGGAGGTGGAAAGTGTTAACTGCCATAACATTAACATACAGCAAATAATACAACGAATCCACTTACTGTACTGGTATATCACTTACCCCACAAGTAGAGTAGAAAATGACTCCCCGATTGCCACTAAAATGATTCTCAAACCCTGGCATCAGAATGTTACCTATCCAGCAAAGAAGTGAAGCTTACAGCATCCAGCATGAGTAGCGGCCGCTATGACTACTATAGCCAAAGGCTCCAAACCTGCTTATTTCAATGGATATTGATCCGTCAATCCAAAATAATCATCTTGACTGCATAAGCTTTAGAAACAACACAAAATATGTACTCTAGAAACACAAGGTGATGATCCAGAAATACAAGAACAGCCTTCTCATGAGATATCGTGTCACGGCTGATTCGCTATATGCATGATGCTCTGGCATTATTGTAGGCGCAACTTAGACTAGGTATAGCAATTCACTGGGTGAGAGATTGGATGAGTACCAGTCCAGCACTGGAGGAAACCGAAGTAGTCTCCTGGCAAAGAAGATAGTTCCCAGAGTAAGGACGATCATTATTAGGGATCTACAAGATGAAAAAGATGAATTTTGATGAGGTCCGTGGAGTCATTGCTACTTTTTGGAGCAGAAATATAGGGCAATGCACTCAGCAAAGAGCTGCATTGAAAACGATTCGCACATGTACAAAGAAGAGGAGCCTGGTGCATTGCATCTTCATTTCCAACAGTTTCTGATTCTGTGGTACTAGTCCATCGCAGGCGTGATACTTATCGCCCTCCTTACTAGAGGGTTCCATGTTATCTACCAGTGATAAAATGAAGACATAAGTGACGAGGTTGCCCGCGAGGAGATTCGACGCTCACTCAATAATTGGAAGCAGTCCTGGGTGAATAGCGCATAGGAGAAAGAATCAGTCTAAGCGATGAAGCCCTTCTGCGATAAAGATTGCTACCGTGTTAATATACAAATATTAACATTAGTACATTGCAAGTCGCTCAAACTAAAGTGATTTGGGTGCCTTTCATACTTTAAAATGAGTGCAAGAAACGAAACAAGTTTGGAGGTCCGAAAAATTATCCTTAGTGAACGACTGGAAGGAAAGTCGTATGCCGAAATTACTAAAATAGTTGGAAGAAGTCAGACAATGGTGCAAAAGATCATACGGAAAGTGGAAATGGAAGCAAGAATACAAAATAAAGAATGAACAGGTAGACTGAAATCCTTAAGTAAGAGAGATGAGAGAGACTTCTTACGGAAAATAAGTAAGGAGCCACATAAAAGTGGTCCAGCAATGGGCACTGAACTTGAAAAGGCAACAGGGAAGCAAGTGAGTCCAGAAACAATACGTCAAGTTTTGCGTAATCAGGGTTATAACGGCAGAGTTCCGCGCAGAAAACGTTTCATTTCTCCCGTGAATGAAAAGAAGAGACTTGACCTCGCTCGCCTGCATCTTAATTAAGACAAAAGTTTTTGGAATCAAGTTCTGTTTAGTGACGAGAGCAAGTATAATATTTATGACTCTGATGGGCACGGATACGTATGGTAGAAGTGGAACGAAGCATTGGCAAAGAAGAATTTGCGTCCTACAGTGAAACGCGGTGGAGGGTCAGTCCTCGTATGGGGTTGTATGTCGGCCGCGGGTGTGTGGCAATTACATTTTATTGATGGTACTATGGATCAATACATGTATTTGAACATATTGCGAGACAATTTGATACCTCTAGTGCAGAAATTGGGCCTACAGCTGGTTGGATCTTTCAGCAGGACAATGATCCTGAACATACAGCTTGAAGTGTCAAGAAATGGTTGCTGTATAATGTCCCTCACCAGCTTCACAGTCCGCCTCAGTCTCCCGATTTAAACCCTATAGAGCATTTCATTTTTCGTTCTTTTCAAAACATGGCTCGTAGTGTATGCTGACTTTCGATGGATGAATTTTTTTAGTTTTCATGGCTTATTTCTTTCTGTGTTCAGATTTTCTTTATTGTTATGTTATGAAACTTATTTTTAATGCCAATAAAGCTACTTTTAGTTTTCATTGCATCCTCCCTTATTCCACTGTACCAAATTCGTGTTTTTACATGCTGTATGCTGACTTTTGTGAGCCACTATATATATATATATATATATATATATATATATATATATATATATATATATATATATATATATATATATATATATATACATATATATATATACTCGTATATATATATATATATATATATATATATATATATATATATATATATATATATATATATATACATGTATATATACATATATTTGGTTTTATATATATATATATATATATATAGATATGTATATATATTTATATACATAGATATATATATATATATATATATATATATATATATATATATATATATATATATATATATATATTTATATATATTTATATATATATATATATATATATATATATATATATATATATATATATATATATCTATAACATGCCAATTGAAAAGTCCCCGGTCAAGTGGGGCCGTTTTTAACGATTTCATCCTTTAAACGATCCAATAACACTATATAATAATCGCTGTTGATGGTCTGGCCCTTTTGGAGTTAATCAATGAATATTATACCTTGCGCATCCCAGAATACTGATGCCATAACCTTGCTAGCTGGCTGTTGTGTTTTTCCTCGCTTTAGATTTGGTTCATCGTGTGCAGTCCGCTCAGCTGACGTCGATTGGACTCCGGAGTAATATGATGGAGCCATGTTTCATTCATTGTAACATTCGACGCAAAAATTCAGCTTTATTGCGCTTAAACAGCTTAAAACACTGCTCAGAATCATTAACACGTTGTTGCTTTTGATCGATTGTGAGCTCGCGCGGCACGCATTTTGCACACAGCTTTCTCATGTACGAATGTTCGTGAATGATATGATGTACACATTCAGATGATATCTTCACAATGTCTGCTATCTCGATTAACTTCACTTTACGGTCATTCAAAATTATTTTGTGAACTTTTTTGATGTTGACAGCATTTTTTGGGCGTCCACTGCATTCGCCGGCTTCGATGCTCATTCCACCTTGTTTAAAATTAGCATACCAATCAATGATGGTTGAGTTTTCTGGTGAAAGCCCCGGAAACTCTTCATCAAGCCAAGATTTTGCCATAACTGAAGTTTTTCCTTTCAAAAAGTAATATTTTATCAGCACACGAAATTCCTCTTTTTTCATCTTTTTTCAAATAACAAAATTAGCTACACTCACAAAGCAATATCTCACAAACTAATGGTCGGACTGCTGTCAAATTTTGACGCGTATCATTTGTAGGTTGGTACTAATTTAAAATTATATGGATTTAATACTAGCACCGCCATCTGTGTGTCACCCCGGAGACTTTTGAATTAGCCTGTTATATATATATATATATATATATATATATATATATATATATATATATATATATATGTGTATATATATATATATATATATAAATATATATATATATATATATATATATATATGTGTATATATATATATATATATAAATATATATATATATATATATATATATATATATATATATATATATATATATATATATATATATATTTATATTTATTTATTAATATATATATATATATATATATATACTCGTATATATATATATATATATATATATATATATATATATATATATATATATATATATATATATATATATATTTATATACATATATATATATATATATATATATATATATATATATATATATATATATATATATGTATGTTTATTTTTATACATACATATATCTGTATATATGCATATATATATATATATATATATATATATATATATATATATATATATATATATATATACATATATATATATATACATATATATATATACATATACATATATATATATATATATATATATATATATATATATATATATATATATATATATATATATATATATGTATATGTTTATTTATATGTGCATACATATACGAGGTGTGACAATTAACTAATGAGACTGATTTTATTGCCGCGCTTTTGGTAAACCTGCAACCTTGAAATTCATCTTCCCTTCTCCGGCATCCTTTCCCTCTTCATTGATATATTTATCATTGCTCTAGCTTGTATAGTTTGCCTGCTGTGTCGTGTCGTAGACGTGTGTTGGTGGAGCTCGTCCCGAAAATGGTGAAACGAAATCAAGAGCAACGCGTCGCGATAAAATTTTTCGCCAGATTGGGCGAAACAGCTTCGAAAATGTACGTTAAAATTGTAATAGTGCATGGTGATAGTACTATTTAGGGCCCAGGTGTCACAATGGTTGTCTCCGCAGGCCCCCCGCCTAAAAAAGCTCGCATGAGTAAGTCGAAGGTGAAAGCGATAATTATTGCCTAGATAGCTGCGGCATCATCTGCAAAGAATTTGTTCGATCGGAGCAAACCGTAAATCAAGTCTACTTTCGCCAAGTATTCGAAAGATTATGAAAACGAGTCAACAGGGTGCGCCCAGATATTGCTCGTAACTGGATCCTTCAAAACCACAACGTGCCGTGCCACGTCGCTCTCAGCATGTCCCAGTATTTGGCCTCTAAAGGGATCACCGTATGCCACCCTGTGTCATTTTTTTGATCCCTAGAACAAAATCGGTGGTCAAAGGAACCCATTTTGAGTCAATTACGGAGATCCAGCCGGCCGTGACGAGCGTACTTGTGGACATCCTAGTCGAAGCGTTCCAGAAATGTTACGAAGCAAGGAAAATGCGCTGGAATCGTTGCAGAGCTGCCCAAGGGGACTACTTTGAAGGGAATGGCAAAGTTGTAGAATAAATTTTCAATATACGGTTTTCATGGGATCAGTTTCATTACTTGATTGTCACAGCTCGTATATATACAGGCATGTATATATATATATATATATATATATATATATATATATATATATATATATATATATATATATATATATATATATATATATATATATGTATCTACATATATATATATATATATATATATATATATATATATATATATATATATATATATATATATATATATATATATATATATATATATGTAAATACACATGTTGGGTATTCTAAAAAGCATTGAGCCCTTTTTATCACTAGATGGTGTTCATTGTCATATATCGGGAAATACTAACCAGATTGAGTCAAACTGACATGCGTTTGAAAGATGACATTCCAGTCTACAATTTTCATGTGGACAGTTTTGTATTTTGTTATTCGTGTCAAAAGTTGTATTCATTTAAAAATGAGCGAAATTTCTAAAAATATTCATTATATGATATCATTACGATCAAGGTGAGAATGCATCGCAGGCCCATGAAAAAATTTGTGGTGTCTACGGTCAAGATACTTTATCAGAAGCCACAGCCAAGAGATGGTTCGCTCGCTTTCGTTCTGGAAATTTTTTTGTCAAAGATGCACCTTGCTCAGGCCGACCAATCACTGAAAAAGTCGATGAAATCTTAGAAAAAATTAAAGAAGGCCGACACATAAATAGCCATGACATTACTCAGGAACCGAGTACTCATCATCAAACAGTTTTCAACCATTTGCGTGAAGGTGGATACACAAAGAAGCTCGACATTTGGGTGCCGCATGAATTAACGCAAATAAATTTGATAGACCGAATTTCCATTCGCGAAATACTAGTAAAACGCAACGAAATCGAGCCATTTTTGAAGCAAATCATTACGGGCGATGAAAAATGGGTAAGATACAAGAATGCCATACGAAAAACATCATGGTAACAAAAAAAAAGTTAAATCATCACAAACGACTTCAAAGCCAGGACTGTCACAAAATAAGGCTGTGCTGTGTGCATGGTGGGATTGGAAGGGAATTGTTTATCATGAGGTGCTAGAACCTGACTAAACACTCAATTCTCTCTGTACTGTCATTAATTGACCAGATTGCAATAAGCAATTCAAAAAAACTGGCCGGAATAGATCAATAGAAAAGACGTTGTCTTCCATCATGAAAATGCCAGACTACACACATTTTTGATGACCGGGCAAAAATTGACAGAGCTTCGAAAATTTTGATGCATCCACCATGTATATATATTTATATATATATATATATATATATATATATATATATATATATATATATATATATATATATCTAAATATATATATATATATATATATATATATATATATATATATATATATATATCTAAATATATATATATATATATATAAATATATATATATATATATATATATATATATATATATATATATATATATATATATATATATATATATATATATATATATATTTATATCCACACAGTGCCAGATTTACACTAAGTGTGGCCTATCGGCAGAAATTTGGTGGAGGTCTTCGTAAGGAAATGTAGACAAGTTGAGTAAGCAGGAGAGTGCTCCTACCAGAAGGTCTTTGTAAACATCCTAGGATTAGAAACAAGTTTTCCAATAGCGTGAATCGATAACTTGAATTATTCATCCAATACTTGGATATGAAATCGTTCAATTTTATGCAAAAGTTGCACAGTTTCTTTCATAAGCACAGTGCAGCCGCCATTTTGATCTAGCTTGAATGATTGAAATATGTATCAACCATCAACACGTGCTATTGTTGTTGGAATCAATTGAAATTGCTATAACTCACTTGATTATTATTCGATCTCAATTAAATTTTTGGAACGTATACGAGTATATCTTATATTGATCTTCACAATTACAAAGTTTCAAGACGGTTAAGGGTACAGTTTTGATTTTATAGGTGAAAACGTGAAATTTACAAATCATTGCAAAGCAGGAATTTGACGCTTTTCGCTGGGAAGTGCGCACAGGGAGGGGAAATAGATGAAAAATTTGTGCCCCCCGCGATTGGACAGCTGTGATTCGAAAAATCTGAAAAAAATTATGGAGGTAGATGTTTATGAACCCAACAACAACAAATACCTCAGAAGTCAAAATTCGCTCAGCTTTGGTAATAATGGTATGATATTCGAAATTTACATTTCCCCCAATAAAGTCGTAAAGGCATCCTTAAGCTCGACAAAATTCAATATTTAAATTGTTCTATAAAAGTTCCTTCAATTCTGAAAGTTTGATAAAAATCAAATGATATTCACGGAAGTTATAGCCATTTTAAATTTCTCCAATTACAACAAGAATAACATATGATTTTGGTATTTATTTATTTATTTAATCTATAAAACAGATATAATCCAATTACATTATAGACAAACAAAAAATAAAACAAAGTTAATACATACAATCAATATATCCAAAAAGGGATAGTAAAAAATTAAATGAAAAAGGAAACTACGTACGAAATACAATAAATTAATTAGAAATAGAAAAATTATTCTTCAAAGTTAAACAGAAGAACCGATTCCTTAAGTTTTTTTTTTTTTAATTCAGCAAAAGACAGCGGTATTAAACCAAGACCAAGCACGTTATGATTACGTGGGAGTCGTACTGCAGGCGAATAAAATAAAATATCAGAGCGAGCAAAGGGAACATTGAAGACTACCGAGGATCTAGTTGGACGTCCGGTATTGAAGGAGGAAATTTCAATGCCAAGGCCTATACGAAGCAAATTGTGATAAAGCTTGAAAAGAAGGCATTCATCGAGAAAAACTCTGCGAGAGACTAATGAAGAAATGCGCAGAAAAGACAGGCAATCACTATAAGCGCAATACGGGATACGGAATTTAAAAATAAGGAACCGAGTAAACCTACGTTGCATAGCTTCAATAGCATCTCTTAGGTAACGTTGATGCGGACTCCATATTTGCGAACAATACTCTAATATGCTTCGAACAAGAGAAAAGAATAAACAGACATACGATGAAATATCTTTAAAATCTTTTGTGGATCTGAGGATAAAACCTGACATACGAGATGCTTTAGATACTAGATGAGTTATATGCTGTCCAAAATGAAGCTTCGTATCAAAAAATACTCCCAAGTCCTTGTGGGACACCACAGCTCTCAGAGAAACATTAGCAATCGCATAGTTATAATCAAAAGAAGACTTTTTATGGGAGTAAGTCATCTTGAAACATTTGTTAACATTTAACTTCAGCCGATTAGTTGCACTCCAGGTCTTTTTGCAGAATAATACAATCATTGACAGATTCGATCACCCTGAATATTTTCAAATCATCTGCATACATGAGTGCGCGGGAGTTGAGTAGGGAAGGAATATCATTGATAAATACGAGAAACAACAGAGGATCAAGAATGGAGCTTTGTGGAACTCTAGAACAGGGATAAAATGGAGAGGATTTATGGGCATTAATGGTCACAACACAACTCCGATCAGCAACATAAGAACAGAACCAATGTACAATAGAACTGCCTAAGCCGAAATTACTCAATTTTTGGATAAGAATCAGGTGATCAACTGAATCAAAGGCCTTAGAGAAGTCTGTGTAGATAACGTCTACTTGGTTCACATTATCAAACTCAGCAGCAATCTTATTTGTTAAAAATAAAAGGTTGGTAAGAGTTGATCTACCTTTGATGAACCCATGCTATTCATTGGCAAAAAACGGAAGCAACAAAAGATAAACTTGTTTGTAAACAATTCTTTCCAGAACTTTACTAAAACAGGGAAGAAGTGAAATGGGGCGGTAATTGGACACGCTTGCTTAATCTCCAGATTTGAAAATGGGAAATTTTATGGACTTTCCATCCAATCAGTCACTGCATTGATTTGATCTTCTTGAAATTTTCAAATAAAGTCAATAACATTCATATTTTTTGGCAATTCATGATTTGAGTGATTTTTGTTGGTTTGCAACAAAATGGCGACCGTTGAAAATACAACAACAATTGATTTTCTTTTAAAAGCGCAAATCTCTTTGACATATTTCTTGACTTTATTCGTTACTGGTAACTGTATTTCAGAGAAGCTGGGCACGAAACCTTTCTGACAATAGCGTAAGTCTGTCTACCTAACTTGTTGTCAGCTATTGCATTGTACATTTTTTTCTCAAAGCTTATTTTGGTTTTTTTATTTTCTACTTCATCTTTTTTAATAATAAACTCTTTCGAAAATTCTCTAAGCTGAATGAACTCATGACCCAAACTTTCTTCAAGATTATTATGGTACATTTCTAATAATTTGTTGACATGTTGTTCAATTTCCTTGTAAGATAAGTGGCAAATTTCTCAGAAATCCAGAAAAGCCATCAGCCACACCATAGGCAACAATCCTTACATTCAAAAAGTGCTCAGTTGGTCAATTATAGGTATATGGCGTGCACGCTTTCTTTTTTGCTCGTATTCTACGCATTCAGATTTTTTCTTGCCTGCCATTTCATATTTTTAAAACTATCTCTTAATGAATCGATGGACTTCAAGGATTTCAGAAGAATTATTGATGTGTTAAGATCAATATCAATACTTTGCAGTGTAAGACTTGTTTTATTGACCCTTTTTAAAATATCATTCCAAAAAATTAAATAAATGCTGGTTTCCTAATTCAACAGATAATTGTACAACCCACGAGCTTCTTTGCAATATTCCGATAAATTTAACAAAATTCTTCGGTATCTTTCGATACCCATCTAGTCGTATTGACTCTTTTTGGAGCGATTGCACGATCAAAAGTACCAATTGTAAGTTCATTCAACTCAGTTAAGAAGAAATCATTTCACTCAGTCAATCTAGTGAAATATACATAATTTTTTTCTAAAAATCGAGGAAAATTTTTAATTCTAAGCAGCATACTATAACTGGCGTAGCAGCAAGGTTCAATGAATGAGCTGTTTATTTGACGCCTATCGAGGCAATGCGATCTTTTCGAACCAAACCCGATGCCCTGGTGGATGCTATCTCGAACACAGAGGGCCACATGCTGGTCGGAGGAGACTTCAACGCTAGAGCCATTGAATGGGGTATGCCACAATCCGACCCAAGGGGAAAGCAAACTTGGACATGGCGGCCAGAACAGCGGTTTTCGTCCTAAATACTGGTAACACCCCTACTTTCCGCCGCTGGGGTTGCGTAGGAACCATATCCGATGTGACACTCGCTTCGGAGTCCCTGATACCTTGAGTACACAACTGGCGAGTACTAGAGGACTACTCGGCTAGTGATCACCAGTATATAGCGGTTGAGATTCACGACAGTGCCACTCTGCGTGCATATGCCCAAACTTCAATCCTCGGATGGAGGACTGGGAGGATGGACGTTGAGAGGTTCGCTGACGCGCTTACGGCAGGCGCACGGTTGCTGGGAGCTCCGCCAGGGAGTGGAGGGCCTACAGCCAAGGGCTTGGTGAACTCAACTATGAGTACCATCACAGCTGCTTGCGAGTCTTCCATGCCCCGTCGGAGACTCCGACACGGTAAGCCTCCAGTATACTGGTGGTCAAACGAGGTCGCCGAACAAAGAAGCGAGTGTCACAAACTTCGGCGAGAGGCCCAGCGGGCGCGAACACGGGAGGAGGCAGACACTAGGCTAGCAGCATACAGGTCTGGCAGGAAATATCATCGCAGGCTTATTAACAAGAGCAAGGCCCGATGCTGGCAAGACCTCGTGGACGATGTAAATAGGGATCCGTGGGGCCTTGGCTACAAGCTGGTCATGGGGAAACTTGGTGCCCTACGGAAGCCTTGTATACATGACGCGGAAAAGATGGACGCCATAGTGCGGAGACTCTTCCCCGCCCATCCCGTCCGTGTTGACGCTGTCCATGGTGAAACAGCAGTCGAGTGCCCACTCTTCACACAGCTGGAACTGGAGGAGGCAGTCCTCTCCCTGAAAGCGAGGAAGGCTCCAGGTCCAGATGGTGTTCCAGCTGAGGTTTTGCAGCTCGTCTATCACCATTGTCCTGACTTGCTGCTCAGCACATTCAACGCTTGCCTACGGGACGGGGTTTTCCCAGTACGATGGAAGGTGGCGAGGCTCGTGCTGGTCAGCAAGGGGAAGGGAAATCCCGAATCGCCGTCTGCATACCGCCCGTTATGCATGCTAGACACGGCTGGGAAAATGCTAGAGAAACTCATCAAGGGAAGACTCACTGACGCGATTCGTGCTGCTGGGGACCTATCTCCTCGGCAGTACGGCTTTAGAGCAGGACGTTCTACCATTGATGCGATTGCAGAGGTGTTGAACGCGGTCCAAAAGGCAGAGGCGTATAGTCGCACCAAGCGACGGATCGTCCAGTTGGTGACACTCGACGTCAGGAATGCCTTCAACTCCGCTAGATGGGTGGATATTCTGGACACGCTGGAATACTCTTTTCAAGTTCCAGAATATCTAATGCGGCTTTTGAGGAACTACCTAAAGGACCAAAGCCTGCTCTACGACACGACACAGGGCTGACAAAGGATGGAAATTACATCGGGTGTTGCCCAGGGATCTATCCTTGGTCCGGACCTGTGGAACGTGTCTTACGACGGGCTACTGAGACTTGAGATGCCAGATGAGTCACGCTTGGCCGGCTATGCGGATGATGTTGCGGCTCTGGTCACCGGACCCACCGTTGAACAAGCGCAACTTAGGCTAGGTATGCTAATGCGCCGAGTGAGGGACTGGATGACTGCTCGCGGGCTCAGTTTAGCACTGGAGAAAACCGAAGTGGTCATCTTGACAAAAAAGAGAATCCCTAGAGTAAGGATGATCAGTATTGGAGATATACAAATCGAATCGAAGCCAGCGGTGAAGTACCTGGGGCTACTGATCGACTCGAAGATGAGTTTCTCTGAGCAAATCAGGGTAACGGCTGAGAAGGTTGCTTCGGGAATATCGGCCCTGAGTCGACGTATGGCCAACGTAAGGGGACCCAGCCCATCAAGAAGACGCCTCTTGATGAGTGCTGTAGGGTCAGTGCTACTGCACGGAGCAGAGGTATGGGACGACGCTCTCAGCAAGGTGGTATACCGAAAACGACTGGCACAGGTACAGAGAAGATGAGCACTGAGAATTGCATCTTCGTATCCAACAGTCTTCAACTCGGTGGCGAGAGTAATTGCAGGCGTGATACCTATCGCCCTCCTTGCTAGAGAGCGCCGCGCTATTCACCTGCGCCGAAACGAGGATGCGAGGGAGATGGTTGTCCGCGAGGAGAGACAACGCTTGCTCAACGATTGGCAGCAGTCTTGGGGGAATTGCACGAAAGGAAGGTGGACGGCACGCCTCATCCCGGATGTGAGACCGTGGCTTAATCGAAGGCATGGTGAGACTGACTTCTATCTGACCCAGCTTTTGAGCGGGCACGGGTGTTTTCAGTCTTACCTGCACAAGATCGGTAAGTCACGGTCTCCCGATTGTCGGTTTTGCCCAGGAGAGGAGGACAATGTCTGTCACACATTTTTTGTGTGTACCAAATGGGCCAGGCTGCGAAGGGAACTTTACAGGGAGACGGAAGAGCTCACCCCGGATAATAAAGTTGCGGTGATGCTCGAATCGGTTGACAAATGGAACCAGGTGGCACATTATGCTCGGGCTGTCCTAAAAGATAAAAGGGACTCGCAGCAGCCGGAGGCGCTGGGGCTGGGGGATCGCTCTTCTGGCGTTTCCTCTTCCCGTCTCCCCTCCCGCTAGGAAAGGGACTCCCCAGCTTGAAGGCGCCCCACGGCGTAACAAAACGAGACCTGGCCCGAAGTAATGTGTCAAACGGTTCCTGGCTAGGTTCTCAGATTGACAGGGGAGGTGTTTTGTGGTAGTCCAAGGGTATCCTCCATGGGAGTCCCACACTGCCAGACTCGGCGGGCATAAATGCCTTCACCTACCTACCACAAAAAAAAAAATGAATGAGCTAAACTATTTGCTTGCCTCGCGAGAGCCTGCAATCCGTTATATTTTCCACTCATGACTGAAGCATTATCGTAAGACTGCCCACGACAATCCTTGATAGAGAAGGCATATTTTTGAAAATGACATCACTGCTTCAAAATGGTCCTTAGCTTCCTGTCCTTTATTTGCTAAAGAATCACATATCTTTCAACAGGTTTATCATTGTCAAGATAACGGAAAGCCAAACATAATTGATCCTTATGGCTTTCTTCAGTCGTTGAATCCACTAAAAATGCGTAATACTTTGACACTTTTATATCCGCTCCAGTACCAGATTTTGCATATTTTAGTAAATGACTTTTCAGGAAATCGTGGTATTCAGCTAATAATTCGATTATGCCCAAAAAGTTACCATTATTTGATGCACCGATGATTTTGTTGTCCCATTTGCAGGCAAGTTTCTTTCTGTTAAATATTTTATGACCCTAACTACACGTTGCAGTAGTTTTTCTTATCGTCAATTTGATTTTTTAGATTAATCAAACCGATAGCTGAGCTATATATCGTTAATGTATAAACCCACTCTATATGGTTTTTCGAGTTCTTGTGCTCTTTCAAACGGGCATGGGCATTTTTCCAGTTACAATATCCGTCGTTATTGAAATGGAATGAAGGATTGCCTAGCGACTTACAGTAAAATTTACCATTTGAAGGAGAAAAGCAAAGTCAGGAACGTTTAATCGCAGTTCCATTTTTTTCTTTTTTTTCAAACATTGTCATTTTGCATTTTCTGATAACATTATGCTCCCAAAATTTTTACTTGATTATTTTGTAAGTTTGAACTTCCAGTTTTGATCCGATAACCAACATATTTTTTCATATTGGCCTGCTTCAATGCTATATCATTTCAGTAAAAAAGTTAGTCAAATCATTTGAATCTATTATAGCTCTTGACTCAATAACTTCGTCATCGGTATTCATACTTCTTCCATTCGTCATTTCTTTGCCTTGAAGAGAGCCTCCACAGATATTTTTGATTTCTGCAGTGTTAAGCTTAAAATAATTTAAACATCCTGTTTAAAAATGAAACCATATTTTAAGATAAAGTTTTACATTAATATCATATGAATTGACTAATTAAAGTTATTGTATTTTTATATAGAAGAACAATATTTTATCTGGCTTTTTTATTTATTAAACCGAACATGCTGAGCTTAAATGTGTGAAAATTTCAAAGTACCTCGAAAAACATTCTTCAGCAAGAAAATTCACTACTTTCAAAACTTGAGGGTCGGTTATGCCTCACTATCCTTCAGCCAGGTCAGCCCATTTGTAGTTAGGTATCATCAATTAAAAACTATAAGAATTTTTGCAGTGCCTCAAATATTCCCCTCAAATGTCTGCCGGCTCTCAGACTATAAAAACTTCCACGAAATCGTTGTCTACCTTGTTTCCCGTCTAGCGGCATACTGTGGGGAAAAATATTTGTAACGCATATCTGGCAAGTTGCAACAATATGTGCTCAAATGTGTTTTCAAAGTCTTCAAACAATTATTCAAATGTTCGAAGCTTTGCTGGCGCCGGCTTTTGATACAGTTATTTTTCAAGTGGCAACCATGAAAACTGTCGACACTAAATTTGAACGGAACTCACCTGAAGACTGTCCTGGAGTACCTCTTTCGATGTATTCGGGTTGAAAAAAATGAGTCATTCGATGAGTTTTGGCTATTATTTGACCTAGATCCAATAGTTTTGTCTTTTTTTTATCCTTGTCATATCCTGACTTAAATTTACGAGGCCACTTATGTCGGTCTATTAATCTAATTATCTCTGAATATACAGTTAGATTAACTACTTGAATCGAAAATATGATTAGTTAGAAACAAGTTGGGTAGATAGACCTACGCTCTTGTCAGAAGGGTTTTGTACTCAACTTACAAAATGCAGTCACCAGCAACGAATAAAATCAAGAAACATGTCAAAGACGATTTTTTTCGAGAAAATGTGAAATTCGAAGATCATACTATTATTAACAAAGTTGAACGAATTTTTGCATTCTGAGATATTTGTTATTGTTATACCCATAAATATCTCCCTTGATAATTTTTTCAGATTTTTTAGATCTCAGGTGTCCATTCGCGAGGGAGGAAACACATTTTTCATGTATTTCCTCCCTGTGCCCCCATTGAAGCAAAAACTGTCAGTTGAAGAACTGTTTTGAAATGCTCCCATAAAGAACTTTCATTTGACACTCATATTGGCCACGTTTGATGATTTTTTTTTCAGGAGCCACTCCCCTGTACTGTAATCATCGATTCATAGCCTATTTTTTCGAATCCTAGAATGGTTACAATGCACTTTTGCTAGGACCTCTCCTGCCTCTTCGACTTGTTTCACCAATGAGTATTAATTGTAGGTATTCATCTTCTGTCATGCATTAAATTGGATTAAGTGTTCAAAGCGTGCACCTTAACCGTTGAAAACAGCCACGATTTTGTGTTACGATTACTGATACCACTAACTGAACCGATTCTCAAAGATATTCATGATACCTTTCATTCCTGAAATTCTCATGCAAATCCTGGTAAAGCTGTAGTGTCTAAGTCGGTAAAAAGCGCATATTGTTCCATAGCCATATGTTTCCATAGTAATACAGTGCATATTGTTCCATTGTAATACAAGAAAATTCAAATCGCTATAACTTCGTTAAATACCATTTGATCTTTATGAAAATTTCAGAAAATATCGATCTTCTAAATTGCTCAAATCATCACCACGCAGTCAATGCCCTAGAATTTACCTTCAACAATTGTGGCGCAATGCATATTCAATTACATATTCAAATCCATTAGTATTAAAATGCAATCAAACAAATTGTAAATTTCATTCACCTTAGTATTTGCAATATTAAACCTAACAGAATGCTAAATTGCAATATTGTATTGAACTTAATTCACTTTACCAATTGCAACTCATCAAAATTTGTCAACTAATTGTTAATCGCCTTTTCACGCACATCAGTAATTATAAGTCAGCAAACTGTTTTTTTAACAAAGTCATTAACTTCATAATAATTGTAAGTCAGCAAATTGTTTTAGAAATAAAGTCATTAACTTAAGACTTGTAAGTAAGCAAAAATGATGTATATAAAATGAAGAACGGAGAATAAAGAGGGGACTTGTTCAAATTAACTCATTGATTTTATTTTCCAGAACATTGGTCCGTCGAGCCGGATGTCGCAGATTTGAAGATCCGCATCGCAGGATATCAGCATTGAAGGATACAGATATCCAACAAGTTGAATCAGGATATCCAGGAATTCGAATTTGGGCATTCTACACAGGATATCCAGAACGTCGAATTCGGGAATTCTACAACAGAATTTCCAGCATATCGAATTAGTGATTCTCAAGATACTACAAATCGAGTTGGAGACAGCAGAATCAGGAAGACAAAGCATTTAGTCAGGACATCTTGTTTTGTACTATAACAGGAAACATGGCTAGTTCCATAGCGGCGCAAAAATTGCAGTTCAACAGTATCAACAGGATGATCTCCAACTACAGGAAGGATGGTTCCAGTCGCCATTCTCTAGCATATTTTGAAACCACGTTGCAGAGACTCGAAGAACAGTGGAGAGTATGTGAAGCGACACATGCTCAAACACATGGGCAACTACAAGAGGAGAAGGATACAACATTGCTGAAAAAATACACAGAAGACTATGGCAGCATGGAAGATCTCGTTATGGAATACAGAACAATTTTTAGGGAACGAATCAATAAATTCCGAGCTGGGGCCACAGATGCCGGGACTTTAGGTCAACAGATACTTCTATTGGAGTAGAATCTATGCGCTTGGAACGAATCAAGATTCCTACATTCGATGGCGATTATGGGAAGTGGATCGCGTTCCGTGATTTGTACCAGAGCATGGTGCACGAAAGCACGGCACTATCTACTGTTCAAAAGATGCGGTATCTTCGCAGCATTTTAAGGAGAGAAGCTGAGCGAATTATAAGTCATCTAAACAAAGTTGGTGACAATTATGAGTCCGCTTGGACTTTATTGTGCGAGAGATACGACAACGTGAACTTAATATCGCAGGAGTTGATGTAACGTTGGTGGAATGCAAGTCTGTGCCAACCAAACGACGCAACCGGGTTGAAAGACATAGTGAACACCACCAACCAGTTGACGGCAAGTTTGAAGACCTTGAAAATCAATGGGTTTGATCTTGCTATAATGTTCATACTAAACAGCAAGCTCGACAACGATTCGAGAGCTGAGTGGCAAAGGGCAATTAGTGGAAGCAAGGAAGTTCCTACGCTCGAGAAGTTCATAGCTTTCTTAACGCAACGGTTTACCATGTTAGAATCGCTAACATTAGGCACAAGTAAAAGACCGTCAAAGAAGATTGTTGTACATACAGCTCCAATACAATCACAACGTTGTGCAATGTGTACTAACCATCATCGCGTGTTTGAGTGTGACCAGTTCAAAAAAGCTTCAATAAACGTACGTCGACAAATAGTTAAAAATAAGAAACTGTGTTTCAACTGCTTGTCTGACCGACATACAGTAAAACAATGTCAATCCAAGAGAAGTTGCAAGCTTTGCTCAAGGCGACACAACACACTATTACACGCGGCCGATGACAGGGACGTACAGCCAGATTTGAGCAACGGCGTTAAGCCTATTTCTACAGCAATTCCTGTTTCAATACAAGCTCATAATGCAATGTTCTCTAACACCCAGGTACTTCTTGCAACAGCACTCATCGCAATAAAAAATCAGGAAGGGACAACAGTTCAACTACGTGCTTTACTGGACATTGGCTCTCAGAAGTGTTTCATCATAGAGTCTGCTGTTCAACTGTTAGGACTGGACATTCCAAACTAGCTATTGGAGGCATAGGATGCTCAGAAGCATTGACATCAAGAGGAGTTGTAGACGTTATAGCCCATCTAGGAAGGAATGGCAAAACCGATGTTCTACAGTTTTTGGCGTTAATCATACCAAAGATTACAGCCATGTTACCTGCCACCAGCATAATTGTAGACCTCTCTGAACAGATCAAAAGGTTACGTTTGACAGATCCCAGTTTTAACCGTCCATCGCACATCGACTTACTTCTCGGTGCCGACGTATATGGAAGTATCTTGGACCGAGGATTAATAAAAGGACAACCTTGTGCACAAAAAACTAAACTTGGTTGGGTACTATTCGGACCAGCGACGTACATGCACGCTGAGTCAGGCCCAAGCGCCTTTGTAGCATTTGAAGAGTTGGATAAGACTTTTATACGCTTTTGGGAAATTGAGGAGCCATCTTAAGTACTTAACTATACACCAGAAGACCTTGAGGTTGAACAACACTACACCGAAAATACGACCAGAAGCCCAAATGGAACATATAGAGTGATGTTTTTTTTTTTTTTTGTGGTAGGGAGGTGAAGGCATTTACGCCCGCCGAGTCTGGCAGTGTGGGACTCCCATGGAGGATAACCTTGGACTACCCAATAAACACCTCCCCTGTCAATTTGAGAACCTAGCCTGGAACCGTTTGACACATTACTTCGGGCCAGGTCTCGTTTTGTTACGCTGTGGGGCGCCTTCAAGCTGGGGAGTCCCTTTCCTAGCGGGAGGGGAGGGGGAAGAGGAAATGCCAGAAGAGCGATCCCCCAGCCCCAGCACCTCCGGCTGCTGCGAGTCCCTTTTATCTTTTAGGACTGCCCGAGCATAATGTGCCACCTGGTTCCATTTGTCAACTGATACGAGCATCACCGCAACTATATTATCCGGAGTGAGCTCTCCCGTCTCCCTGTAGAGTTCCCTTCCCAGCCTGGCCCATTTGGTACACGCAAAAAATGTGTGACAGGCATTGTCCTCCTCACCTGGGCCAAACCAACAATCGGGAGACCGTGACTTACCGATCTTGTGCAGGTAAGACTGAAAGCACCCGTGCCCGCTCAAAAGCTAGGTCAGACAGAAGTCAGTCTCACCATGCCTTCGATTTAGCCACGGTCTCACATCCGGGATGAGGCGCGCAGTCCACCTTCCCTTCGTGCAATTCCTCCAAGACTACTGCCAATCGTTGAGCGAGCGTTGTCTCTCCTCGCGGACAACCATCTCCCTCGCATCCTCGTTTCGGCGCAGGTGAATAGCGCGGCGCTCTCTAGCAAGGAGGGCGACAGGTATCACGCCTGCAATCACTCTCACCGCTGAGTCAGAGACTATTGGCTACGAAGATGCAATTCTCAGTGCTCCTCTTCTCTGTACCTGTGCTAATCGTTTTCGGTATACCTCCTTGCTGAGAGCGCCGCCCCATACCTCTGCTCCATACAGTAGCATTGACCCTACAGCACTCATCAAGAGGCGTCTTCTTGATGGGCTGGGTCCCCCTATGTTGGCCATAAGTCGACTCAGGGCCGATATTCCCGAAGCAGCCTTCTCAGCCGTTGCCCTGATTTGCTCAGAGAAACTCATCTTCGAGTCGATCAGTAGCCCCAGGTACTTCACCGCTGGCTTCGATTCGATTTGTATATCTCCAATACTGATCATCCTTACTCTAGGGATTCTCTTTTTTGTCAAGATGACCACTTCGGTTTTCTCCAGTGCAAAACTGAGCCCGTGAGCAGTCATCCAGTCCCTCACTCGGCGCATTAGCATACCTAGCGTAAGTTGCGCTTGCTCAACGGTGCGTCCGGCGACCAGAGCCGCAACATCATCCGCATAGCCGACCAAGCGCGACTCATCTGGCATCTCAAGTCTCAGTAGCCCGCCGTAAGACACGTTCCACATGTCCGGACCAAGGATAGATCCCTGGGCAACACCCGATGTAATTTCCATTCTTCGTTGGCCCTGTGTCGTGTCCTAGAGCAGGCTTCGGTCCTTTAGGTAGTTCCTCAAAAGCCGCATTAGATATTCTGGAACTTGAAAAGAGTTTTCCAGCGTGTCCAGAATATCCACCCATCTAGCGGAGTTGAAGGCGTTCGTGACGTCGAGTGTCACCAACAGGACGATCCATCGCTTGGCGCGACTATACGCCTCTGCCTTTTGGACCGCGTTCAACACCTCTGCAATCGCATCAATGGTAGAACGTCCTGCTCTAAAGCCGTACTGCCGAGGAGATAGGTCCCCAGCAGCACGAATCGCGTCAGTGAGTCTTCCCTTGATGAGTTTCTCTAGCACTTTCCAAGCCGTGTCTAGCATGCATAACGGGCGGTATGCAGACGGCGATTCGGGATTTCCCTTCCCCTTGCTGACCAGCACGAGCCTCGCCACCTTCCATCGTACTGGGAAAACCCCGTCCCGTAGGCAAGCGTTGAATGTGCTGAGCAGCAAGTCAGGACAATGGTGATAGACGAGCTGCAAAACCTCAGCTGGAACACTATCTGGACCTGGAGCCTTCCTCGCTTTCAGGGAGAGGACTGCCTCCTCCAGTTCCAGCTGTGTGAAGAGTGGGCACTCGACTGCTGTTTCACCATGGACAGCGTCAACACGGACGGGATGGGCGGGGAAGAGTCTCCGCACTATGGCGTCCATCTTTTCCGCGTCATGTATACAAGGCTTCCGTAGGGCACCAAGTTTCCCCATGACCAGCTTGTAGCCAAGGCCCCACGGATCCCTATTTACATCGTCCACGAGGTCTTGCCAGCATCGGGCCTTGCTCTTGTTAATAAGCCTGCGAAGATATATCCTGCCGGACCTGTATGCTGCTAGCCTAGTGTCTGCCTCCTCCCGTGTTCGCGCCCGCTGGGCCTCTCGCCGAAGTTTGTGGCACTCGCTTCTTTGTTTGGCGATCTCGTTTGACCACCAGTATACTGGAGGCTTACCGTGTCGGAGTCTCCGACGGGGCATGGAAGACTCGCAAGCAGCTATGATGGTACTCATAGTTGAGTTCACCAAGTCCTTGGCTGTAGGCCCTCCACTCCCTGGCGGAGCTCCCAGCAACCGTGCGCCTGCCGTAAGCGCGTCAGCGAACCTCTCAACGTCCATCCTCCCAGTCCTCCATCCGAGGATTGAAGTTTGGGCATATGCACGCAGATTGGCACTGTCGTGAATCTCAACCGCTATATACTGGTGATCACTAGCCGAGTAGTCCTCTAGTACTCGCCAGTTGTGTACTCTAGGTACCAGGGACTCCGAAGCGAGTGTCACATCGGATATGGTTCCTACGCAACCCCAGCGGCGGAAAGTAGGGGTGTTACCAGTATTTAGGACAAAAAGCGCTGTTCTGGCCGCAATGTCCAAGATTTGCTTTCCCCTTGGCTCGGATTGTGGCATACCCCATTCAATGGCTCTAGCGTTGAAGTCTCCCCCGACCAGCATGTGGCCCTCTGTGTTCGAGACAGCATCCACCAGGGCATCGAATTTGGTTCGAAAAGATCGCATTGCCTCGTTAGGTGTCAGATAAACACTGAAATATGTTATCCCTGAACACCGCACCCACACAAAACCATCCCCACGTCCATGGCCCTGCACCTGAAGGCGGGCGCTGTCTCGAACCCAGATGGCCGAGGTACTAGATTTGTCAGGGTACCACGCTTGCGAGTCCTTGTTATGATGATGCTCGCTCAGCAACAGGAGGTCAGCTCTCTTATCCCTCGCAAACTGCTCAAGTAGGTCCTGGGCGTTTGTGCTTCGGTGCAAATTGACCTGCAGGATACGGATCATTTGAGTATCGATTTGGCTTTAGTTAGGGCCTCCTTGAAAACCCAGCATCTCCCTGTCCCCGGCTCATGTTTGAGGTCGCCGGGTGCTAGCTTAATATCCTTGCAAAGAATGCATTTTGCCTCGTTCGTGCACTCCTTCCTTTTGTGCCCCGTTTCACCACATTTGTAGCACAGAGATCCCCTGTCGGGTCCCCTACAGCCATACGCGGTGTGTCCGTATTCGAAGCATCTGAAGCAGCGGATAGGGATCGCTCTTCTCCGTACCCTGCAGATCACCCAACCTATCTTAATTTTGCCCTTCGCCAGGATTTGCTGGGCGTCAGCTAGTTCGACAATAGCCATGCGTTGCCCCCTTGTGTTTTCACGTGTCAATCTTGCCTTGACTTCACTTAAGCTGGGGAACTCCCTCCTAATGGCATCCTCTACTTCAGCTTTGTCCGTGACGCAGTCGAGGTCCCTGATTTCCAGGGTGGCCATTGGTTCAAGCGAGGCAACCGTTGCCGCATCTCCAAGAACCTTTTGAACCGCGTCACGGAATGCATCTTTGTTTGTGGCCTTTGGCCCGAATCCCACCAGCAGGCCACCGGTCCGGGTTGGTCGAACTGCTTTGATGGCAGTTTTGGTGTCGTCTGGCTTGACCGCTCCTTTAATTTCACGGAGGACATCTGCGTAGGTTCGGCCCTTAGTGGGTTTAATAAGCAGTGCCTCTCGCAGGGGTTTGCGCCGCGGTTTGCTTTTTGTTTTCTGCGGTATATCGGGGGGTTCTTTGTTCTTTTCGTGGTTGGGCTCTTTGTCTTTGGTTATCGATTTATCGATAGTGCCCTCAGACCGGGGAACCAAACGCGTCCCCAGGGTTGCGGATAGGGGAAGACCTTTCTCGAAAGGTTCGCTGCGAGTAACCAATAAGCAGCCGCGGACAATGGTCGGCAGTGAAGGGAGAGTCTCAGGACAAATACCTGAGTGTCAATGATCTTCATTGTGACATAACGAAATATATGGCATCATCAATTATCCATATATCCTGGCAGTAGGTAAAATGCTATGGGAACGGAAACCCAGACAGAAAACCAAACTATGCAGGTCAACAAGGGGAACCAAATTACGGTTCAGGGGGTCGGATCTTCAGTACCGGCGGCAGAGGGTAGTGAGCGAGCAGGCTTCCGGCCTATGTCATCCAGCAACTGCAATGTTAAAGAAGTGGTGAACTTGGCTTCTGTAACAGATATAACTACAAGCAAACAGGACGCTAGCACGGAGAACCCTTTCAGGCAAAAACCGCTGTTGGCAAGAACACCGATAAAACAAGTCACCAATTGCGGAGGGAGGCAGCAAACCCCAGAAACACTGTCAAAGTCAACATCACAGGTTAAATCATCGGAGACAGACCACAGACGGACTAATGAACGAAAGAAGGCAGAGTGCGTTGTGCAACCTGGCATCATTGCGGCCTTTGGGCGCAGTAGAAGGACTATGCGCACCCCGGAGCGTCCAGTGCAAGACGTACACAATCCAGATCAAGCTGCGACACCAACAGAGGCCATGCAAAAATTATTATGCAGAAACTCTGGCTTCTGAAGTAAGGCTGGGATGATGAAGTTCATCTAGCCACAATCAAGGATTGGGTTAAAACACGACAACAATTACCGCTATTTGAAAAACTGTGAATCCCTAGATGGAATGGCTCAACAACGAATGCAAAGATAGAGTTTCACGGGTTTTGCGACGCATCCAGCGCAGCATACGCCACGGCAATTTACTTACGAACTATCACCACGGAAGGACATGTGTCTACATGTCTTTTGAGCACAAAGTCAAAAGTCGCTCCTTTAAAAACCATCTCAATTCCACGACTCGAGCTTAACGGTGCAGTTCTAATACTAGAATCGATGAAACAACTTAAACTAGCACGCAAATGGTCCAATGTCAGCATTTACTTCTGGACAGACTCCAATATCGTTCTGGCCTGGATCCAAAAACCAGCAGCGACGTGGAAGGTAGCTAATCGCATCAGCCTGATACATGAAGACTCGACACCTAATGAGTGGCATCACGTTCGCACCACTGATAATCTCGCTGATCTCGCGTCAAGGGGAGTGCGTCCTAACCAGCTGATCCACTCATCCCTATGATGGAAAGGTCCGGAATGGCTCGCAAGTCGGGAAATACGGGCACCAGAAAATTTTGCGTTATCGGCAACAGAAACCGAAGCTGTGACTGAAGAAACTCGTACCGTTGCAACTTTAGACACTGAGCGTACTCAAGAGCCAGAAATATTCAAAAGATACTCTTCACTACCAGAGCTTCTAAAGGTTATGGCATGGATACGTCGATTCAGCTATAATACAACACATAAAACTGATAAACGAACGGGACCCTTGACATTCGAGGAGCTACAAGAATCAAAACTAACATGCATGCAACTTTCTCAGCAACATGCATTCGCTAAAGAAATCTCAACGCTACGCGACAAGTTACAAGTCGCCAAAGACAGCAGCCTTAAGCACTTAGTCCCGTGGGTTGATTTCGCCGGCATCCTTAGAACTACCGGAAGACTACAGTTCGCACCCATAAATGAAAAGGCAAAATATCCCGCTATACTTCCGAGAGATTCCTTTGCCATACTGATCGTCAGACAGAACCATATGAAGACACTGCATGGAGGATTGCTACTCGTATTAGCAACCATACAACAAGAGTTCTGGATCGTTAATGCACAATCCTTTGTGAAACGGATAAGTTGAGCATATTACAGCATCCAAGGGCTAAACATCTTTACTTATAGAATTATCAACACATATTGAACTTGACTCCCCCTCCATCCATAAATTCAGAGAAGTGAATATATACGCTGGTGTAATAAATATACATCTTAAGTTTTACCACTGGAAGCAGTCATTTAAAATGATCAGAGCAGATTCAGTAAATTCATCAGCTATTCAGGAGCATGAAAAGGCCAGCCAGACTGATAAGGCTACTTCAGCCAGAAAAGTGAACAAGAAAGAGATGAAACTAAAAAAGAATCGAGAAAAACAGCAAACCTATGAGAAAACCCTCTTGCTGAACTATACATACTATCTTGATGGTTTCCACAAAAGCAAAGTTATACTTGGATTTGACCCGCTGACATTTCAAGCAAAAATAATCTTCCGATGCAGTGGACAAAATCAGTTGGCGTTAGATAACAGTCAATGGACTTCACTTCGCCAATACCTCACTGATCTCAAGGATAGAGTAGATGAATTCCCTGCAAATCAGCTTCGACTTCTTGAACTCTTCTACATACCTATGGGAGGCGAGAGACTAATACTTCAACATCCCGAGCTCTTCACGCTTTTCATCTTGATGGATTTTTTCAACATTGTCATGCAATACAACTATATGCTTACCGATTGTGTGAAGGAATATTGTGATCAATATTGTCCAAGATGCAGAGAAAAAAAGGTACTTAACCTGGATATCAACGATTTCTTCACTCCAAGTCAAACATAATTTGTAAACATAAACTACTCTAGACTTTTTTATGAAATACAAGCACTTTGTAATGATCCAATTTTCCATGTGATGAAATAAAATACTACAAATACTATAAACAATGTTTTACTTCACTAAAAGGAATTATTCATTAGGAAATTGTGCATTTGGACTTGGTAAACTACAAACTATTGTGAAAGGCTTTGAAATCAAGTATAATCTGTACAGTCTATAAAATAATGAAGTTTAATATTGAGAAACTAACCCTTATCTTAGCTGTACTGTACAAACTAGAACATAAATGTATGTTAACTTAAAGGCAGCACGTAGTTTTTTCTATCACTTAACTACATATTATTCTATGGGTTATTATGAGGTTTTTAAACTCATCAAACCAGCAGTCCTAAGTACATCTATTCAAAAACAAAAAATGCTGGTAAACGACGTCAACAAAACTAATAAGACAGAGGTTAATACACTTTCAACGCGATAAGATCTATTACAATGGTCATCGTATACTTCATGGAAGAGTACCATGATATTCGAATACGCATCGAGAATTATATTCTTAAATATGGTAATATGGGTGAAAAAGTATCGAATAAACATGGAACACACTATCAAATATGTGAATGGTCCAACTCTAATACGACATCAGGCGCTGATACATGCATTTGTCATTCATATGATAGAGATACAAGAAATATGTTTGCACTAATAAAACAGTATATACTCCTGCAGTCTCGAATACATACGACAAACTAATAATTTATGAGACCGGGTAGTATAAACAGTACAAACAAAATTAGAACCAACTGGTGGCCAGCGCTATTAGAATGAAAAAGTTTATCATTTATATTCAATTAGTATCGTGAAATGCTCGTCAGTAATTCACCAAGGAACTTATTATTCTCCTCTTTCTTCAAAAACATGCATATTAGAATTGAAAAGTCAACAGTTTGAACTAGAGTTGCATGCCAAGGATATTGAGGACAAATTGTACAATAAACATTAAAAACGACGTGAGAGGACGAATTATACGTCAGTACGGGCATACGGTAGAAATAGTTCAGCTGAATAAGCCTAGGCTAAATTAACTTGAAAATTGTTCAATATGCTGTACAATTCATAAATATATCAAGCCATTTATCAGATGTGCTGTAAATTGTATCAAAATTTATTTATATATGACAAAAAATAGCATTACTCAATAAATTATTTCTAGTTGAAAGAAACGCAGTCTTTTTATTTTAACAACTTATCTAACACTGCTTGAGTAAACAAGTACCTCAAACAACAAAATAAAATGATCTAAGCATTACTAGCATAATTGAAACTCCCAAGTATCAACTACTTAACTCAACCATTCAAAAATATCTAACGATGGACAAGAAAACTCACGTGAGTTCACTTAACGCAAGTATACACCTGTTCATCAAATTACCTGCAGGCTAACACCTCCTGAAAATAATGATCATCTCTTAATATCCTACAATGCTCGCGACCATCCTTATCAAGAACATTCAATAACATATGCTACTTGTCTATACATGATACGATGAGATCGATCTAAAAATAGCCTACCATAAACTCATATGTTACCACACATCGTTATCCATACTGAACTATCTTACATGAACATTAGCCTAAGTAATCTATAGTAACAGTGTGCCAACCCAAAACATACCCTATATGCTGAAAACGAATTAGGTCTTCTTCAAACCTATAAAAAATCAACCAAGCATCCAGCAGAAAAAAGTTCTGATAAGGAAAAACTCAACAAGAATATACACATGAGAAAATAATACTAGAATATGTCAATGAGCATACCCGAAAATCCCTATGATGATAAATCTAGCATATTTTAAACGTAGTAAATACGTATTTTACTTAATGCACAAATATTGAAAATGTATATGAATATAGCAGGTGGCTTTACGCTTAATACAAGCACACAAAGTACGAGGTTTGTAAATTCTCATGCGTCGATAATATGCATCCGAAAAGTATCAACTAAATGGCATCATCCAAGCATGCATCTTTTTTCTAAGGAAATAACAAATTGAAAATTCTCATACTCAAAATGTCATCAAGTTCCTACTGCAGATATGGCTTAAGAGATCCGGAAATGTCGAAAAATCATACAAGAGCGATCCATACATAAATAATTTTTCAATATTAGAAACCATGATGTGAAGAATATGAGACAAGCATTAAATAACAGTTTTACTCTGTATTACACTGACACTCTTGTAACTAGCTCAAGTAAATAATACAGAACCACAATAGCAACACCTAAATTAAAGTAAATATAATGATTCATTCAATCTAGTGCATGCATATAATGGTACCATATATGACTGGAAAATATTTTTACCATAATACCAACAAACCCCTAATGTCAATGACCTACCGCATTCACATTTTTCTATATTAGCTTCTTCCTTTCAATACGTACCGAAAATTCGTCGATGAAAATGCATCCATATTCCTACTTATTAGTATCACTCCGATGATTCCTTCATCCATCATACATAAACTCCATAAAAAAGTAGCATTCCAGAAGCCATAAATCGTAAAATCTTTCCTAGAGAACATCCATAAATAATCTCAAATTTAGAACAGATACCCAAAACATACATGTCAACATAGTGATCTAAAAAATAGAAGCAAGCATTTAACAAAAGGGAAAAATCATATGCAAACGATACGATGTACGAACAAAATCACAATCTCATGCACTACAAGATCATTCATTTGAAAAAATACTTCGTTTTAGAAGAAATTATTAGAATTCTTGAGCAACGAGCATCCTATAGTAAAGAAAAAAAAATGAATGAATATATTGTCGTACTTCTATCATAATATTAAAATCAGAGAATGAAGTATAAAAACTGCTTTAAGAAATATGTGATGATGATGAATACAAATAAAATGCTGCTGCAAGCAGGCTAGAATCTAATACCAGACTAAATATCAAGAACGCATTACAACAGACATTAAGATATCTTTTACTCCATCCTTAAAATTGAACAATCAGCACAGTAATCCAACCGAAAACGATCAATGTAAACAATATTCGGCAAACTAGAGCAGGCGCAACTTTGAATGGACATTTTTGAAAACACGTCTCAATGCCGTGCATCACGTTATCCACACTACAAAAACTTTAGCACTGCTTAAAAATTCCCATCGCCAAGCAACGCGCAATGCATACGCTATCTTTTCCAAGCAAATTCATCTTACAATGGAATGTTTGTCATGCCACTTGTCTTCCACGTTGTAAATTCCGATGCCCTAAAACTGCCACCCATAGATAAGTCTATGCGTACGAAATACTAGTTTTAACAAGCAAAATCACTTGCTTATGCCGCGCGGCCCCCGATGTCAAGTTCCATGCCTAAAAGCATTCACCGGCGAAAAAATCTTCACCCCAAATCACTATCCTCCGACAAGCGACGCACATTAGTCCTACTCGCCAATAAGGTCGTCCAGGCTTAACAACAGGTACCCTTTGATGAGCAACACTGAAATTTAACCAAACGATCACGAGACAACCCTGTATCGCTCTGAGTATCCATCGCGATGGAAACCTACACGTTAACTTACTTCCTCCAGCAATTAACACGCATGACATTTACTCGCCTACAACACCTTCTATCCTTAACCATACACACAAATCGATGAGCAACGCGCTCCGTAACCAAGCACCGATGAAGCAAATTCTCACGCCTTAGAACGCCCGTCGAGAGATAAACCCATCAATCATCCATAATGCAAAGCCACTCATCTATATCAGCGCCCTCCATCACCACGCAACCACTCGCGCCAAAAAAAACGTCCAGCACACTTAACGTGATCAAGCAAATCTTTCATTTCCATACGCTGCCATCCATGCTGAACCGCTGACGCCAATCGAAGAGCAACGCGCACCTTAAGCACGCACTCACGTAGTAAATTCTCACGGCTTAGGACGCCCGTCGAAAGGCAAACCCATCGCCAATCCATAATGCAAAGTCACCCATCTACAGCAGCGCCCTCCGTCACCACGCAACCATTCGCGCCATAAAAACTACACCTCAAATTACATCCTCAGACAAGCAACACGCATGACGTTTAAGCGCCTCCAACGCCGTCCATCGTTAGCCGCATACACCAATCGATTAGCAACGCGCTCCTCAACCAAACACCCATGAAGCAAATTTCCATGCCTTAGAGCACCCACTGACGAGCAAGTCCATCATCGGTCAATAACGTAGTCACCCATCTATAGCAGCGCCCTTCGTCAACGCGCAGCCACTCGCATCATAAAAAAGTCCAGCACGCCTAATGTGACCAAGTAAATCGCTCGACCCAAACGCCTTCAATAAGTCACACACCAAAGGATCTCAAGCCCAGCGAACAACCGCCCAGAGCGCCACCTATCCACAGAGCTTCCCCTAATGAATCAGCAAGCCTAGTACTTCAAGCTAGCAACTCCAGACATGGATCTCCTACACATTAAAACAGCCATGGATATAAAGCATACAAGACCTTAGAAGCACTTCCACTAAAGATTATAACAACTAAGAATAACGAAACTACTCGAAGACTAGAATCAAAGAATACATGAGGGAACCTTCCACTATAAATGAATAACAACCATGAATAGTACTTATAATTATCGATCGCTAAAAGCGCAAATGTTCCCTATCCATCCTTTAAAATATCGATGAATCCTGAACGAGTGTACACGCAGACAAATCTAGACCTCTGATCCATTGATTGGAAATTGGGACTATCGTAGACAGAAATCAACTTTCCAGTTTCACTATTCACCATAAGAGACTACTAAGGCTAAGGATGTAATCTAACGACATATGTCTATTCTAGAATGCAACCAACAAGACTATGTTAGTTCCACTATTAACCGCTGGAGACTACTAAGACCCGGAACACTTACTTACCTAACCAAGGAACATATGCATATTTATCTAAGACCCATACCTTCTCATCCCTGGCACCCACCTAAACTAATCTTATACAAATATCCACATACCTAAGGCCCACATCTACACTAATCTGATACACATATCCACATACCCTAGACACACACCCTCGCTGCAACCATCCATGACATCCACACCTATTCCGGACTCAAAACTTTTTATCTCAGGCACCTACCTATAGAACCCTAATACAAGCATCCCCACATCCAAGACACACACCCTCTCCTGGCAGCCACCCAAAATATCCAAACCTACGTATCCAAGAAACAAACCATTAGTTCCATTGTCAACCGCTTCAAGCTCCATTAGTTCCTATTTCCACCACTAGGTGGCGCGCAAAATCAATCCAAATTCGTATAGAAAAGTGGCCTAGAACATACATTCTATAACTACTTATATATTATTATTCTTAGTTATGAATGAAACAAATAGGGTGAATCTTTATCAGGTTTGGATTTAATCTGAAATATAAGGCATAAAGTTGAATTTTAAAGTTAAAATTTAGTAGTGAGTCAAAAGAATAATCTATGACATTTCAGTTTTGAAGATTATCTTGCTTAAATATTAACCGCAACTACGCCGTAAGGGGTCCATCCTGAGGATTCAATTTTTGGAGGATGCATTCCCGCATAGCGACTGATATCTCGCGAATAACAGGAGTAATATTGGCATTCAATGGTAAAACAGCAGTCGAGTGTCCACTCTTCAGACAGCCAGAACTGGAGGAGGCAGTCCTCTCATTGAAAGCGAGGAGGGCTCCAGGTCCAGATGGTGTTCCAGCTGAGGTGTTGCGGCTCGTCCATCACCATTGTCCTGACTTGCTGCTCAGCGCATTCAACGCTTGCCTACGGGACGAGGTTTTCCCGGTAAGATGGAAGATGGCGAGGCTCGTGCTGATCAGCAAGGAGAAGAGAAATCCCGAATCGCCGTCTGAATACCGCCCGTTATGCATGCTAGACACGGCTGGGAAAGTGCTAGAGAAACTAATCAAGGGAAGACTCACTGGCGCGATTCGTGCTGCTGGGGACCTATCTCCTCGGCAGTACGGCTTTAGAGCAGGACGTTCTACCATTGATGCGATTGCAGAGGTGATGAGCGCAGCGCAAAAGGCAGAGGCATATAGTCGCACCAAGCGACGGATCGCCCTGTTGGTGACACTCGACGTCAGGAATGCCTTCAACTCCGCTAGATGGGTGGATATTCTGGACACGCTGGAAAACTCTTTTCAAGTTCCAGAATATCTAATGCGGCTTTTGAGGAACTACCTAAAGGACCGAAGCCTGCTCTGCGACCCAACACAGGTCCAACGAAGGATGGAATTTACATTGGGTGTTGCACAGGGATCTATCCTTGGCCCGGACCTGTGGAACGTGTCTTACGACGGGCTACTGAGACTTGAGATGCCAGATGAGTTACGCTTGATCGGCTATGTGGATGATTTTGTGGCTCTGGTCACTGGATGCACCGTTGAACAGTTGCAACTTAGGCTAGGTATGCTAATGCGCCGAGCGAAGGCCTTGGTGACTGCTCGCGGGCTCAGTTTAACACTGGAGCGAACCGAAGTGGTCATCTTGACAAAAAAGAGAATCCCTAGAGTAAAGATGATCAGTATTGGTGATATACAAATCGAACCAAACCCATCGGTGAAGTACCTGGGGCTACTGATCGACTCAAAGATGAGTTTCTTTGAGCAAACCAGGGCAACGGCTGAGAAGACTGCTTCGGGAATATCGGCTCTGAGTCGATTTATGGCCAACATAGGGGGTCCCAGCTCATCAAGAAGATGCCTCTTAATGAGTGCTGTAGGTTCAGTTCTACTGTACTGAGCAGAGGTATGGGGCAGTGCTCTTAGCAAGGAGGTATACCAAGAACGTTTAGCACAGGTACAGAGAATAGGAGCACTGAAAATTGCATCTTTGTATCCGACAGTCTCTGATCCGGCGGTGAGAGTTATTGCAGGCATGATACCTGCCACCCTCCTTGCAAGAGAATACCGCACTATTTACCTGCGCCTAAACGAGGATGCGAGGGAGATGGTTGTCCGCGAGGAGAGACAACGCTCGCTCAACGATTGCCAGCAGTCTTGGGTCAATTGCACGAAGGGAAGGTGGACTGCCCGCCTCATCCCGGACGTGAGACCGTGGCTTAATCGAAGGCATGGTGAGACTGACTTCTATCTGACCCAGTTTTGAGTGGGCATGGGTGTTTTCAGTCTTACCTGCACATGATTGGTAAGTCACGATCCGCCGATTGTCGGTTTTGCTTAAGACAGGAAGACAATGCCTGCCACACATTTTTGCGTGTACAAAATGAGACAGACTGCGAAAGGAACTCTGCAGGGAGACGGGAAAGCTCACTCCGTACAATATAGTTGCGGTGATGCTCAAATCGGTTGACAAATGGAACAAGGTAGCACATTCTGTTCAGGCAGTCCTAAACGATAAAAGGGACTCACAGCAGCCGGGGGCACTGGAGCTGGGGGATCACTTTTCAGGCGCTTCCTCTTCCCCTCTCCCCTCCTGCCGGGAAAGGGATTCCCAGCGTGAAGGCGCCTCACGGCGTAACAAAACGAGATCTGGCCCGAAGTGATATGTCAAACGGTTCTAGGCTGGGTTCTCAGGTTGACAGGGTAGGGGTTTAGTGGGTAGTCCAGTCGCCTTCTTGCGAGCATGGGAGTCCCACACTCTGTGCATAAATTGCATACACCTTCCTAACACAAAACAACAAAAAATTTTAGCTTTCAACGCGTCAATTGAACCTGGCGTATCTCTGAAGACTAGAGATTTCGTGCATATATAAAGAAAAAAATCAAAAGTATTGATATCACACGATGAAGTACGATATTGGCTATAGTGTGGATGGTATTGTCTTTAATCGTTTCGGTACGTTGACGATGCACACCATAAGTTCTCTCAAAACGCTGGTTTTCATAATACAGTTGAACAATTCGGATACATTGTTATGGTGCAAGTCTTTCTACGATGATTTGACAAAAAATACTGAATACAAATTACATTAGAGTTTGACTGGAGTAAGGCGTGATCTGTCAAACAAAACCTATTGAAAATCAAACCACATAATGAACCATCCCATATGTGTGAGCCAAGTTTTAATATTCCCAGAGAGGAGAAGGAAAATCCCCTGCTTCCTTTACTTGTACTTTAAAAGTGTTTGACTTTCAAAGTGGGGACCAATTAAATGCTACTGAAAAACAAAAATTTGCAGGGGCCTCCATTGTGGGTAGGGAGTATGAATCGCATGTTATTGATTTTAAGGCAGTTAATGAACGATTATGTGCAATCCGTACAAAAACAAAATTCTTCAAAATCTGGCTAATCAACGTACACTTGCCAACCGAAGAGGAGGACAAGTCGAAGGAGAACAACTGGAGGATATAGTCTCCCCGATAATTCCAATGACAATGGCCAGCGCCTGATTCATCAAAGACTAGCTCCCTACAATGATTTGACATTGAAAGGCTCCAAACGGCGTCTATGGCATCTTATCAAAAGCAACGCTGAAAGCTAGCAACGAGCACTGGATGGAAGTGAAAGTGGCTATTGAAAGTGTGGAAGAATACACAATCGGATTTTTTTTTTCAAAGGCAAAAGATGCTGTGCCCAAACCTTTACAGGATAACAAGAGATAGTCTAAACGGGGAGATGCTAAGATTTGTTGACAAATGGGACCATGTGGCACATTATGCTTAGGCAGTCCTAATAGATAAACAAATCAGGTAAGCAGGAGAGTGGCCCAGCCAGAAGGGCTTTATAACCATCCTAGGGTTCGAAGCAAGCTTTCTTGAATTATTGATTCCATATAGTGCTTACACAAGAAATCTCTCAAACTTATTCAAAAGATGCAGAGTTTGCTTCATAAACATATACCAGCAACCATTTTGCTCCAGCTTAAATAATTTATCTGATTGTTCGGCCAATTCAGTATATTCAAATGAAACACTATTCCTCAAATTTTGATGAATATCTGAAAAAAATAAGAGCGTCTAGATTGATTTGAAATATGTACCTGTATCTACCAACAACACGTGTTATTGTTGTTGTGATTCCGTGCAATTGAAATGGCTATAACTTACTTGATTGTGATCTGATTTCCATAAAATTTTGTTAAGGATCGAACTTTTAGTTCAAAGATAACGTTTTGATTCTGTGAAAAAAAACTTAAAATTTATATATCATACTATTATTCACAAAGTTGAGTGAATACTATTATTGAAGGTATTTGTTGCCCCTGTACTTGTGAAGACCTACCTCCGTGATTTTTTCCGGACTTGTTACCTCAAATGCGAGACGCACTGAAAGGATTTTTCGTGCATTTTGCCGCCTCTTGGACATCCTTGATCCATAAAATGATTTTTTATTTCAGATTCAGAAAGCTCTAATTAAGACCTTTCATTTGGTACCCCATTCTACAACATTTTATAAAAAAAATTTGATGGTCAATTCAAAAAAATTTTGAATTGCACAATAAGACCTAAATTTATGAGAAACCACCATTTCTGACATTTTCACATGGCTTGAGCTTTTTAGGTGAGTTTCTCGAGAGAAATTTACCTATTGCGGAGAGTATCATATATATATATATATATATATATATATATATATATATATATATATATATATATATATATATATATATATATATATATATATATATATATATATATATATATATATATATATATATACATATATATGGGATATAACGAAATTTGTGACCACGCTAGAGGTTGCAATTTTACTCCAATTTTCACCAAATTTTCAGGAAAGGTGTATAGGGTAAATATCTATATCGGCCGGGCAAAAACAAAATGGCGGCCATTTTAGACGAAAAATCGTGATTTCTGTTCTGACCAAAGTATAGCTCCGATTTGGATGAAATTTGGTATAAAGGTTCACTGATATATGTGATGAATCTCACAATAAAAAATCCAAAGTCGGTATGGCAGAAACAAAATGACGGCCGCTCGAATGTCGAAAAACGTGCAAAATTTTGTTGTTGTGAGAGTGGTCAAAGCTTTCAACAGATTTTCATGAAATTCGACAGTTAGATAGGAATTATAAGTATCTAAAGTATTATAAGTATCTAAAGTATTACTGGAGGTTAGGTCACAAAAAACAAAATGGCGGCCAGTTGAAACCCAAAACTTCAAAGGCTTCTAAGAGTCGCAATTTTAATCCAACATATATAAAACTTTGTTTCGAGATAGACATTACTTGGATCTACAGACTTTGATGTTTTGGTGATCATGCATGCCCAAATTTCAAAATGGCGGCGGTTTAAATATGCGTTTTTTTCAGGTTTTTGTGGCGCTCTAGCGGTCACATTTTCCAGCGGATTTTGATGAAACTTGAGATTATGGATTTCTGTACTATGTTCTTGTATTACGCAGAAAATCATTAAAATTGAATGGAAAATGAAAAAGTCGAAAATTTAAAACGTAATATTTTTAGCTGCCAATTTCACTAAAAATTGAATTATTTTGCCCTGTCTAGAGTGAAACTCCGATTTGAACGAGATTTGGCACATTGATTGATGAGGTTCCAGCCCACAAAGATTTAAAATAGTCCAAAATCAAATGCATGCATACAAAATGGCGGCCCTCAAAGATCAGGAGGCAAGCACAATTCGCTATTTTAGTAGCAACTGAAATAATGAATTTTCTTCATGGAAACATTTTAAATTAGACTTTTTTTTAAATATTGTAAAATATTTTTAACAATACCCTTAAAAAATTATAAAATCGCGACTTGTCTGTCCGTCCGTCCGTCCGTTTATTCGTGCGTCATAACAAGTTTTCTCGCAAATGAGAAAATGTTCAACGTAGGCCCACACAGGGGGTGACATAAACATTTTTTTTATTTCTGTAGCCCTCTAGCAGCCAAGTTTCTCAACAGATTCCGATAAAACTTGAAATTATAAGTTATTAAGGCAAGTTAATTTAATTTAATGATGCTAATCGGATGACAAATAAAAAATTCGAAAATTTATAGCTTAATATTTTTAGCAACCGTTTTCAATAAAAATTCCAAATGATGGCCCCTGATGGCTCAGAAAAGAATCGAAAATGTATATATTAATGGCATTGCAAGTTCAAGTGACTAAACTTCTATGGAAATCTTTTGAAATTAATTATTTGGGCTTCTAAGCCAAAAAGCTATCACCTTTGTGTGGTAACCACTGTGAAATGTATTAAAAGCAAATGTGGGAAGGGCGAAACCAGTATAAATATGTTTATAACAAGTTTATTCCCGGCGATTTTCAATATGTGATCCATACGTGTGCAACTCAATTTAATTAGTAAAATATTTGCGTCTCTATGAAGGGTTGTTGTGAGTTCTAGCGTACCAACATCCTCCCATTCGCAACTTCAAATTGCCGCCGTAACATCTCCATCTTCCTTTGGGCATTTATACCTTTTTCCCTGTTTTTTATTAAAATTTTTTTCCAATTTCCCTATAATTTTCACGTCCCCATCATCACAATCCTACCCTTTTCCCTTATTCCCAGCTAAAATAATATAATATATACTAATGATTTCAATTTTCCCACTAACAACATTCAATTCATTTATTCCCACTAACAAAACTTCATTCAATACCTTTTCCCTAACAAAACCTAATTCCTTCCTTCATACTAACTAATTCTATTTACTAGTTCCCGCTAACAGATTTTATTTTTTATACTAACAAAAATTAATTCACGTTTCCCTACTAACAAAATTCAATCTCATACACAAATGCATCGTTAAAGTTGCTTATGAGATGAATGGGAGATCGACAATACATGGCACCATTGGCTGCGTCGCGAGTTCTCGACCGGGGCTCCGCTGGAACCCTGGGTTCAAGTTCCCCCGGGCGCAGGGAAGCACTCTTTTTGGGGTATCGGCTGAATCAATAGTTTCCGTAATGTATATGTGACACTTTGCATTCAATCAAGCGATTCATTGATCATGTAAATTGCCATAAATGCAAATCAATGGATACTATTGTGTTTGTCGATACGGGAAAAAGATGTGTGATGCGGGATTAAGTTGTTGGGATAGGGGCAGTCAGTTTTTGGCTTGAAAATAATCGGAAGTGTTTTTGGCAGGGTCGGAAAAGTTTTGTTAATTTTTTAATTCGAAAAGGAAGGAAATCTGGATTTGGGCTGAAACGAAATTGAGTTCTTGGTGTCAGAAGAAGAAAGTGAAAAACATTTTTTAAGGTAAATTTCTCGAGAGAAATTTACCTATTGCGGAGAGCATCATATATATATATATATATATATATATATATATATATATATATATATATATATATATATATATATATATATATATATATATATATGGGATATAACGAAATTTGTGACCACGCTAGAGGTTGCAATTTTGCTTCGATTTTCACCAAATTTTCAGAAAAGGTGTATAAGGTAATTATTTCGGTTAAGTTTGTGAACCAGCTATATCGGCCTGGCAAAAACAAAATGGCGGCCATTTTAGACGAAAAATCGCGATTTCTGTTCTGACTAAAGTATAGCTCCGATTTGGATGAAATTTGGTACAAATGCTCATTGAGGTATGTGATGAATCTCACAATACAAAATCCAAAGTCGGTACAGCAGTAACAAAATGGCGGCCGCTCAAAGGTCGAAAAACGTGCAAAATTTTGTTGTTGTAATAGTGGTCAAAGCTTTCAACAGATTTTCATGAAATTCGGTAGTTTGATAGAAATTATAAGTATCTAGAGAATTACGTAAAAAAACTTGAGGTCAGGTTGCGAAAAAACAAAATGGCGGCCAGTTGAATGTCGAAATTTCAAAGGCTTTTAGAAGTCGCAATTTTGATCCGACATATACGAAACTTGATTTCAAGATAGACATTATTTACACTTACAGTCTTTGATAATTTGGTGATCATGCATGGACAAATTTCAAAATGGCGGCCGTTTAAATATGCGTTTTTTTCATGTTTTTGTGGCCCTCTAGCGGTCACATTTTCCAACGGATTTTGATGAAACTTGAGGTTATGAATCCTTGTTTTATGTTCTTGTATTTTGCAGGAAATTATTAAAATTGAATGGAAAATAAAAAAGTCGAAAATTTAAAGCCTAATATTTTTAGCTGCCATTTTCTTTAAAAATTGAATTATTTTGCCCTGTCTAGAGTGAAACTCCTATTTGAACGAGATAGTACATTGATTGATGAGGTCCTAGCATACAAAGATTTAAAATAATCCAAAATCAAATGCATGCATTCAAAATGGCGGCCCCCAAAGGTCTGAAGGCAAGCGCAATTCGCTATTTTAGTGCCAACTGAAATAATGAATAGTTTTCATTGAAACGTTTTAATTGACTTTACTTGAAAGAACTTATAAACCAGATCATTTTTAAGATATTGTATAATATTTTTAACAATACCCTAAAAAATTATAAAATCGCGACTTGTCTGCCTGTCCGTCCCCTCCGCCCGTTTGTTCGTGCATCATAACAAGTTTTCTCGCAAACCACATGAGCTAGAATGAGGAAATTTTCTACGTAGGTCAAAAGTGGGGCCTCTTGAAATTTGCAGTGCAAGAAAATATTTAAAGGTATTTAAGGGGGGTCTCCCCATACAGGCGGGTCTCCCCATACAGGGGGTGGCATACAATGTTTTTTATTTCTGTAGCCCTCTAGCAGCCAAGATTCTCAACAGATTCCGTTGAAACTTGAAATTATAAGTTATTAAGGCAAGTTAATTTAATTTAATTATGCAAATCGAATGACAAATAAAACATTTACAGCTTAATATTTTTAACAGCCGATTTCAATAAGAATCGAGATGACGGCCCTCATACTTCAGAAAAAATTTGAAAATGTATATATTAATGGCAATGCAAGTGCTGCTTAAACTTTTATGGAAATCTTTTGAAATTAACTATTCGAGCTCTTTAAGCCTTTGTGTGGTTACCACTGTGAGCTGTGTAAACAGTAGATGCAAGAGAGGCAAAACCGGTATTTATATGTTTGCAACAATATGTAATCCACACGCATGCAACTCAATTTAATTAGCAACATATTTGCGCCCCGATAAAAGGTTTCTAAAAACGAACGTGGCCAGATTTTTTTTTATGTTAATAAATACCCATGTGGTATTACGAAAATTGCAGAAAGAAGTTTAGTAGTAGGCAAGCCAAATTCTTTTTCGAAACTTTACGCTACATACGAGAAATTTACCTTTCCGGCTGGGGCTGCCAACGGGGATTTTTTTTTAACCCGGATGGATTTCAGACTTAGATCTTCTGCACACTCTCCATCTCGACAACATAAAGTAGCTGTAAGGGCTACTCAGCCAGTATAAGATACATTTAATAAGAAATATATTCATTTCCATTCTAGTCCTTTTGTATGGTATATTTTTAAGCATGCAATATCAAGGGGCGCAAAACAAAACTGAAAATCATTCAGAGGAGAGGAAAAAAATCAAAAGTATTGATATCACACGATGAAGTACGATATTGGCTATAGTGTGGATGGTATTGTCTTTAATCGTTTCGGTACGTTGACGATGCACACCATAAGTTCTCACAAAATGCTGATTTTCGTAATACAGTTGAACAATTCGGATACATTGTTATGGTGCAAGTCTTTCTACGATGATTTGTTAATCAATACTGAATACAAATTACATTAGAGTTTGACTGCAGTAAGGCGTGATCTGTCAAACAAAACCTATTGAAAATCAAACCACATAATGAACCATCCCATATGTGTGAGCCAAGTTTTAATATTCCGAGAGAGGAGGAGGAGAATCCCCTGCTTCCTTTACTTGTACTTTAAAAGTGTTTGACTTTCAAAGTGGGGACCAATTCAATGCTACTGAAAAACAAAAATTCGCAGGGGCCTTCATTGTGGGTAGGGAGTTCGAATCGCATGTTATCGATTTTAAGGCAGTTAATGAACGATTATGTGCAATCCGTACAAAAACAAAATTCTTCAAAATCTGGCTAATCAACGTACACTTGCCAACCGAAGAGGAGGACAAGTCGAAGGAGAACAACTGGAGGATATAGTCTCCCCGATAATTCCAATGACAATGGCCAGTGCCTGATTCATCAAAGACTAGCTCCCTACAATGATTTGACATTGAAAGGCTCCAAACGGCGTCTATGGCATCTTATCAAAAGCAACGCTGAAAGCTAGCAACGAGCACTGGATGGAAGTGAAAGTGGCTATTGAAAGTGTGGAAGAATACACAATCGGATTTTTTTTTTCAAAGGCAAAAGATGCTGTGCCCAAACCTTTACAGGATAACAAGAGATAGTCTAAACGGGGAGATGCTAAGATTTGTTGACAAATGGGACCATGTGGCACATTATGCTTAGGCAGTCCTAATAGATAAACAAATCAGGTAAGCAGGAGAGTGGCCCAGCCAGAAGGGCTTTATAACCATCCTAGGGTTCGAAGCAAGCTTTCTTGAATTACTGATTCCATATAGTGCTTACACAAGAAATCTCTCAAACTTATTCAAAAGATGCAGAGTTTGCTTCATAAACATATAACAGCAACCTTTTTGCTCCAGCTTAAATAATTTATCTGATTGTTCGGCCAATTCAGTATATTCAAATGAAACACTATTCCTCAAATTTTGATGAATATCTGAAAAAAATAAGAGCGTCTAGATTGATTTGAAATATGTACCTGTATCTACCAACAACACGTGTTATTGTTGTTGTGATTCCGTGCAATTGAAATGGCTATAACTTACTTGATTGTGATCTGATTTCCATAAAATTTTGTTAAGGATCGAACTTTTAGTTCAAAGATAACGTTTTGATTCTGTGAAAAAAAACTTAAAATTTATATATCATACTATTATTCACAAAGTTGAGTGAATACTATTATTGAAGGTATTTGTTGCCCCTGTACTTGTGAAGACCTACCTCCGTGATTTTTTCCGGACTTGTTACCTCAAATGCGAGAGGCACTGAAAGGATTTTTCGTGCATTTTGCCGCCTCTTGGACATCCTTGATCCATAAAATGATTTTTTATTTCAGATTCAGAAAGCTCTAATTAAGACCTTTCATTTGGTACCCCATTCTACAACATTTTATAAAAAAAATTTGATGGTCAATTCAAAAAAATTTTGAATTGCACAATAAGACCTAAATTTATGAGAAACCACCATTTCTGACATTTTCACATGGCTTGAGCTTTTTAGGTGAGTTTCTCGAGAGAAATTTACCTATTGCGGAGAGTATCATATATATATATATATATATATATATATATATATATATATATATATATATATATATATATATATATATATATATATATATATATATATACATATATATGGGATATAACGAAATTTGTGTCCACGCTAGAGGTTGCAATTTTACTCCAATTTTCACCAAATTTTCAGGAAAGGTGTATAGGGTAAATATCTATATCGGCCGGGCAAAAACAAAATGGTGGCCATTGAAGACGAAAAATCGTGATTTCTGTTCTGACCAAAGTATAGCTCCGATTTGGATGAAATTTGGTATAAAGGTTCACTGATATATGTGATGAATCTCACAATAAAAAATCCAAAGTCGGTATGGCAGAAACAAAATGACGGCCGCTCGAATGTCGAAAAACGTGCAAAATTTTGTTGTTGTGAGAGTGGTCAAAGCTTTCAACAGATTTTCATGAAATTCGACAGTTAGATAGGAATTGTAAGTATCTAAAGTATTATAAGTATCTAAAGTATTACTGGAGGTTAGGTCACAAAAAACAAAATGGCGGCCAGTTGAAACCCAAAACTTCAAAGGCTTCTAAGAGTCGCAATTTTAATCCAACATATATAAAACTTTGTTTCGAGATAGACATTACTTGGATCTACAGACTTTGATGTTTTGGTGATCATGCATGCCCAAATTTCAAAATGGCGGCGGTTTAAATATGCGTTTTTTTCAGGTTTTTGTGGCGCTCTAGCGGTCACATTTTCCAGCGGATTTTGATGAAACTTGAGATTATGGATTTCTGTACTATGTTCTTGTATTACGCAGAAAATCATTAAAATTGAATGGAAAATAAAAAAGTCGAAAATTTAAAACGTAATATTTTTAGCTGCCAATTTCACTAAAAATTGAATTATTTTGCCCTGTCTAGAGTGAAACTCCGATTTGAACGAGATTTGGCACATTGATTGATGAGGTTCCAGCCCACAAAGATTTAAAATAGTCCAAAATCAAATGCATGCATACAAAATGGCGGCCCTCAAAGATCAGGAGGCAAGCACAATTCGCTATTTTAGTAGCAACTGAAATAATGAATTTTCTTCATGGAAACGTTTTAAATTAGACTATTTTTTAAATATTGTAAAATATTTTTAACAATACCCTTAAAAAATTATAAAATCGCGACTTGTCTGTCCGTCCGTCCGTTTGTTCGTGCGTCATAACAAGTTTTCTCGCAAATGAGAAAATGTTCAACGTAGGCCCACACAGGGGGTGACATAAACATTTTTTTTATTTCTGTAGCCCTCTAGCAGCCAAGTTTCTCAACAGGTTCCGATAAAACTTGAAATTATAACTTATTAAGGCAAGTTAATTTAATTTAATGATACTAATCGGATGACAAATAAAAAATTCGAAAATTTATAGCTTAATATTTTTAGCAGCCGTTTTCAATAAAAATTCCAAATGACGGCCCCTGATGGCTCAGAAAAGAATCGAAAATGTATATATTAATGGCATTGCAAGTGCTGACAAAACTTCTATGGAAATATTTTGAAATTAATTATTTGGGCTTCTAAGCCAAAAAGTTATCACCTTTGTGTGGTAACCACTGTGAAATGTATTAAAAGCAAATGTGGGAAGGGCGAAACCAGTATAAATATGTTTATAACAAGTTTATTCCCGGCGATTTTCAATATGTGATCCATACGTGCGCAAATCAATTTAATTAGTAAAATATTTGCGCCTCTACGAAGGGTCATTGTGAGTTCTAGCGTACCAACTTCCTCCCATTCGCAACTTCAAATTGCCACCGTAACATCTCCATCTTTCTTTGGTCATTTATACCTTTTTCCCTGTTTTTTATTTGATTTTATTAAAATTTTTTTCCAATTTCCCTATAATTTTCACCTCCCCATCATCACAATCTTACCCTTTTCCCTTATTCCCAGCTAAAATAATATAATATATACTAATGATTTCAATTTTCCCACTAACAACATTCAATTCTTTAATTCCCACTAACAAAACTTCATTCAATACCTTTTTCCTAACAAAACCTAATTCCTTCCTTCATACTAACTAATTCTATTCACTAGTTCCCACTAATAAATTTTATTTTTTATACTAACAAAAATTAATTCACGTTTCCCTACTAACAAAATTCAATCTCATACCCAAATGCATCGTTGAAGTTGCTTATGAGATGAATGGGAGATCGACAATACATGGCACCATTGGCTGCGTTGCGAGTTCTCGACCGGGGCTCTGGTTGAACCCTGGGTTCAAGTTCCCCCGGGCGCAAGGAAGCACTCTTTTTGGGGTATCGGCTGAATCAATAGTTTCCGTAATGTATTTGTGACAACTTTGCATTCAATCAAGCGATTCTTTGATGATGTAAATTGCCATAAATGCAAATCAATGGCTACTATTGTGTTAGTCGATACGGGAAAACGATGTGTGGATAGCGAAATCGAAGTGTAATGAACTTCGATTACGTTACCCAAAGGCGGCAGCGGTAACTGATAATGAAAAAGAGATTATGGGACCAGATTGTATGGAAGTGAAAAATGCGGGATTAAGTTGTTGGGATAGGGGCAGTCAGTTTTTGGCTTGAAAATAATCGGAAGTGTTTTTGGCAGGGTCGGAAAAGTTTTGTTAATTTTTTAATTTGAAAAGGAAGGAAATCTGGATATGGGCTGAAACGAAATTGAGTTCTTGGTGTCAGAAGAAGAAAGTGGAAAACAGTTTTTTTGATTACGAAGTTTAGTGGCGGAAGTTTTGGTGTGGGAAAGTGCAGAAGAACCGAAAAACTGCATCGGATGTGGGATAAATTAAAATTTGTTCGAATTTACAAGTGAGGGAAAAGAATTTTGGTTTTCGGCCGCCGGGAATTAAGTTACTGCGGTTGGATTTTAAAGGGTGTTTAAGAATCAGAGAAAAATAACGAACCAACAGCGCAGGTCTTATGAGAAAAGAAAGAAATAATGTTTTAGGAGTGAAGAAAGAAATAATGTTTTAGGAGTGAAGAAAGAATTGATGCTAGATTGACAAGGCAAAGCGCCGGATTTTGGATTCTTTTGTTGTTGTCAAATTAACTTACACAGAAGAGACTGTTGGACAGTGGATCACAGTGCTATAAGTGGCCGTTGAGTGTTCTATTGATTCTGATTGTTTATCTTCAAACTAATTTAAACTTAACTTACAGTGGCCCCACACTCTTTTTTTTGTCTTCTCCGAGCGCTCGGAGTTCTACGAGGAAAGAGTGAGTACCAATTTGGATTTTTTTTTATTTGATTCTCATTATCAAGTTCATTCTTTTTTCTTTGTTATCTTTTATAAAAAAGTTATTGACTGTTTGCTTTTACATAAAATTTTAAAGGGTTTTTTTTATTGAAATTAAAATTTGTGAATTTCCTGTGTAGAATTTCATTTTTAAACTAAATAAAACGGCTATGTCAAGTTAAGTGCATCATTTTTCATTTCTTGAAATGACCTCCTCCTTTTCCTTTTGTGTTAGTTATTGTGTGTAGGGTGGCTCAGCACGAGCAGAGGGTGTCCCGGAAGTCCCACGACACGACTGAGCGCTAGCCGGCCTTAGTATGCCACCCCAGGCTACACACCCCTCTGCTAATACTTAATGTCTGCAACGGCGGTGACTTCCGTGGTCGCAACAGGGTCTCCAAATACGAACGGCGGCGGATTCTTTTTGTTAATAAATACCCATGTAGGACTAAAAAAATTGCAGTAAGAAGTCCAGTAGTAGGCAAGCCGAATTCTTTTTCGAAACCCTACGCTAAATACGAGAAATTTACCTTTCCGGCTGGTGCTGCCAACGGGAATTTTTAACTTCTTTAGTTTCTGAAAAAAACTTGCTGCAACTCACGGACAGATAGACGAGCAGACGGACACGAAACTGGCAGGCCTTTGTATAAAAAACCTTTTAATAATAAATCAGCTTGTTGTGCAAATAGAAACACTACTTTATGAGAATTAAATAGAGGCTATAGATTATGGTGTACTTAAAATATATATAAAATCTCCCTATTGAAGACTAACAAAATCGTATCAAAGTAATACAAAAACCAACAAACGGGTGTTTGTGTTAATCGCCTTACGAAAGAGGCAACCATTGAATGCACAAACGAGAATTAGTATAACTTTAAGGTGCTGATTGAATCGATGAGTGACAACAAAATCTTCAAGGACGAAATTTTCAGAATCAACATGACCAAGTTACTGAATGGGAGGTTCCTTTTCCAACGTTACTAGATGCAGTTGTTGCAGATGGAAACCCCGCTTTTTCAACCCGGATGGACTTCAGACTTAGATCTTCTGCACACTCTCCATCTCGACAACATAAAGTAGCTGTAAGGGCTACTCAGCCAGTGCAAGATATATTTAATAAGAAATATATTCATTTCCATTCTAGCCCTTTCGTATGGTATATTTTTAGCATGCAATATCAAGGGGCGCAAAACAAAACTGAAAATCATTCAGCTGATAGAAACCACAGCTACAGGTGGCAGTATTCAATCTGCGCTACTTCAGAGGAGAGGAATTACTACCATCATATTTACAACTTACGCAACACGTACTGATCAAAGTTAAATAGAAACTTATTACTTTTTGCATTGAGATCAGCACCTATATTATTTACATTGCAAGTAATTGCAATTTCATTTACGTTTGCACACTTAGATTAATATAATATTAACGTTGCATCGAAATATTGCAATTTAATTTATCTTTGCATTTTTCCAACATAATTGCTGTCTTAACCATTTTCCAATATAAGTAAGAAGGAATTTAAAATCAATTATGATTACAAATGGTCGGATTAAATCTATTATTGAAAAATAATGGATTGTAGGATCATTTTAAATAAATTTCCAGCCTTATCAAATAAGGTTATTTGTAACGTATTTTCTAATAACTTAGAGTATAAAGTCAAGATAGGTGAAGTTGGTGATTAACTAAAGCAGTTTTATGGTACCATACACAATTTCCCCACGCACAATAATAAAACAAGCGTTTTTGAGTCCATGATTTTTCACAGAAAAGTAAGACTGAAATGTGTTTGGAATCATATTTTTTGACCTGTTATTTTGTACCCACAAATAAAATCAAACCCCTAATACAAATTAATTTGTTGAATTGTTCATTCAAAGTTCATGCATTTCAAGGTTAGCAGAGGGAATGCCGGCTGATTGGAATACTTTTGGAGGCTGGCAATCTATGGGCAGTTGCCGTCCCCATGTATCTTAGGCAATTCCCATGGAGAGAATTTTGCTTGACAGGAAAACTCTTGGCAGCTAGCATTCTTTGGAGAATGGCGCCCTCCACGGACCCGATGATATGGAAGTTGCCGTGAGGTTCCTCCTGAGATAAGAGATAACGGCCCTGGCTGAATCTAGACTACGCTTTAGACAACGGACTGAGCTGACGGATATCATAGTTTAGACCTAGTTGCTTTGCACGGTGAGACTCGTGCGCGAATAGCTCCAATTCAACTATCATACAATCTCCATCCCGATAAAACCTTGGCAGGCCTCAGATTAGGTTCGAAGTTCGTACCACTGGGTTGGTAGTGTAGATTCGGTTGAGATGGACTCCCGATCAGTGCTGGTCTGGCTCTGAGGACTTGTCCCATAAGGGCTTGTGCCAACTCTCACATGGCCTCCTTGCTCTGCAAAGATAGCCATGGGGCAAAAAAGATGACCAGAAACACGAACAAGATAGCGGCTCCAATAGGGATCCAATCAAACTGGAGAAATTTCGACTGAAAATCCAAAAATATCATAGAGAAAGTAAGTTAAAAATAATAGCAAGGAGGCGCAATTAGCGGCTGCGGCCATGATATTCATAGCACATCGGGAGCGGTACTAACGATGATAAAAATGATGACGAACTCAATGACAACAAAGATAAACAAAAACGGTGATTAACAGACAGTTTTGTCCAGACTAAGATTCCTGCAGCGTTCCGGCGCAGCGAAAAAAAATGATGAAAACGCCAGAACCCATAAGTCGAAGGTCCCAGGTTCAAATCTCGTTGGGGGCAACGTGATTTAGTTCAGGGGATTTTTCGGACAGACTACGAGCGCTCACTCAGTGGTGATATGTACTGATTTAATCAGATCATATCATAGCTGAGCAAGCACACGGGAGCATGGTACTGACCAAAACCACTTCCGAAAAAAATCAATACGGTCATGAAAATGATACTCTAACTTTCTCTAAGCGAAGGCCCGAGAGGGGCTGTAGTGCTACCAAGAAGAAGAAAGAAGATTTCTGCAGCGCTCCGGCGCAGCAAAAAAAAATGATGACAACGCCAGAACGTCCTAAAAAGGAAGACCCGGAAAAGCTGCAGGATGCGCCAGATGTTCGAAAGGTAGGGAAAAATGTAAAGAACATTGAGAACTCGATGGTTACTGTTGCAATCACTACCAAATTGGCTAAAGCAAGATTCTTAGAACCCGAAATAATAACGAACCATCCTGAAGTCCACAAATTGATCACACCAGGAAAGAAAGGAGTGACCAGGCAAATGAAGTGACGATGTTTGATTTCGCCGCCACTGTTGAAAACATGGTGGCAATACCGAACTCGGAAAATGAAAAGAAACGCTGAGAGCTACGCCTAAAGAGCACGCGCAGATAGCTCTACCATCAGACATCAATAAAAAAATGGCGTCAAGCCCAATTGAAGGAGATCGGGATACAAAAAGGAAGGAAGAGGCACTTGATAGGCGTGGAATACTGAATCAGGGGTTCCAGACAGTTCTGACAAATGAAGTGAAGAAAGTCGCAAAGAAACTTCTTCTAAGTCTTGCTGGGGTTGAAATATTGAAGTTTCTATCCGGGTTGGAATAGCGGGGTTTCCATCTGCAACAACTGCGTCCCTGTACTTGTGAAATCTTTATTTTTAAATTGAATTGTTTCATTGTAAAGTTCGAAAATGAACTTCAGCAACTGAGTCATGTTGTTTCTAAAAATCTCGTCCTTGACGTTGTCAACGAAAATTTCGTTGTCCCTCATCAATTCAATCATCATCTTAAGGTAATACTTATACTCGTATGTACATTCAATGGTTGCTTCTTTCATAAGGCGATTAATACAATTATTGATTGGTGACTTTAGCACCTAGTTTTTCCTGGAGATTACTTTGTTTTTTATATTGTTGCATTTAAAAGTTATGGCTTAAACTACAGCCTTGCTGATCAGCAATTTATGATATCCTACATACACCCCTTTGTTGGTTTTGTATTACTTTGATATGGTTTTGTTAGTCTTCAATTGTGAGATTATATATATTTTTGGTTCGACATACTCTATAGCCTCTTTTTAATTCTCATAGGGAAGTGTTTCTATTTGCACAAAAAGCTGACTTATTCTTCTTCTTTGTAGCATTACAGCCCCCTCAGGCCTTCGCCTGCAGCAACAAATGCCTCCGATATCGACCGCGTCGTTCAATTTCAAAACCCAAGCAGCGATAAACTTTCGTCGACAACTGAGTCAGATCAGTGATTTCTCAGTTTCTCCACTTGTCTTCAAAGCAAAAATCTTTTGGGTATCTATTTTTCTTACATACAATTCGCGAAGCCAGCCTATTGCAGCTTCCACCTGCTTAGAGTTTTGGTTGAATGTGTAGCTGGTCTTCAAGATCGTCAAAACTGAATAAAACACTTTGTGCAGGAGCTGTTTTCTTCGGCGTATTTGGTCTCTTTCATTACAGGCTCTTGTTATTTTGGTGCGTAAATATACAAATTTGCCCAAATTTTTGATACTGTATTCACCAAGTATGGTATTTGAGGTAATTTTCTTCGACTGCATCTTGATTTGTAGCTATACTAGTTTTGCTTTGCTATTGAGTTTCAGGAAAAATTCTTTGGCCGTTATTAACGACCATAACGAAATGTTCATGTCATTCGCAAAGTCTAAACATACCTCTTGTGTCGACAGATTATTTTCTTATGACATTTTCTATTTCCTATCTCCAATAGTCCGATGTTTATGTCAAAGGTATTGCTAAGTTCGTTATTAATGTGGGCTCGAGAGGTTGTCGACGTCATTGCCATTTTGGTAAGATAAACTGATTTGACTGAGATATCAAAGGTAAGCATTATTTCATACAGTATGCTACGATCAATACTGTCGTACTCTTGCTTGGTCAGTGAAAATTTTGTGTATGACAATTTTAAACTCCCAGCATTTCTTGAACACCAGCTTGACTGTAAAAAGCTAGTCTATCACAGATCTATTTGTATATGATGTGATTTCATTTTCTGAGATTTTAGAAAATATTTTGTATGCCCCGCAAACTAGTAGTACGACGCTATAGTTTTCGCATTGTCCACAAAAAAGATGACAAGCTACAATGCGAAAACTTCGCTGTGAGCTGTTTGGCACATTTTTTTGGGTCAAGGATCGTTTTGTTATACAATAGGGCGCTTTCTAGTTGAAAGAAGGATTGCTAAAAGAGGAAAAAAAGTTAGGGCCGTGTAGAAAGTCTTTTACAAAGGCCTACAACGATTTTACCCAACAAGAATTTTTTTCTTTAGAATTAGGAACTGTTTAGGCAAGCCCCATCACTACTGAATTAAGAATTGTTCAGGCAAGGCCAATCACCACCTAAATTGAAATTTTTATGAAGTGATCAAAATTGTAAATATTTAAACTCTTACCAAAAATTTAAGGTTTGTTTGTATTTCATACTAAATAAACGTATTTTTAGGAATAGTTTGGGTAAGCGCCATTACGGCTTGAATTAGGAACTGTTTAGTCAAGCCCTACGTAGCGTAAATCGGAACTTTATTTATAAAGTGAAGAAGATGGTCGCTTTCTTACAAATAGTCGTATAACTATCTTTTTTGACGATTATTCATAAAACTATCATTTTTGACGAATGTACGTACGTTTTTGATGAAAGTTTGTAAAACTATCGTTTCTGAAAAATGTTTGTAAAACTATTTATTATTTTTGACGAATGTTTGTAGAAAATTTGTTTTTGACGAGTGTTTGTTAAACTATTTTGGCGAATGTTCGTAAGATGCTAGGTTCTTACTAAGATATTTTAGTGTTGCTTACATTTTTTAAAAGGATATTTTTCTGTTTAGAAATTTTTTTAGGAAAACCCCATTAAGCCTTAATGCGGAAAGCCTCATCAGTGCCTGAAGACATTTTGTTTAGGGATTGATGGGGTAATGCGTTATGTTCGGCATTAGCGCCTAATTGGGGTATCCTAAACAAATCCTAAACTGAACAAGTTTAGGCATGTCTAATCCGGCTCTCATTAGACCCACATTAGGCATGCCCCATTAGAACCATATTAGGTACACCTAAACTGTCAAAAATGAATATTCTCTGATACCACTTTAAATTGCAAAATTTTAATTATATAGTTTTTGTCGTTCTGCACGTTACACTAAAATACGAAATTGTTGAAATTGCTTAAGTCAGACATGCCTAGTTAAGCCCCCATTAGGCTCTCATTAGGCAAGCTTAACTTAGGCATGCCCCGTTAGGGCCCCATTAGGCTCGCATTAAGCATGCCTTAACTGATGAAATGTAAAAAATTCCTAATCTCACTTTCAATTGTAAAAATTTCATTTTAATATTTTGTTTGCTCTACAGATTGCAATAAAACGTGAACTTCAAAAATCACTTAAGTTATGCATGCCTTTTCAGGCCCCCATTAAGTCCATATTAGGCATGGTTAACTTAAGCATGCCCATTAGGGTACGATTAGACCCCATTAGGCATAATTTTCTTAAGCAAACCCCACTGTTTCCACACTATGCCCTAATGATTTTTACTCGTGTTTAAAGCTTGGGGATACTTTTGAATCCATTAATGAAAAGTGTGAAAAATTAAGTCCAAACTTTGCTGTATAGTATAAGTTATGTAAATAGAATATATTTCACATCAATTTTAATTGGAGTTTATGAATGTAGTCTTAAACTATTTCATACATCGTTTTCTTTAAATATTTATGGAGATGAAGGAAAAACACTATATCATTATACAGCTTTTCACTGCTTTAACATGGACTACTTTTATATAGGAAAGAAAGGTTATCAGCATTATATATACTTCTTATTTGTAGCACTACAGCCGCTCTTGGACCTTCGCTTCCTGTAAATAGCACTTCCAACTGTCTCGGTCCATTGACCGCGTCCGCCGATTCCGAGATCCGAGCAGCGCTGACCTACCTTCGCTAACCAAGTCAGACCAGCGTTTCCTCGTTTTCCTCACTGATCTCCGGCCTTCATTTCTCCCAAAGAATACCTTTTTGGGTATCCATTGTTCGTCCATACAATTCATGGGCCCAGCATATTACAGTTTCCATAGTCTTATAATCGTTGAGAGCTCCGGCTTGTCAAAAAATTTTTTTGTATACTTGGGGCTTTGTTTTCCTGTACATGCAGCTGGTTTTCAAGATCTTCAAAACTGAATAAAACATTTCATTTGCAAGCTGTATTCTCCGGCGTATTTCGTCCCTTTCATTACTGGTTTTCGTTAGTTTGGCGCCTAAATACACAATTTGTACACATTTTCTATACTGTACTCACCAAGTGTGATAATTTGAGTATTTGCAGTATTTTTCCTCGACTGCGTCATGAGCTTGTTTTTATTTTCATTGATTTGAAGCCCTACTCGTTTTGCTTCACGGTCGAGTTTCAGGAAGAGTTCTTTGGCAGTTGTTAATGACCCTGAAAAAATGTCAATGTCATCCGCATTGGCTACTACTTGGCTCGACTTGTATACCAGGTGTGACAATTAAGTAATGAGACTGATTTTATTGCCGCGCTTGTGGTAAACCTGCAACCTGGACTTCATTTTCCTTTCCCCGGCATTCTTCTTCTCTCCATTGATATATTTACTATTGCTCTAGCTTGTTTAGTTCACCTGCTGTGTCGTGTTGAGTCAACGTGTGTTGGTGGTGTTCGTCGCAAAAATGGAGAAAGGAAATCAAGAACAACGCGTCGCGATAAAATTTTGCGCCAGATTGGGCGAGACAGCTTCGAAAATGTACGCTAAAATTATAAAAGTGTATGGTGATAGTGCACTCAGTCGTGCCTAGGTGTTGTGATGGCATAACGAGTTTAAGGAGGGGCGCGAAAGCGTGGAAGACAAGGTGCGGAGCGGGAGACCAGTCGCAGTGTGGACTGATGCAAATGTGCAGCGTGTTCGTGACCAACTCCGTAAAGATCGGCGTTTAACAGTTCGAATGTTGGCCTCGAAACTGGGTATGAACCGTAAAAGAGTCAGACAAATTTTAACCGACGATTTCGGGATGAAAAGTTGTGCGCGAAGATGGTTCCAAAGAACTTTTCTCAGCGTGTCCCAGTATTTGGCCTCTAAAAGAATTGCCGTGTTGTACCAGTCACTTTTTTCGCCCGATAAGTTACTTTGTGACAATTTTTTGTTCTCTAAAACAAAATCGGTGGCCATAGGAACCCATTTTGAGTCGATTACGGACATCTAGGCGGCCGTGACGAGGGTACGGTCATCACAGTCGAAGCGTTCCAGAAATGTTACAAACCATGGAAAATACACTGCAGTCGTTGCGTAGCTGCCCAAGGAGGCTACTTCGAAGGGACGGCAGGGCTGCAGAATAATTTTTAAATATATAGTTCTCATGGAATCAGTTTCATTACTAAATATTCGTAGTAATGTACTTCGTGTATTGACAGGTAGCTTCCATATGACGTACTCCAGAGCCCAATTAAATAGAAATGGGAACAGCCTATCTCCCCGTTTCAGTCCAATATTTGTGTCAAAGGCATTGATGAGTTAGCTTTTGATGCGGGCTTGGGAGGTCATCAACGTCATTTTCATTTTGGTAAGACGGACTTATTTGGCTGGGATGCCAAAGAAAAGCATTATTTGGCACAGTATGTTACGATCAATACTGTTGTATGCTTGCTTAAAGTCAACGAAAATTTTATGTACGTCTATGTTGAGCTCCCAGCATTTTTCAAGTACCTGCTTGACAGTGAAAAATTCGCCTATTATTTATCTACCAGCTCTAAAACCTCCTCAACACTCCCCAATAATACTGTTGGCATATGATCCAATTTTACTTTTTAAAATCTTTGTGAATATTTTCTACGCCGTACAAAACAGTGATATGCCTCTATAATTTTCGCACCATAGCTGGTCACCTTTCTTGTGGATGAGGAATTTAATTGATTGGCTCCACTCTTTCATCATATATTCTTGCTGTCAAATGTGCTGGATGATTTTGTGAAAAGCTTTATGAACATTGCTTGCACCATATTTGATGAGCTCCACTGAAATCTCATTGATGCCCGACGCTTCGTTATTCTTTTGGACTTTGATTATGGAACGCACTTCATTAAGAGTTGGTTGGGGCCAATGGAAGCTCTCCACAGACATCTTGAGGCTCCGATGTTGAAATATGACGCCCATCTTTCCCTAATCTTCGTGTCATCAGCGATGATATTGTCTATGTCATCACGACAGAGGGTAGCTTTGGACTGATAACCACATTTCAGGCTGTTTACTACTTTGTATACATGTCTTGTGTTGCTGCTAGCTAGACTTACATCTATAGTTCTCAATGAGTCATCATAGTATTTTCTTTTCGTAACTCTAATAACCTTATTCGCTATTCTTCCAAGGTTCTCATAGTGTTTTCTCTTCGTCCTGGTTTTCCTACCAACGTATTCTTTGTACGCCTGGTTCTTTTTTTAACGCATTTTGGCGCTCATCATCGAACCATACATTTCTTTAGCGCTGGGCTTGATGTCCAATTATCTGTTCTGTCACGGTCCAAGCAGTTGCTTTCACTTCCATCCAAAGCTCGTTGCTGTTCTTTAACAACGCATCTGATAAGATGGCAGCCAGCTAGTTGTCGAGGGTTTCGTTGGAATTTTCGGCCACAGACGCGGTTTGGAGCCTGTTGATATAAAATTTTGCAGCGGGCTGGTCTTCGCTGAATATGCCTTTGACATACGACATCGATAGGTTACTTTGATCAAGTACTGATCTGAGTTACAATTGGCTCCTCAGTGTGTACGATCGTCAAGTATGCTTGCGGCTCATCGTTGTTGGATCTGGTTTTGTGTAGCCATCCGGTGATATCCAAGTCATTTTATGAATGCACTGATGTGGGAAGCAAGTCGAACGTATGATTAGATTTTTGCTACATGCAAAGTTAACCAGGCGCTGGCCGTTGTCATTTGTTTCTTCGTGGAGGGTATATCCTCCAGTCGTTTCCCGATGAGATAGCTGATCGCAAACCTTAGTGTTGAAATCACCCAGAATTATTTTTGTGTCGTTTGTAGGCAGTTAGTCCACTAGTCTTTCCAAGAGATTGTAGAATGTTTCGTCTCTTCGTGAACATTAATCAGCTAGATTTTGAAGAGTTTCGCTTTTATACAGATCACACATAACCGTTAATTGACAGCCCTAAAATTGATAATGGGCAATTTGAACTCCCTATGTACAATGAAAGCCACTACGAATTCTCTTTTTCCAGTAGGTTACCCACTTTTGAACATTTTGTGCGATCTCATGTCTTGAATGTCGTGTCCAGTTCAATTCGTTTCCTGGATTTCCGGTATTTTTAATTTATATTGATTGGCCTATAGTAAAAGGTTCTTAAAAGCGCCAGAGTAATTGAGTGACCTGACATTTCAGGATCCAATGCCATAGTCTTTTTCCGACTGCGAGGTCATTGCCGTGAGTCCAATCCATTCTGAGGCCCATCTGGAGGTTTCGATAAGCAGTTGAAGCGAGTCTTAAAAAGCTTAAAGGATTAATTGGCGGAACAAGAAAGCAGCGGCATCTAAAAAATCTCGTGTGGTGACTTTCAGCAGGCGTATATTGGACAAACGAAGAGGTTAGCGGTAACGAGATTCAATGAGCATATGAAGAAGATAGAGTTAGCAAATAAGAAGGTCAACAGCAATCTAAGGTTAGCGGTAGTGAAGCATATAATCGACAGTAAACACAAAATAGCTATCGAAAACTCAAAAGTTGTAAAAATATTAGACAAATCAACGAGTTAGACGTTTGGGAAACAAAAGAAAGAACTAGGCTACCCGTCAAGAAAAGATTAAACTTGGATTTAGGAAACGGGTCAGGAAAATTTCTGAAGTTTAATAAGTAAAGGTTATTAGATAAGTTTATGAAATGTAATCGATAAATAGTTAAGTGAGAAGAAATGCAATTAGATGTAAATATAACTAGCTAAGTAGGAGGATAAATTAGGTAGTACACTGAAGAAGTCCGAGTGTTACGGACGAAACATGTGTCTGTAGAATATGTTAAGCAACTCACGGTCACAGGGAAAAACAAGTTGGGCAGACAGACCTATGCTCATGTCAGAAGGGTTTTGTACTCAACTTCTCAGAAATACAGTCACCAGCAACGAATAAAGTCAAGAAATATGTCAAAGAGATATGCACGTTTAAAATAAAATCGATTGTTTTCTATTTTCAACGGTATCCATTTTGTTGCAAACCAAAAAAAAATACTCAAATTATAAATTCCCAAAAATAAAAAAAAAATTGCTGACTATAATTCCCATAAATATTAATGTTGTTGACCTTATTTGAGAATTTCGAGAAGATCAAATCAAAACTACAGTGACTGATTCGATGGAAAGTCAATAAAATACCAAAATCATGTGTTATTGTTGTTGTGATTCGAGAAATTTCAAATGACTATTACTTCAGTCAATATCATTTGATTTTCATTAAACTTTCAGAATTGAAGGAACTTTTGTAGGACTGTTGAGTTTATTTCATTTGATACCCATATCGACTACCTCTGATGAATTTTTTTTTCGGAGGCCACTCTCCTATATGGAGAGACCCCCCTTAGATAGCGCATACAATTTTTTTTTTTGTAGTTGAACTTTGAAAAGATTACCACTTTACACCTGCATACAGAATTTGATGTTTCTAGCTTAAGTAGTTTGTGAGAAAAAGTGCTGTGACACACGGATGGATGGACGGACAGACAGGCGGACAGACAGGACGTGATTTTAGTAGGGTTTTGTAAAATTTTTTGTAAAACCCTAAGGAGGAGGTGCTTAGTAAAAAGTTGATGGAACTCTCAGGCTACACAAGACGTGAAGAAATTAAACCTGAAGGAAAATACTTAGAAAATTTTGTAATCAATAAAACCACATGTCAGTTTACCTTTGAGTAAACGAAGCTATTAAATAATGAACTAAAATTTGCGTTAAAAGATCTAAGACCCATGGAAGAAACGATTGTCAACATAGAAAGCGGAATAAAATTTGAAACGAAAGCAGGTAAGTATGTTATTAAGAGTGAACTAGAAAAGATTTTAAAGGAATATGCTACGGAAGCACAGGATTACGATAAGACAGCGTTAAAAACTACCAAGGAACTAAATCAGATGCCGGTTCATTACCTTAAGGCAGATACAGGTAATAAAGTAGTAATCATGGACGAATTCAACTACGATTAGCAAGTAATACGGAAAATAGAAGCAGGTGGCTACTTTGAGCTGAAATAAACCCAATACAGGGGTCCATCAAACGAGTCGAAAAAGTACGCAAAGAAACAAAAGAAATTGTTGGAGGTATTAGTCAGTTACAGGGGGTATTAAGAGTTAGGATACCCTGACCAACCGGCTTGCTTGTAATGATGCCTGTATTACAACGGACATGAATGGGAGTTTCCTCCTCCAGGAAATAAATCCAGATGTTACGTTTACTCAATTTTGTTAATGAATTCGTTATACTAGTGCTGATGTGGAGAGGGAGTTTATTCCGTAATTTAAGAAGGTTGTGTAAAAGAGAGATTACGTCATTCGTAGCCGGTGGTGATTGGATGATTGGTGTGGATATAGGTGCTACGTACAGATCACCTGGTGTTTTATTTTCTTGTAATTCGAAGCATTAGTCAGGAGCAGGAATAGTTGGGTGCCAATATTACTAGAAATGTAAGTGAACTTCACGAAAGGTTTCCGCAGGAGTGATTTGTTTGCTTCGATGGAAAAAAAGGGATTTGGTAGAGCTTCATCACAGGCAATTTGAATAGCGGCAGTTTGATGACTACCACCAGTTTAGTTTTAATTTTGAAATGCTGCCGAACTGCAGTTTGCGAAAGGATTTGCTCACAAAAATCAGGGCATTTATTGCCCGGTTTGGTATACACCTCGTGCAGTTTTTTGTTAGAAATTAAAAGATGATGAATTTGGTTATCTTGAATAGAAATGACTATATCGATAATTTTCCGTTGCCGAGCATCAATTTTCAAAAGTTATGCCAGCAAAGAGGTTAGACCCGAATTCCTACGATCCGCTCCAAGAAGCTTGTCGGTCATGATTGAAATATCCTTGAGCTGCATTCTCAGTTCTATTTGCCTGCTTAGTACATCTACCAATGATTTGTGGATCTCTTTCAAAGAACTGTTTACTATGCTGATCCTTTCTTTTTCCAATTTAACCAACTCCTTCTCCCTATCCTCCAATGTATCCAAACGACTGTAGAGCTCCTTCTCATTTTCATCGTCCATCGTACCAAGCAGAGCATGTAGAGATCTCTTTGATCTCTCTTTCACAAGAGAGTCGAGTAGCGCTTGCGAACAAATTTTGAGACTCTCGACCAGGCTGTGGACATGTCTCTCAGCGTAACCTTAGTTTCTACCAACAAAGAGTGCTTTAACGAGGTATTCAGCACGTTCGGCCGCATTTATCAGATCCTGAAACTCATCTAAATTGGCTCTATCACAATATTTTAAGAACTGTGGTAGCTTAAGAGTTCGCCGATGTTTTCAAACAGGATCCCTTGGTTGTCAAGTCTCTCAACGGAGTATGGAAGTTGATCCGCGATGGCTCTTGGCTAAACGCTGATAAAATGATGAAAAGAGTGGCCATTGCTGAAAGCGGGGAAAGAGGAAAAAAATAAATAAATACCATTTACTCGAAGTAGTGCTATAATTATGGACATTGTCAATTTTTTTCCAATCGCAACATTTGTATTCACCAGAGAAGCCACGCTCTTCACCTCGTACCAATCTATACTTGTACTAGTTTGTGTTTACGACTTTCATTCTTTAGAAAAACCTTATCGCCAACATGGAAACTAACTGGTTTTACTTTATTATCGTTGTTAGCTTTGGATTTAATTTTACTTTCTAATGTATTCTGTCGTGCTTAAGCGTACATCTTATGTAGTTTGTGCTTCAACAGTAAGTAGTAGTTTTCATGGTTGTACACTAGTATGGGTTCCCTTTTTAAACTTGATGGAACGTCAGAAGTGAAACCGTAAAGACAGTCCATTGGTGAAAGTTTTGTGCTGTCATGGTCATTTTTATTGTACACGAAAGCAGTAGTACGCAGGTATTGATCCCAGGGCTGCGGGTTGTCATCCTCCATGTATCGTAGATACTCTATAAGGGGTCTGTGAGCTCTTTCCAACGCTCCATTAGATTGGGGATGGTACGCTGTGGTCTGCATTTTCTTTGTGTTAAGCAGCTTGCATACTTGCTTAAACAATTTCCCCACGAAATTAGCCCCCTGATCCGTTACGAGATGTTTGGGTATTCTATACCTCGTTACTATTTCGTCAAAAAATATCTTGGCCGCGGTTTCGGCTTCCACGTTTGGTAAAGCATACCGATCTACGAATTTGTTTAAATTATCTTGGAATGTCAATATGTGTTTGTTACCGCCGGAGCTCTCAATCAGAGGTCCCACGATATCCAGGCATACCTTATCGAATGGCCTCTTCGCGATATCGGTGATAACCATTGGCATACGATTTTGAGGGGAAGTCTTCATAACTTGGCATTGCTTGCAAGTTTTAATATATTTTTTAATATTCGCTAGCATGTTTTTCTACTTATAAACTCTCCGTACTCTCCTATAGGTCTTCGCGAGTCCCTGATGCCCACCGAAAGGAGAATAATGAAATTCGGTGAGTGCCGCCTTTATCTCATTTGGCGTGGTGAGAGTCATGATCCCCGGTAATCTGATCTCTTGTGGGGATTCAATGCTTAAATTTGTTACTGTGTTGCTTACAGTTTCCCCGTTGTCTGCCCGAATAACACTCGGTATTGGCTCCTCTACTGAGCTCGCTTGGGGTTGATCAACCGAAACCCGATGTTTTTTTACCCGCGTTATCGCATTGCATTGATACTTGCTGTCCGATTGTTCATCGGTATCTTGGGGAATCCTACTTAGGGCGTCAGCACTCGCATTGTACTTGCCTGGTTTGTATTCAATGTGATAATCGAATTCGGATAATTTATGGTGAAATTTTACTAACCGTGTAGTGGGATCCTTCACATTGAATACTCTTTTAAGGGGTTTATGATCAGTGTAGATCGTAAATTGCCTCCCCTGTAGATAAAATCGAAAGTTTTTTACGGCCCACACCATAACAAGTAATTCCCTTTCGATAGTAGAGTAGTTGCGCTCGGCCTTGTTCAGGATTCGGCTAGCATAAGCTATTAGCTGGTCTTTACCAATTTCTCCTTGGGACAAAACAGCTCTCAAAGCTTCACTACTCGCGTCTGTCGTGAGATTAAATGGCTTAGAGAAATCTGGATAGGGTAGCAAAGGAGGTTCTACCAAAGATGTTTTTAACCACTGAAATGCTTCCAAGCACTCGCCGGTCCTGGTAAACCGAACATCTTCCCGTAACAAGTTCGTGAGAGGCTTAGCCACCTTAGAAAAGTTAGGTATGAACTTACGATAGTAATTTACTAAACCCAAAAATGACTGAAGCCTACGGACAGTTGTGGGTACGGGAAAATTGCGCACGCAGCTAGTTTTACTCGGGTCTGGCCGTCGAATAATTTGAGAACATATGTGTCCCAAATATACTACTTCAGGATGGAGGAACTGGCATTTCTCTGGCTGAAGCTTTAAATTGTTCAGCCTTAGTCTTTTAAAAATCTTTCTTAGCTTACAGATGTGGTCCTGTAAGTTTTTACCATGGAAAACGATGTCATCTAAGTACACAAAGTAATCGAAACCTTGCAAACCCTTTAGGATGTAGTTCATCAGTCTCTGAAATGTGGCGGGTACTTTCTTCAAACCAAAAGGCATTTGCTTGAACTCATAGTGTCCACAGTTTGTACTGAATGCTCTTTTTGTCGATCCTTAGGTTCAACCAGAACTTGATGATAATCACTAGCTAAATCCAGTGTGCTAAAATACCTTGAGTGACCCAGCTGGTCAAATATATCTTCTATGCGAGGTAATGGGAAAGCGTCACCTATTGTTTTCTCGTTCAGTTTCCTGAAATCAACAACTACTCGCTACTTCGTTACTCCATCGGCTCCTGCCTTCTTGGATACGAACAAGAGGGGGAGTTCCAGGAGCTCTTACTTGCGTGGATGATGTCACTCTTCAACATTACCTGCAGTTGTTCGTTGATTATGTCCTTCTCTGGCTGACTCAGTTGGTACATTTTTTGAATTATCGGGGCCTGGTCAGTCAATAACAGGATTTCGTGGGTGATTGCTTTCGTACAACTTAGATTGTCTCTAGGAAGGAAAAAAATATCGTTGAACTCCTGGCACAACTGAGTGATGGCCTTTCTTTCCTCAAGATTACTATGTTCAAATAGTGCGAGCTCCTGCTTCAACAACGCATTGCACATCACATTCCCTGGAGAAAGTCAGAGTGTAAGAACTTAGAAGCTTCCCTCTCCAAGTGATCGTTTGATGGACCCGCTATTGTCTGGTGACAATAGCGGGCTACATAGCCTGTATGTTTAACTATAGAGTCTAAACTGGATTTAGGCTGGTGTTCTACGCCGCGCGAAACTTCTAAAATACTAATGAAGTATCTATTCGCCTTCTCAAGTTCAAACTTAGTTGGTTTAGTACGGACGGAGTCTCACCTGAATTCAGTATACCCACGACAGGCTTCATTGGGTCAAGAAGAGCGTTTGCCAGAAATATGCCATCAGCTAATGAATCCGCTGTACACCTCATTTCCTGACCCAGCTCAACAGGAACTACTTCTACGTTTTGTGTTCGTGGAGGTAATGTAACAGCTTATTTAAAAATGACCTCATAGGTTCCATCAGCGGCTTTTGTAACCCTTTAATCATCTTCAGCAGGATGATGAGTCATCACATGATTCTGATCTGTTGAAAATGTCCCGTTCTGTGTCGCTCCAAACGAAAACGCGTCAACGTTATCAGACACCTCAGCCAAAACGTGTACGCGATGTGAACCTTCCGCCTCTACTTGTGTATCAATAGGGACCAAGAACTCATTACTATTTACTTCCGTGCCAGGAAACGTGAGTGATTTACTTGGGCCTTCGACATTACAGTTCCTTGAGAAGCCGTTTCCCAAAAGACCATCATTAAATAGTCCTTGAATATTTTCGACCACTTGGAAAGTACATAGAAGCCTAGTAGGGAGTCAGAGATTGCCTTCTGTAGTACCAGGGGTTTCACGTTCTCCAAATGGGCTTTGCAAAGTGAGCTTACGCTGAACATTTATTGGGCACGTGTCCATAATAGCTGACTTATTTATATTACTGACTTCCGCCCCCATATCGATAGTAAATGTAGTCAACTCTTGTATTCCTTTATCTAAAGGCAGTGCAACTGTTGCCAGACTAGTACCACAATACGTATTTCCTTTAATTTTTTTGATTGTCCATGCACTCATCCGTGACCCTAGCTTCCATCTTCGTTCCCGATGTTTCATTATTTGGCTGTTTAATTAAAATCGAGCCGGAGATTTCTGACTCGACTGCCCCTCGTTTCCCTGGAGCTTGGAATCCCGCCGTTTCTTTTGGAAACAAGCATCCAAATCATGTCCTCTGCGACCACAAAAATTACACTTCACCAGCACACTGTATATTCTTGGGTTCTCCTTACTGGCCCGATGACTAGTGGTGGATTCTACCTGACAATCCTTTTGATGGTGCCCGTATTCCTTACAAGTGGGACAATAGGGAATATTCTTCCGAGAAAAACGATCGAAGTATGTGTGGCCCCGTTCTTGACAAAAGTTACAAGTTATTCTCGGACCCTTGGTGAATTTTGATGATCCTTCTCTGGTGCTACCACCGCTTGTGGTACAACCTGTGACTGAAAAGTCGAGTACTTTGCCTGCGGAGGAGCCATCACGTGCTGGTTCATCATTAAATTATTGAACGGTTTGAACTTGCGTCATTTGTGGAATTGCTTGTGACGCACTGTTCTGAAAGAGAAAACTCCCTGTTGAAGTTTCTTCATATTCAGCCCCTAAGTTACAAGCTCCTCAAAGGTGCATTTCTGCAACGTCAAAAGGTACTGGCAAAGCTGAGGATTAACTACTCCACTCCTAAAAGTATTCATCGCAAAGTCCTCTCATAGTGCATTCGCAATGTAACTCGCTTCCGATCCATATTTAACAATTGCTGCTTCCTGGCAACGTTTAAGAATTTGCCTAAGACGAGATGTGTAGGCTAGAATGGACTCTGAAGGACTCTGTTATTAGCCTATTTACCAGCTCCTGATAAGTTTCTCTTTCTCTTTGGCTTCCTTATCCGTCATAGGAGGTGATTTCTGGTCAACAGTCAAATCCACGGACACACTTGAGGACGAGCTCGTTCCCAATGTCAGTTTCCAATCGTGTGACGTAATCAAAGTTTTGAAAGACTGCGAAAAATTCAATAAACTGGTATGGCCAAACGCACTCCCGCTAAAATGTTTGATCTTTTCCCTAAACGGCGCTAACTGTTCACGGAATTGATTGATCTGCTCCAAACGGCTAAAATATAACTGATCAACAGTGTCAGTGAGTTCAAGAACGCAGGTGCAGGTTCGCGCTTAACCTGCGAGTCTAAGCCAGGAGAAATAGTTTCCGACTTATTTTTAGGGGTAAAAAGAGTTCTTCCACTTCAGAGCACAAGCTCTCTGTTTTTTCCGGAGTTGATTGATGTACCTCCCTAGTTCTCTGACGTTCGGCGTTCATTCCTTCAAGTAACTAACGAATTCCTTTTTTCTTGTTTTGTTTTATACTGCACGTACGTCCTCCTTCAAGACTCGGATTTTTAAAGGGTGACCCCACAGGTACAATTTTCATCTAAAGGATGACCTCCTAGGTATTAAATCGTATCAATGAATGTTATAACCTCAAGAGTGGCAAAGAAAGGTCCTAATTCCGTCTGGAACACCATTTATTCTATTCAATAACTAGTCGCTTCACAACGTGCTCGTTGTAGTGGAGGTGCTCGGAATCAAAAACCGGTTGCGCCAATTGTTACGTACAAGCAACCATCCTACCTGTGCTGGCGTGATGATTGCACCCCACCATACACTACCACAATCCAAAGAGCTTTATTCCCGTTTGGCAATCGGCTTTGGTTTATTACATGCTACGTCTGCAACTCGTTTGGCGGGTAGCGCTCGAATTCTAGCTGCCACTGCCAGCCTGCTTCTTCGCTCCTCCTTGATCCGTTTCTTGAGTGCCCTGTCCGGGCTGCGAAAAACTCCCGCTCCTCGTCGGACTTCACGCCTCTTGCGAGGCGTCGTAGGCTGCCTAGCTCTTGCCGCAGCCTCACATGTCTACCTTCACGCTTCGATTCTTCCGGTGACTCCCTGTCTGCTACGTCCAACGGGACTTCCAGGAGGGCTAGGTATATCTCGAGAGTGATCGGTTGTCGCGTTCCTTGAGTGAGATCCCGGGGAGTTGGCTCCAGAGTTGTCCACTGCTTCCGAACTGGCTCTCTTTTCCTCGGGGACCTTGTTGCCGGTCGGGGACTCACCAACGGATCAGCATGGAGTGCCTCTTCCAGGCTGAGCTTGGTGCACCTCGATTTTAGGGGCTGATGTTGCTGCCAGGGACCTTGACTGGGCCGTTAAATCCGGTAACCTTGGCCTGTAAATATACAAAGGGGGGTTACAGCTGGTCTAGGTGTGCCCTACAGTTAACCCGGGCTTGCAACCTTTGTACCATGGTTTATTTCTATGGTGTACGTAGATAAAGGCTAGAACTAGAGTTTCACTGGCTTGGGCCTAAAGAAACTCTGAATTTGACTCGTGCAGATGTCCGCGTCCGCGTGGCTTAGTGGTTAGAGCACTAAGCCCGTAAGTTGAAGGTCTCTGGTTCAAGTTTCGTTAGCGTCAACGAGATTTAGTTCAAGTGATTCTTCGGACGGACTATAAGCCTGTTCAGCTATGATACGTGCTGGTTTAAAAATCAGAACGTATCGCAGCTGGGTTGAAGGACACACAGACAAAGCGTGATAATGATCATATCACCTTGTGGAGTGCCGATACATTAGATCATGATAATGAGATACTCTGACTATCTCTAAGCGAAGGCCCGAAAGGGGCTGTAGGGCTACGAAGAAGAAGATGTCCACTTTAACTCCCGTGGATGCTGGTGTTGAACTATACATAAAAAAAGAATTGTTGAATAAATTGAACTCACTCTAGCGCAATCGTGAAAGTTGACAAAAAGTCATTGCGTTAGAGTGTATTTTTAAGCACTGATCGAAATAAATTACTAGTGAAATGACTAAGACTAGAGTTTCACCGGATTAGGCCTAAAGAAACTTTGTTCTAACTCATTATATTCACGTATTGTTGATGGCAAAAATATCTCCTCTTTACAGTGAACTTATTTGTAAATGACTTCCGCAATTGTCTCCGGCAATCTCTCCTCGAGACTTGTGTTAAGGCTGGCTCCCTTGTCCGATTCACCAGTTAACTGCAAAACGCTGAGTTTGTTAACGTGGTAGTTCCCCTTAACCTTCTTTACGAATTCATTCCTCTATTGTTCCTTGGGAATAATTTCGTTGCATGAAAAGGAACGCAAGCTTCAATCTTATGCTTTTGTTCTTTTCGTCTTCAGGATTCATGTATCTGAATATTCAACGACTACTACTCATATGATTTCTGAGTTGGTTGTTGCGGCGAATTGATATTCAGTTGAGTACACACATTCAATTGTGTTCATGTTCCCCATGTGCTCTCAATATGTTAATTGTATGGAGTACCATGCAATCGTGTGAGATTCCCCGGAGAGCCAATTTAGTGACTTGACCGATGAAACGTAAGGTTCTTATATACAATAAATTACGATTATGTATTCTGTATAGGGTATCACGGTTCCCTAAATATGGGCAGTGAAGCATTCATTGCTTGTTGGCTCGCAAAAAAACGCTACGTGGGGCGAGCAAGGCGTGAGGAGCGTGATCAACTGTTATTTGATTTGAGCAATTAGCATTCGCATGTGTTAATGATTGTTGTCGTAACGTGTCGGAAGCGAAGCATGGGGGAATGATCAACTGTTATAAAATCCCAAACAATTACTGCTCGCATATGTTAATGATTGTTGTCGTAAGCGAGGCATGGGGGCATGATCAACTGTTATAGAATCCCGCGCAATAAGTACTCGCATATGCTAATGATTATTGTCGTAACGTGTCGTAAGCGAGGCATGGGGGCGTGATCAACTATTATAGAATTCCGAGCAATTAGTACTCGCATATGTTAATGATTGTTGTCGTGTCAGCTTTTTTCCACCTGTTTCTACGTTAAATTTCACTATTGTGCACTTTCACTTTAAAAATTTTTTCGCTCACTTCTCGACATCATTGTCGCATGTTACGGTTCGCAGCTGATAAATCTAATGTTCCGGGAAAGTGAAAACGCAATATCTTTAAACAAAGTTAAAAGAGTTTATTTACTAGGAATGCACAATAATTAATTTCCCTATTTTACAAATCGCATTTTAATTTCTTTAAATATAAAAAATCTTTTACTACACTTTCAATCAATATTGCCTTTATTCGCGCTCTAATCTTATCACTGCTTTACTATCATAATTTTTAAAACGACTATATCCCCCATTCATTCAGCTCGGCTTTATACAAAGTCTCTAGTCATTCAATCAATTTCTCGTATATTGGAGAATGATTTGACAAGAACTACCTAGGAGATTCGAGAAATTTTGAATACCCGCCGTGACGTCATTTGCTTACTTTCGGATATTGATCATGGATCTACTCGGTCCATTCTTGTGGTTTGAAGAACATGCTTTTGACGTCATTCGTTTACTCTTTTTGGTTTCTTCTTTTCAATCAATGTTGATCATGATGTTATTAACAGTTGTGACAGCTATTGTGACAGTAGTTCGCAGAATTGTGTGAACATGTAAAAATATTACTTATAACAACATGTGCTTAAAGTGGGTGAAGATGTTGTCGAGGAGAGGTTTTAGATTATCAGTAATTCATTGTGAATTAATCTTGTTGTGCTCGTTCATTGAAAGACCATAGTGCCCATCAATTCTGAAATACTTGGAAAAATTATTAATAATGAGTTATCATTTATAGTTCAAATGGGTGAAGATATTTATTTTTTTTTGTGGTGGGGAGGTGAATGCAATTTATGCACAGAGTGTAGGACTCCCATGCGCGAGTGGACTACCCACTAAACACCTCCCCTGTCAACCTGAGAACCCAGCCTAGAACCGTTTGACACATTACTTCGGGCCAGGTCTCGTTTTGTTACGCCGTGGGGCGCCTCCAAGCTGGGGAGTCCCTCTCGTAGCGGGAGGGGAGACGGGAAGAGGAAATTCCAAGAGAGTGATCCCCCAGCCCCAGCGCCCCGCCTGCTGTGAGTCCCTTTTATATTTTAGGACTGCCCGAACATAATGTGCCACCTGGTTCCATTTGTCAACCGATTCGAGCATCACCGCAACTATATTATCCGGGGTGAGCTCTCCCGTCTCCCTGTAAAGTTCCCTTCGCAGTAGTACGCAGGTATTGATCCCAGGGCTGCGGGTTGTCATCCTCCATGTATCGTAGATACTCTATAAGGGGTCTGTGAGCTCTTTCCAACGCTCCATTAGATTGGGGATGGTACGCTGTGGTCTGCATTTTCTTTGTGTTAAGCAGCTTGCATACTTGCTTAAACAATTTCCCCACGAAATTAGCCCCCTGATCCGTTACGAGATGTTTGGGTATTCTATACCTCGTTACTATTTCGTCAAAAAATATCTTGGCCGCGGTTTCGGCTTCCACGTTTGGTAAAGCATACCGATCTACGAATTTGTTTAAATTATCTTGGAATGTCAATATGTGTTTGTTACCGCCGGAGCTCTCAATCAGAGGTCCCACGATATCCAGGCATACCTTATCGAATGGCCTCTTCGCGATATCGGTGATAACCATTGGCATACGATTTTGAGGGGAAGTCTTCATAACTTGGCATTGCTTGCAAGTTTTAATATATTTTTTAATATTCGCTAGCATGTTTTTCTACTTATAAACTCTCCGTACTCTCCTATAGGTCTTCGCGAGTCCCTGATGCCCACCGAAAGGAGAATAATGAAATTCGGTGAGTGCCGCCTTTATCTCATTTGGCGTGGTGAGAGTCATGATCCCCGGTAATCTGATCTCTTGTGGGGATTCAATGCTTAAATTTGTTACTGTGTTGCTTACAGTTTCCCCGTTGTCTGCCCGAATAACACTCGGTATTGGCTCCTCTACTGAGCTCGCTTGGGGTTGATCAACCGAAACCCGATGTTTTTGTACCCGCGTTATCGCATTGCATTGATACTTGCTGTCCGATTGTTCATCGGTATCTTGGGGAATCCTACTTAGGGCGTCAGCACTCGCATTGTACTTGCCTGGTTTGTATTCAATGTGATAATCGAATTCGGATAATTTATGGTGAAATTTTACTAACCGTGTAGTGGGATCCTTCACATTGAATACTCTTTTAAGGGGTTTATGATCAGTGTAGATCGTAAATTGCCTCCCCTGTAGATAAAATCGAAAGTTTTTTACGGCCCACACCATAACAAGTAATTCCCTTTCGATAGTAGAGTAGTTGCGCTCGGCCTTGTTCAGGATTCGGCTAGCATAAGCTATTAGCTGGTCTTTACCAATTTCTCCTTGGGACAAAACAGCTCTCAAAGCTTCACTACTCGCGTCTGTCGTGAGATTAAATGGCTTAGAGAAATCTGGATAGGGTAGCAAAGGAGGTTCTACCAAAGATGTTTTTAACCACTGAAATGCTTCCAAGCATTCGCCGGTCCTGGTAAACCGAACATCTTCCCGTAACAAGTTCGTGAGAGGCTTAGCCACCTTAGAAAAGTTAGGTATGAACTTACGATAGTAATTTACTAAACCCAAAAATGACTGAAGCCTACGGACAGTTGTGGGTACGGGAAAATTGCGCACGCAGCTAGTTTTACTCGGGTCTGGCCGTCGAATAATTTGAGAACATATGTGTCCCAAATATACTACTTCAGGATGGAGGAACTGGCATTTCTCTGGCTGAAGCTTTAAATTGTTCAGCCTTAGTCTTTTAAAAATCTTCCTTAGCTTACAGATGTGGTCCTGTAAGTTTTTACCATGGAAAACGATGTCATCTAAGTACACAAAGTAATCGAAACCTTGCAAACCCTTTAGGATGTAGTTCATCAGTCTCTGAAATGTGGCGGGTACTTTCTTCAAACCAAAAGGCATTTGCTTGAACTCAGAGTGTCCACAGTTTGTACTGAATGCTCTTTTTGTCGATCCTTAGGTTCAACCAGAACTTGATGATAACCACTAGCTAAATCCAGTGTGCTAAAATACCTTGAGTGACCCAGCTGGTCAAATATATCTTCTATGCGAGGTAATGGGAAAGCGTCACCTATTGTTTTCTCGTTCAGTTTCCTGAAATCAACAACTACTCGCTACTTCGTTACTCCATCGGCTCCTGCCTTCTTGGATACGAACAAGAGGGGGAGTTCCAGGAGCTCTTACTTGCGTGGATGATGTCACTCTTCAACATTACCTGCAGTTGTTCGTTGATTATGTCCTTCTCTGGCTGACTCAGTTGGTACATTTTTTGAATTATCGGGGCCTGGTCAGTCAATAACAGGATTTCGTGGGTGATTGCTTTCGTACAACTTAGATTGTCTCTAGGAAGGAAAAAAATATCGTTGAACTCCTGGCACAACTGAGTGATGGCCTTTCTTTCCTCAAGATTACTATATTCAAATAGTGCGAGCTCCTGCTTCAACAACGCATTGCACATCACATTCCCTGGAGAAAGTCAGAGTGTAAGAACTTAGAAGCTTCCCTCTCCAAGTGATCGTTTGATGGACCCGCTATTGTCTGGTGACAATAGCGGGCTACATAGCCTGTATGTTTAACTATAGAGTCTAAACTGGATTTAGGCTGGTGTTCTACGCCGCGCGAAACTTCTAAAATACTAATGAAGTATCTATTCGCCTTCTCAAGTTCAAACTTAGTTGGTTTAGTACGGACGGAGTCTCACCTGAATTCAGTATACCCACGACAGGCTTCATTGGGTCAAGAAGAGCGTTTGCCAGAAATATGCCATCAGCTAATGAATCCGCTGTACACCTCATTTCCTGACCCAGCTCAACAGGAACTACTTCTACGTTTTGTGTTCGTGGAGGTAATGTAACAGCTTATTTAAAAATGACCTCATAGGTTCCATCAGCGGCTTTTGTAACCCTTTAATCATCTTCAGCAGGATGATGAGTCATCACATGATTCTGATCTGTTGAAAATGTCCCGTTCTGTGTCGCTCCAAACGAAAACGCGTCAACGTTATCAGACACCTCAGCCAAAACGTGTACGCGATGTGAACCTTCCGCCTCTACTTGTGTATCAATAGGGACCAAGAACTCATTACTATTTACTTCCGTGCCAGGAAACGTGAGTGATTTACTTGGGCCTTCGACATTACAGTTCCTTGAGAAGCCGTTTCCCAAAAGACCATCATTAAATAGTCCTTGAATATTTTCGACCACTTGGAAAGTACATAGAAGCCTAGTAGGGAGTCAGAGATTGCCTTCTGTAGTACCAGGGGTTTCACGTTCTCCAAATGGGCTTTGCAAAGTGAGCTTACGCTGAACATTTATTGGGCACGTGTCCATAATAGCTGACTTATTTATATTACTGACTTCCGCCCCCATATCGATAGTAAATGTAGTCAACTCTTGTATTCCTTTATCTAAAGGCAGTGCAACTGTTGCCAGACTAGTACCACAATACGTATTTCCTTTAATTTTTTTGATTGTCCATGCACTCATCCGTGACCCTAGCTTCCATCTTCGTTCCCGATGTTTCATTATTTGGCTGTTTAATTAAAATCGAGCCGGAGATTTCTGACTCGACTGCCCCTCGTTTCCCTGGAGCTTGGAATCCCGCCGTTTCTTTTGGAAACAAGCATCCAAATCATGTCCTCTGCGACCACAAAAATTACACTTCACCAGCACACTGTATATTCTTGGGTTCTCCTTACTGGCCCGATGACTAGTGGTGGATTCTACCTGACAATCCTTTTGATGGTGCCCGTATTCCTTACAAGTGGGACAATAGGGAATATTCTTCCGAGAAAAACGATCGAAGTATGTGTGGCCCCGTTCTTGACAAAAGTTACAAGTTATTCTCGGACCCTTGGTGAATTTTGATGATCCTTCTCTGGTGCTACCACCGCTTGTGGTACAACCTGTGACTGAAAAGTCGAGTACTTTGCCTGCGGAGGAGCCATCACGTGCTGGTTCATCATTAAATTATTGAACGGTTTGAACTTGCGTCATTTGTGGAATTGCTTGTGACGCACTGTTCTGAAAGAGAAAACTCCCTGTTGAAGTTTCTTCATATTCAGCCCCTAAGTTACAAGCTCCTCAAAGGTGCATTTCTGCAACGTCAAAAGGTACTGGCAAAGCTGAGGATTAACTACTCCACTCCTAAAAGTATTCATCGCAAAGTCCTCTCATAGTGCATTCGCAATGTAACTCGCTTCCGATCCATATTTAACAATTGCTGCTTCCTGGCAACGTTTAAGAATTTGCCTAAGACGAGATGTGTAGGCTAGAATGGACTCTGAAGGACTCTGTTATTAGCCTATTTACCAGCTCCTGATAAGTTTCTCTTTCTCTTTGGCTTCCTTATCCGTCATAGGAGGTGATTTCTGGTCAACAGTCAAATCCACGGACACACTTGAGGACGAGCTCGCTCCCAATGTCAGTTTCCAATCGTGTGACGTAATCAAAGTTTTGAAAGACTGCGAAAAATTCAATAAACTGGTATGGCCAAACGCACTCCCGCTAAAATGTTTGATCTTTTCCCTAAACGGCGCTAACTGTTCACGGAATTGATTGATCTGCTCCAAACGGCTAAAATATAACTGATCAACAGTGTCAGTGAATTCAAGAACGCAGGTGCAGGTTCTCGCTTAACCTGCGAGTCTAAGCCAGGAGAAATAGTTTCCGACTTATTTTTAGGGGTAAAAAGAGTTCTTCCACTTCAGAGCACAAGCTCTCTGTTTTTCCGGAGTTGATTGATGTACCTCCCTAGTTCTCTGACGTTCGGCGTTCATTCCTTCAAGTAACTAACGAATTCCTTTTTTCTTGTTTTGTTTTATACTGCACGTACGTCCTCCTTCAAGACTCGGATTTTTAAAGGGTGACCCCACAGGTACAATTTTCATCTAAAGGATGACCTCCTAGGTATTAAATCGTATCAATGAATGTTATAACCTCAAGAGTGGCAAAGAAAGGTCCTAATTCCGTCTGGAACACCATTTATTCTATTCAATAACTAGTCGCTTCACAACGTGCTCGTTGTAGTGGAGGTGCTCGGAATCAAAAACCGGTTGCGCCAATTGTTACGTACAAGCAACCATCCTACCTGTGCTGGCGTGATGATTGCACCCCACCATACACTACCACAATCCAAAGAGCTTTATTCCCGTTTGGCAATCGGCTTTGGTTTATTACATGCTACGTCTGCAACTCGTTTGGCGGGTAGCGCTCGAATTCTAGCTGCCACTGCCAGCCTGCTTCTTCGCTCCTCCTTGATCCGTTTCTTGAGTGCCCTGTCCGGGCTGCGAAAAACTCCCGCTCCTCGTCGGACTTCACGCCTCTTGCGAGGCGTCGTAGGCTGCCTAGCTCTTGCCGCAGCCTCACACGTCTACCTTCACGCTTCGATTCTTCCGGTGACTCCCTGTCTGCTACGTCCAACGGGACTTCCAGGAGGGCTAGGTATATCTCGAGAGTGATCGGTTGTCGCGTTCCTTGAGTGAGATCCCGGGGAGTTGGCTCCAGAGTTGTCCACTGCTTCCGAACTGGCTCTCTTTTCCTCGGGGACCTTGTTGCCGGTCGGGGACTCACCAACGGATCAGCATGGAGTGCCTCTTCCAGGCTGAGCTTGGTGCACCTCGATTTTAGGGGCTGATGTTGCTGCCAGGGACCTTGACTGGGCCGTTAAATCCGGTAACCTTGGCCTGTAAATATACAAAGGGGGGTTACAGCTGGTCTAGGTGCGCCCTACAGTTAACCCGGGCTTGCAACCTTTGTACCATGGTTTATTTCTATGGTGTACGTAGATAAAGGCTAGAACTAGAGTTTCACTGGCTTGGGCCTAAAGAAACTCTGAATTTGACTCGTGCAGATGTCCGCGTCCGCGTGGCTTAGTGGTTAGAGCACTAAGCCCGTAAGTTGAAGGTCTCTGGTTCAAGTTTCGTTAGCGTCAATGAGATTTAGTTCAAGTGATTCTTCGGACGGACTATAAGCCTGTTCAGCTATGATACGTGCTGGTTTAAAAATCAGAACGTATCGCAGCTGGGTTGAAGGACACACAGACAAAGCGTGATAATGATCATATCACCTTGTGGAGTGCCGATACATTAGATCATGATAATGAGATACTCTGACTATCTCTAAGCGAAGGCCCGAAAGGGGCTGTAGGGCTACGAAGAAGAAGATGTCCACTTTAACTCCCGTGGATGCTGGTGTTGAACTATACATAAAAAAAGAATTGTTGAATAAATTGAACTCACTCTAGCGCAATCGTGAAAGTTGACAAAAAGTCATTGCGTTAGAGTGTATTTTTAAGCACTGATCGAAATAAATTACTAGTGAAATGACTAAGACTAGAGTTTCACCGGATTAGGCCTAAAGAAACTTTGTTCTAACTCATTATATTCACGTATTGTTGATGGCAAAAATATCTCCTCTTTACAGTGAACTTATTTGTAAATGACTTCCGCAATTGTCTCCGGCAATCTCTCCTCGAGACTTGTGTTAAGGCTGGCTCCCTTGTCCGATTCACCAGTTAACTGCAAAACGCTGAGTTTGTTAACGTGGTAGTTCCCCTTAACCTTCTTTACGAATTCATTCCTCTATTGTTCCTTGGGAATAATTTCGTTGCATGAAAAGGAACGCAAGCTTCAATCTTATGCTTTTGTTCTTTTCGTCTTCAGGATTCATGTATCTGAATATTCAACGACTACTACTCATATGATTTCTGAGTTGGTTGTTGCGGCGAATTGATATTCAGTTGAGTACACACATTCAATTGTGTTCATGTTCCCCATGTGCTCTCAATATGTTAATTGTATGGAGTACCATGCAATCGTGTGAGATTCCCCGGAGAGCCAATTTAGTGACTTGACCGATGAAACGTAAGGTTCTTATATACAATAAATTACGATTATGTATTCTGTATAGGGTATCACGGTTCCCTAAATATGGGCAGTGAAGCATTCATTGCTTGTTGGCTCGCAAAAAAACGCTACGTGGGGCGAGCAAGGCGTGAGGAGCGTGATCAACTGTTATTTGATTTGAGCAATTAGCATTCGCATGTGTTAATGATTGTTGTCGTAACGTGTCGGAAGCGAAGCATGGGGGAATGATCAACTGTTATAAAATCCCAAACAATTACTGCTCGCATATGTTAATGATTGTTGTCGTAAGCGAGGCATGGGGGCATGATCAACTGTTATAGAATCCCGCGCAATAAGTACTCGCATATGCTAATGATTATTGTCGTAACGTGTCGTAAGCGAGGCATGGGGGCGTGATCAACTATTATAGAATTCCGAGCAATTAGTACTCGCATATGTTAATGATTGTTGTCGTGTCAGCTTTTTTCCACCTGTTTCTACGTTAAATTTCACTATTGTGCACTTTCACTTTAAAAATTTTTTCGCTCACTTCTCGACATCATTGTCGCATGTTACGGTTCGCAGCTGATAAATCTAATGTTCCGGGAAAGTGAAAACGCAATATCTTTAAACAAAGTTAAAAGAGTTTATTTACTAGGAATGCACAATAATTAATTTCCCTATTTTACAAATCGCATTTTAATTTCTTTAAATATAAAAAATCTTTTACTACACTTTCAATCAATATTGCCTTTATTCGCGCTCTAATCTTATCACTGCTTTACTATCATAATTTTTAAAACGACTATATCCCCCATTCATTCAGCTCGGCTTTATACAAAGTCTCTAGTCATTCAATCAATTTCTCGTATATTGGAGAATGATTTGACAAGAACTACCTAGGAGATTCGAGAAATTTTGAATACCCGCCGTGACGTCATTTGCTTACTTTCGGATATTGATCATGGATCTACTCGGTCCATTCTTGTGGTTTGAAGAACATGCTTTTGACGTCATTCGTTTACTCTTTTTGGTTTCTTCTTTTCAATCAATGTTGATCATGATGTTATTAACAGTTGTGACAGCTATTGTGACAGTAGTTCGCAGAATTGTGTGAACATGTAAAAATATTACTTATAACAACATGTGCTTAAAGTGGGTGAAGATATTGTCGAGGAGAGGTTTTAGATTATCAGTAATTCATTGTGAATTAATCTTGTTGTGCTCGTTCATTGAAAGACCATAGTGCCCATCAATTCTGAAATACTTGGAAAAATTATTAATAATGAGTTATCATTTATAGTTCAAATGGGTGAAGATATTTATTTTTTTTTGTGGTGGGGAGATGAATGCAATTTATGCACAGAGTGTAGGACTCCCATGCGCGAGTGGACTACCCACTAAACACCTCCCCTGTCAACCTGAGAACCCAGCCTAGAACCGTTTGACACATTACTTCGGGCCAGGTCTCGTTTTGTTACGCCGTGGGGCGCCTCCAAGCTGGGGAGTCCCTCTCGTAGCGGGAGGGGAGACGGGAAGAGGAAATTCCAAGAGAGCGATCCCCCAGCCCCAGCGCCCCGCCTGCTGTGAGTCCCTTTTATATTTTAGGACTGCCCGAACATAATGTGCCACCTGGTTCCATTTGTCAACCGATTCGAGCATCACCGCAACTATATTATCCGGGGTGAGCTCTCCCGTCTCCCTGTAAAGTTCCCTTCGCAGCTTGGCCCATTTTGTACACGCAAAAAATGTGTGACAGGCATTGTCCTCCTCTCCTGGGCCAAACCGACAATCGGGACACCGTGACCTAACGATCTTGTGCAGGTTAGACTGAAAACACCCGTGCCCGCTCAAAAGCTGGGTCTGATAGAAGTCAGTCTCACCATGCCTTCGATTTAACCACGGTCTCACATCCGGGATGAGGCGCGCAGTCCAACTTCCCTTCGTGCAATTCCTCCAAGACTGCTGCCAATCGTTGAGCGAGCGTTGTCTCTCCTCGCGGATAAACATCTCCCTCGCATCCTCGTTTCGGCGCAGGTAAATAGCGTGGCGCTCTCTAACAAGGAGGGCGACAGGTATCACACCTGCTGTCACTCTCACCGCCGAGTCTGAGACTCTTGGATACGAAGATGCAATTCTCAGTGCTCCTCTTCTCTGTACCTGTGCCAATCGTTTTCGGTATACCTCCTTGCTGAGAGCGTCGCCCCATACCTCTGCTCCGCACAGTAGCACTGACCCTACAGCGCTCATCAAGAGGCGTCTTCTTGATGGGCTGGGTCCCCCTACGTTGGCCATAAGTCGACTCTGAGCCGATATTCCTGAAGCAGCCTTTTCAGCCGTTGCCCTGATTTGCTCAGAGAAACTCATCTTCGAGTCGATCAGTAGCCCTAGGTACTTCACCGCTGGCTTCGATTCGATTTTTATGTCTCCAATACTGATCATCCTTACTCTAGGGATTCTCTTTTTTGTCAAGATGACCACTTCGGTTTTCTCCAGTGCTAAGCTGAGCCCGCGAGCAGTCATATAGTCACTCACTCGGCGCATTAGCATACCTAGCCTAAGTTGCACTTGTTCAACGGTGCGTCCAGCGACAAGAGCCGCAACATTATCCACATAGCCGACCAAGCGTAACTCATCTGGCATCTCAAGTCTTAGTAGCCCGTCGTAAGACACGTTCCACAGGTCCGGACCAAGGATAGATCCCTGGGCAACACCCGATGTAATTTCCATCCTACGTTGGCCTTGGGTCGTGTCGTAGAGCAGGCTTTGGTCCTTTAGGTAGTTTCTCAAAAGCCGCATTAGATATTCTGCAACATAAAAAGAGTTTTCCAGCCATCTAGCGGAGTTGAAGGCGCGACTATACGCCTCGGCCTTTTGGACCGCGTTCACCACCTCTGCAATCGCATCAATGGTAGAACGTCCTGCTCTAAAGCCGTAGTGCCGAGGAGATAGGTCCCCAGCAGCACGAATCGCTTCAGTGGGTCTTCCCTTGATTAGTTTCTCTAGCACTTTCCCAGCCGTGTCTAGCATGCATAACAGGCGGTATGCAGACAAAATATTAATAATTATGAAAACTTGTGCCCAAAGTGTATAAACGATGTAAAAGAAAATAATATAGTAAGAGAAGATTAATTCAACAAGTTTTGTAAATTTTAGCAGTTGCCCCGTTCCCCTTCCAGTTGCAGAGCACTCCGCAGCTGTTCGAAGGCTGAGTAATATTTAAATATTTTTTTTTGTTCTCTTTCCCCATTTCTTGTATTTTTAGGGTTTTGTACTAAACTACAAAACCCTATTGCAGTCACGACCTGTGTCCGTCCATCCATGCATCAGTCAGTCCGTGCGCCGTCCGTCCGTCTATATGTCACAGCGCTTTTTCTCCGAAACTGTAGAAGCTACAGCCATGAAACTTTGTGGAAAGGTCAGAAGTGGTGACTTCATGAAAGTTTTGAAGTGGAAAAACTTTTCGAAGGGCTTTAAGGGTGTCTCCCCATATATGGAGGTGACCATTTAAAATTTTTTTTCAACATTGGTAGTCAAATAGGGTATCATTAGAAATGTCTTAATGAGATCTTTTCAAAACAATTCTTCAAATTGCCTTTTGAGTATCGTAGAGGGCAGGGGAAGGGGGAATGTACGAACTTTTCGCGTACCCTCATCGCGATTGGACACCTTTCATCCGAAAAATCTGAAAAAAAATCATGGATGTAGGCGTTTATGAGTACAACAACAACAATTACGTGAGAAGTCGAAATTCACTCATTGATAGTAATAGTATGATTTATCGATTTTACATTTACTTGAATAAAATCTTAATGGTATCCTTCCATTTAATAAAATTCAGCACATATATGATTTTTTATAAGATTGACCTGTCCTGAAAGTTTCACAAAGATCAAATGCTATTTCACAAAATTATAGCGGTTTAAATTTTTCTATATTTCTTTGGAACAATATTCGCTGTATTACGATGGAAAGATACGAGTATGGCTATGGAACAATATGCGCCTTTTACCGACGCAGACACTACAGCTTTACCAGGATTTTCATGAAAGCTTCAGGCATGATAGGTATCATGAATATCATTGTAAATTGGTTCAACTAGTGGTATCAGTAATCGGAAAATAAAATGGTGGCTCTTCTAAATGAGAAGATTGAATAATTTTGAGTTATTTTTCTCTAACTTCAACGTTCAAGGTGCATGCTTTGAATACTTGATTCAATTTAATGAATGACTGAACATAAGTACCAACAATTAAAACTCATACGTGAAACAAGTCGAGGAGGCAAGAGCGAGCTCCGAACAAAAGAGCTTTGTAGCCATCCTAGGGCTCGACAAAAATAGGCCATTAATCGATGATAACAGTACAAGGGGTTGGCCCCTGAAAAAAAAATTTCATCAAACGTGGCCGATATGAGTATCAAATGAAAGTTTTTTATGAGAGCTTTTCAAAACAGTTCTCAAACTGACAGTTTTTGCTTCAGTGGGGGCACAGACGGAGAAATATAAGAAAAATGTGTTTTACCCTCGCGATTGAACACCTGAGATCTTAAAAATCTGAAAAAATTATCAAGGTAATATTTATGAGCACAAAAATAAAAAATACCTCAGAAGTCAAAATTCGTTCAACTTTGTTAACAATAGTAAAATCGTATCGATGCCCAAAAATTAAATAAAATATTTAAGTAGCCTTACACATGATCCTAATACTCTGTAAGTTTGAAGAAACTTGGATCATATACACGGAAGTTATAGCCGTTTGAAATTTCTCCAATTACAACAACAATAACACAATATTTTGAGATTTTATGGGCTTTCCATCAAATCAGACACTGGTGTTTTGATTTGATCTTCTTATGATTTTCAGACAAGATCGATGACATAAATACTTTTGGGATTTCATAATTTGAGTGGTTTTAGTTAGTTGAAAATGGAGAAAAAATGCATTTTGTAGGTTGAGTACAAAACCCTACTGACATGAGCGTAGGTCTGTCTACCCAACTTCTTTCTTTTGTTACTCATGAATTAAATTTTTTGTAAATTGTTTGCTTCATATTTGATTGTAGGTTAATGTCAATTTTACTATATCATTTTTGAATTCGAATAAAATTTGTTTTAAACAAGATGGGTAGACAGTCCTACGCCCATGTCAGAAGGGTTTTGTACTCAAAGTCTCAGAAATGCAGTCACCAGCAACCAATAAAGTCAAAGATATGTGCACGTTTAAAAGAAAATCCATTGTTTTTCTATTTGCAACGGGCGCATTTTATTGCAAAACAACAAAAATCACTCAAATCATGAATTCCCAAAAATATTAATATGATTGCCTTTATTTGAAAATTTCAAGAAGATCCAATCAAAACTGCGGTGTCTGATTCAACGGAAAGTCAATAAAATACCGAAATCATGTGTTATTGATGTTGTAATCGGAGAAATTTCAAATGGCTATAACTTCGGTGTATATCATTCGATTTTCACTAAACTTACAAAGCTTAAGGACCTTTTGGAGGACTACTCAAGCGGACTATATTTCGTTGAGTTTAACGGTACTTACACGATTTTATTGGGTAAAATGTGAAATTCGGAGATCATACTATTATTAACAAAGTTGAACGCATTTAGACTTCTCATGTATTTGTATTTGTTGTCCTTATAGGTAGCTACCTCCATAATTTTTTTCAGATTTCTCAAATTACAGATGCACAATCGCGATGGAGGGAGTATCGGATACAAATTTTTCGAATATTTATGCTCTCTGTGCGCCGCTCGAAGAAAAAAATGTCAGTTTAAGACCTGTTTTGAAAAGCTCTTATTAAGACCTTTCATTTGATATCCATATTGGCTATCTTTGATGAAGTTTTTTTTTATGGGGCCACTCCCCTGTATTGGGAGACCACCCTTAAATACCTTATAAAACTTTTTGTAGTTGTATTTTCAAGAGAGTATCACTGTACACATAAATACCTAATTCGATGTTTCTAGCTTAAGTAGTTTGCGAGAAAAAGTGCTGTGACACACGGACGGACAGTCGGGCAGACAGGACGCGATTTTAGTAGGGTTTTGTAAAATTATGTTACAAACGTCCTAAAAAAGGGGCTTTATTATATTGAATTTTCGCATCTTTATTATCTTTGGTGATTAGTTACGTAGAAACTAAGTTTAAGAAAAATATATGATCATGAATTACTAGATATATAAATTTTTTATGTCTCATTGTAACCTTCTCCTCTCCCGTCTGTTTCCTTTTGTGTTAGATTTTATGTGCAGGGTGACTCGGCACGATTTGGTCCTTGTACTGATGAAAAGGATCTGCCCCAAAACACCGCAGTAGCTACTTTCTAGTACAATCATGTGCTGCCAAGGAAGGCCATTCCAGCTAAGCCCAGACTGTTAGTTATCTGAGGCAGCATAACACTACTGCCGTCCATAGTAGATACAGAACATCGATGCATGTACAAGCTCAAACCACTCCTATCCCAGATGCTCTAGAAGTCACTCCTCTTCTTAGATCACAAACACTATTCTTTATGGTGTTTTAGTCTTCGCGTCTATCGGAATAGTGTATACATTTCTCAAGACCTTTATCATAAGGGCCTATAAAGACAGGTGAGTAACCTCAGTTACTTTTAATCATTGTTATAACCCAAACTATATCATCTCAAGTGAACTAACAAATGTTCCCAGGTGGAATAAGGACTGTCCTCCTGATCCTGGAATTAGTAATGGATTTAGTGTCAGTGCACAAAATGAAAATGAAAAACAAGTTGAGTAGACCTAACTACTGTCATGTCAGAAGGGTTTTGTACTTAACTTATAATAAGCAACCAGACTGACCTCAAGAAAGGAAGTATTGAGCCTTTTTTCGATTGAATATTTCTTTTATTTAAAAAACATTTTATTTGGGCACATATTGTTCGTTATTATCTATTACTTTTTGCCATTTTTTAGTAGAGCCATCATTCCAAACTTCTGTGGTTTATCAGCGAAAAACTTGGCCAAGTGATTTTCACAGTCCCTTTTTGAAGTGAATTTCTTTTCATTAAGGAAGTTTTGCAGAGACCAAAACAAATAGTAGTCTGATGGCGCAAGGTCTGGACTATACGGTGGATGCATCAAAATTTTTTCCGGGCAAGCTCTGTCAATTTCTTTTTTGCCGGGTCATCAAAAATGTATGTGGTCTGGCATTTTCATGATGGAAGACAACGTCCTTTCTGTTGGTCTATTCCGGCCGTTTTTTTGAATTGCTTATTGCAATCTGGTTGATCAAAGACAGTACAGAGCCGAATTGTATCTTGACCGTAGACACCACAAATTTTTTCATGGGCCTGCGATGCATTCTCACCTTGATGGTAATGATATCATATAACGAATATTTTTAGAAATTTCACTCATTTTTAAATGAATATAACTTTTGACACGAATAACAAAATACAAAACTGTCCATATGAAAATTGTAGACTGGAATGTCACCTTTCAAACGCTTGTCAATTTGACTCAATCTGGTTAGTATTTCCCGATATATGACAATGAACACCATCTAGTGATAAAAAGGGCTCAATGCTATTAAGAATATCCAATATGTGTATTTACATGTGTATATATATATATCATTATATATATATATATATATATATATATATATATATATATATATATATATATATATATATATATATGTTATATATATATGTATAAACACATTAATAACATGTATATTAAATATGGGTGTATTTTTGCTTTGAAAGAAACATCAGTACTAATCTATTTCAACCGGTCATCATATTATTGCAATATTGCTTATACCATTGACTAACTGAAAACTTAAATAAATTTTTGTTATTCATCTTCTTTGAAAATTTGGAGAGGGATCAATCAAAAAGGTAATGTCTGTTTTTCCAAAGCTCAAGAGGTAGAAAAACCCATGTATGATTGCTGTAATCAAAGAACATTTAAATGGTTTTAACTTTTAAAAATTGTATTACAACTTATAGAATTCAAAGGTATTTGATAGGACCACATAATATCTAACTTCATCCAACTTAATTGTACTAATACAGTTTTACTTGCAACTAATGTTAAATTTACAAATTTCATATTATAAGCGAATTTCAATAAATTTCAACCGCAAAATTGTGTACCCTTCTCCTGTTCCCTTCAACATCGATAAGGTAATTTTCTGATTTTTGTTTAAAGATCTCAATAAGAGCTTTCATAAGACACTCCACTCGATTACCTTTGAAATAATTTTTTTTAGGGCCAACCACCTATATGGTGAGACCCATTAAAACTCACTACAACATATTTTTTGCTGTGATATACGGGCAGATAGCCGCACAGATGGATACAGGTCGTGATTAAAAAATGGTTTCGTATCTAAGTACAAAACTCTAAAAATGAAGAAGAACTATTGCAGGATATCAACCAGTTCCGAGCAAAGGCGAAAAAATTTTTTAGAATCACCTCCATAGCAACAGACTTAACCTTCAATTTTACACCACCAGTATTAATCGTTATCAAAAACAGCATAACAAGCAACATGGAGACAAATCAGCTCAAAGAAGAGTCAATACCAGATACGACCCAGAATCCAAACAAAAAAATCTTCCCAGTAACTATGGAATTGAAAAACAACGGTAAGCCTGTGAAGTTGACACCGACGAGATTCTTTATGCTCAACAAAGGAGCTAAGTGTAAATGTCAATTAAAATGGGTATATGTTATATATATATATATATATATATATATATATATATATATATATATATATATATATATATATATATATATATATATATATATATATATATATATATATGTAGAATCTGACCAAGATAATTATGTAAAATCCGAACACAATAATTACATCAGACGTAAAGAGTATATTGTAATTTTTTTTGATGGCAATAAGAATAGTGTCAGCGTACCGACAATTTATGACAAAACGAAAGTCTCTTCACAGTTCATTTGATTAATTAGGTTTTGGGCGAACTCGCGTCCTGTCCGATTGAAGACTTCCTTTGAACTACCGTCTGGGGACGATATCGTACATCTATCTCTCTTCCACACGGCCATCCTACTCAGACTCAGTCTCTGAGTCGTATAACCAAGGTTTCATCTGGTCGGCTGACGAAGAAGTTCGCATTGGTCTGTCGTGGAATCCCCTTCTTTCCAGATCGTAACGTTCGTTTCGTTTGGTTTTGGTTATTACATAAGGTCCTAAGTACTTTCCTCGTAGCTTAAGTCCAGTTCCGAATTGAGTTCGTTTGATCGCTACTAAATCACCCTCCTTATAAGTATTGGCTGGCTTCCTTCTTCGATTGAACTGACGCTTTTGTTCTTCTTGGATATCCAGGATCTTACTTCTGGCATGGTCTCGCAAGTACTCATGCGTTTGCCCAAAATTGTTTGCCCATTCAATTTGTAGTAGTTCCATTACCCGCAAATCTTCCTTGTTCTTCATTTTAACTCCTAGTAGAACTTCACAGGGAGATAAGTCGATACTACGGTGATATGCAGAGTTGATGCAGCGTTGTACACGATCCAGATGTCGATACCAGTTGGAAGGATTCTCAATAGTGAGTTTGGCCAATACGTTCGTGACAGTTTGATTTTCCCGTTCGACCTGACCGTTGCCTCTAGGTACGCCGGTGGTAATGGCATGATGTTCGATTCCTCTATCTACGCAATATCCTTCAAAGTCTTTTGATGTAAAAGCCGAACCTTTGTCCGTGATAATTCGACGAGGGTCTCCAAATACTTTCGCTTGTAGTTCCAGTTTATCGATAACTTCGCGCACACCTGTAGATTTTGTGGGGTAAATCCAACAGAACTTGGAAAATCCGTCCATGATGACTAAAATATAATTATACCCTTTTCCAGTAGTCGTCATGGGTCCTTGGTGGTCGATGTGGTATGTGTTTAGCGGGGTATCGCCTTTGGCAATCGGGTGTAATGCACCTTCCTGTTTCCCTTTTTTATTCTTTACCAGAATGCATGGAACGCAGCATCGTATGAAATTTTCTATCTTCGTCTTTAAATTAGGAATAAAGAACTCATTGGAGATGATAGCTTCCATCTTCTTAAATCCAAAATGGCCGTTCTCATGAGTGCGCCGTATAACATCCCTTTGCAAATTTGTTGGTAACACAATCACGTCTTTTCTATTGACCGTCTTTAGCAGAACACCGTCTCGCGTCAGGTAATCTTCATATTGGCCATTCTTTAGTACTTCCTTAATGGCACGCAATTTTTCATCTTTTTCCTGTTGTTCCTTGATAGTGGATCTAATGTTGTCGTTTATGCTCATGACGGGATTTCTGCTTAGGAAGTCGACATGTTTCATTTGTTGCGCTGACCGATGAACCATGACATAGTCGAACTCTTCCATCATTAGTGTCCATCCAACAACGCGACGAGGCATTTCTTTTTTGTTTACTGTTCGTTGAAAGGCCGCACAATCTGTCACTATTCTGAATCTGATTCCTAGCAAGTATGGGCGAAATTTTTTCAATGCTTCGACAATCGCCAATGTCTCCAATTCATACGAGTGGTAATTCTTCTGAGCATCGTTGGTCGCCTTACTCATATAGTATACCGGTCGAAAATGTGTTTCTAGTGGTTCCTTTTGCATCAATACTGCACCCAATCCATTTTTACAGGCATCGGTGTGTAGTTCTGTCTCGTTTTCTTGTTTAAAAATGCACAGGACAGGTTCTTGCGTCAACATTTCTTTAATGTGGTTGAAGGCTAATAGTTCTTCTTGTTCGAATTTAATCGTTGCATTCTTCTTAAGCATTGCCGTTAATGGTGCCGCTATTCTTGCATATCCTTCAATGAATCTTCTAAAATAGCTTGTCAATCCCAGGAAGCTTCGAAGTTGTTTGACTGTCTTAGGGACTGCAAACTTGATTACTGCCTGAGTCTTCTTTTTCGTGGGTCGGACCGTTGAATCTTCAACTATATACCCCAAGTATTCTACTGATGTTTGCAAAAACTGACATTTGCTCTAGTTAATATCCAACCCATTTGCGGCGGCTACGTTCAACACGGTACGCAGTTTCTCTATACCTTCTTCTCTTTTATGTGATGGAATTATGAAATCATCGACGTATGGTATAATAATTTTATTTTTAATCAGTTCCTTGAAAACGTCTCTAATGAATCTTCCACAAGCGGCTGGGCTATTACATAAGCCAAATGGGGTTTTCAAAAATTCATACTGATTATCAGGGGCTAGGAAAGCTGTATATTTCCTACTTTCCTTTGCCACTGGTACATGGTAGAATCCATTGCGTAAATCCAACAGTGTATAAATTTTGTAACCCGCTAACGCTTCAATCTGTTCCTCGATTATTGGCATTGGATACCTGTCCTTGATTACCACTTTGTTCAGCTTTCTGTAGTCGATACATGTGCGATAGTCACCGTTTTTCTTTCGCACCAGCACAACAGGACTTGCGAACTCTGACTCGCTGGGTTGTATTATGCCTTCTTTGAGCCACTCTTCAATTTGTTTGTCGAGAATCGCGCGTTCCAGTGGAGCTAGTCGTCTTTGCTTCTGATATATTGGCGTTTCGTCTACCAACACTATCTTGGTTTCGATCATCGTCTTGCTTTTATTTCTATCTGGTTCATAATTATTTATCATGGCCTGGACTTTCTTACGCCATGGTTCGGGTAGATCCAATTCGGTGTCGTTTCCTGTATCGTATTCAATGTTCATCATACCAACACTTTCTTGCAAAGTATGTGTGTTCTCCTTTTCGCATTCGTCTTCTTTGGGCAACTTCTTAATTGCAATTTCGTTTCGGCTAAGAACGATTTCCGTTTGTTTAGTCCATTCTCCACATAACAGCATTTCATATTGCATACTGTTGGTGGGTACAATGTAGAACATGGTGCTGAAATGTTCGCCATTAACGTTTATTGGCACTACGATTTACCCCAGCGGTTGTATGGTGCTTCCTCCTAATCCAGTGAACGTACGATAGGTCTTCGTGTATTTTGGCTTCCCAATCGCTTCGTATTTACCATAACTCAGCAAGTTTACAGGACTTCCAGTGTCCACTAATGCGTTCAAGCTTATGTTGTCTAATTGTACTCTGGTCATCATTTCATGTTTATCACTGATGTTGTTAAGCGTAGCATTATTGCAATTTTTGGATACGTGCCCGAATTGGTTGCATCTAAAGCATTTGCTTCCTTTCTCATTATGGCTACAATCTGCTGATTTGTGTCCAATTGCACCACAATTAAAGCATCGTATTTTATTTGGTTGTATTGCTTTCATGACTGGTGATCTTGTTGATTTGCTATTATATTCACTCGTATTATTTTTATATAACTTTGTTATTTTTGTTGTAGCGTTCGTTGTTGATAGTTGCGCATACGCACGCAGTTTTTCTTTGAATTCAGTGATGCTCTTTGCGTTATATAGTATGATTTTGTTTCCACTGTGGTCACGAATTCCTTCTATTGTATAATGCATCAGAGATTCATCGTCGATTTTGCTTCTATTCGCTATCTCTCTCATTTTGAGGAAGTATTCTTGTAATGACTCACTGTCTATTCTCTTTCTACCTCTGAGAAGAGCGTGTATTTCTGCGCTGTTTACGCATTTCCCAAATTCACTTTCCAACGCTCGTTTCAATTTTTTCCATGTAGTTAGCCCTTTCTCGCTTTTAACGAACATCTTTGCTATTCCTGTCAGCGATTTTTTGGCAAATATTACCTTTTGAAACTCATCCCATTGCATTATCTTCGCCATATCCTCGTACTCGGATAGCCATTCCTCAACCACCTGGCAACCTTCACCATCGAACTGTTGCATTGATTCTTCTATATCTCGAAACGTCACTGCGAACTTATGCGGTTTCGTGTGGATGGATGCATCGTTCGTCGCACTCACACACTC
>OZ017739.1:235437903-235577903 GCA_963969285.1 Odontomyia ornata | reverse complement strand
TTGATGCATCCACCGTATAGTCCAGACCTTGCGCCATCAGACTACTATTTGTTTTGGTCGCTGCAAAACTTCCTTAATGAAAAGAAATTCACTTCAAAAAGGGACTGTGAAAATCACTTGGCCAAGTTTTTCGCTGATAAACCACAGAAGTTTGGAATGATGGCTCTACTAAAAAATGGCAAAAAGTAATAGATAATAACGAACAAGATGTACCCAAATAAAATCTTTTTTAAATAAAAGAAATATTCGATCGAAAAAAGGCTCAATACTTCCTTTCCTGAGGTCAGTCTGGTTGCTTATTATAAGTTAAGTACAAAACCCTTCTGACATGACAGTAGTTCGGTCTACTCAACTTGTTTTTCATTTTCATTTTGTGCGCTGACACTAAATCCATTACTAATTCCAGGATCAGGAGGACAGTCCTTATTCCACCTGGGAACATTTGTTAGTTCACTTGAGATGATTTAGATTCTTTATGCTCAACAAAGGAGCTAAGTGTAAATGTCAAGTAAAATGGGTTTAAACAAACTCGTGTTAAATAAATTGCAAAAGTGTCACAAAGTGATAATAAATTAAACTGAAAACTTGGAAAGTTTCACAAATTTTGTTGTACCGGGAAGAGATGAAATGATCAATGTGTGCGGAATTATAAAAGCAGCTATCGGGAGCATAATAGGGACGTATCCTACGTAAAGTAAGTGAAATTCATTCTTTTATTTAGTTTTAATTAGAATTGCCACAGATATGAAACTTTGCGGGAGACGTCACGTCAAAATCATTTAAAACTAAAACCAATAGCTGATAACACGCCAACTTCACGTCACAGCATGAAATGCCTCAACTCTCTCGAAGCATTTTGCATTCATTCTCTCTGACACTTATGGGACAGCCCATCTTCCTGCTTCAATCCAATATTTGTGTCGAAGGCGTCGATTAATTTTTCATTGATGCAAACTGGGAGCTTGCCGACATCATTGTCATTTTGAAAAGATAGACTTATTTGGCTGGGATTATTTGATACAGTACTTCACGAACAATACTGTCATATGCATGCATAAAGTCATCATATAGATATTTATAGATATATATATATATATATATATATATATATATATATATATATATATATATATATATATATATATATATATATATATATTTATATATATATATACATATATATATATATATATATATATATATATATATATATATATATATATATATATATGTATATATATATATTTATATATATATATATATATATATATATATATATATATATATATATATATATATATATTTATATATATATATACATATATATATATATATATATATATATATATATATATATATATATAGTTAAATGTATATACATATATATATATATATATATATATATATATATATATATATAGTTATATATATAAATAGTTATATATATATATATATATATATATATATATATATATATATATATATACATATATATATATATATATATACATATATATATGCATATATATATATATATATACATATATAGATATATATATATACTCGTATATATAGATATATATATACTCGTATATATAGATATATATATACTCGTATATATATACTCGTATATATATACTCGTATATATATATATATATATATATATATATATATATATATATATATATATATATATATATATATATATATATATATATATATATATAGTTACAAGCCCACACAATTCCGTGAATTACTGTCACAATTGTTGTCGCAACTACTAATAACATCATGACCAACATTGATTGAAATTAAGCAATCAAGAAAAGTAAACGAACGGCGTCAAAAGCATGTATTCGGAAGCACAAGAATGCACCAAGTAGATCCATAATCAATACCTGAAAGTAAACAAATGACGTCACTGCGGGTATTCAGAACTTCTCGAATATCCCAGGCAGTTCTCGTCAGTAAAATAGTGAAATTGATTATTGTGCATTTTAAGAAAATAAACTCTTTTAACTTAATTTAAAAGACATTGTGTTTACACTTTCTTGGGACATTAAATTTATTTGCCGCGAACGATAGCACGTGATAGTGGTGTTAAGAAGTGGGAAAGATAATTTTGAAAGTGATAACTTTTAAGAATTTTTAAAGTGCACAAGTTGAGTAAGCAGGAGAGTGCTCCTACCAGAAGGCCTTTGTAAACATCCTAGGGTTAGAAACATGTTTTCTAATGGCGTGAATCGATAACTTGAATTATTCATCCAATACTTGAATATGAAATCGTTCAAATTGATACAAATGATGCACAGTTTCTTTCATAAGCACAGTGCAGCCGCCATTTTAATTTAGCTTAAATGATTTTTCTGAATGCTCGGCCGATTGAACATGTTCAAGTTAAACACTATTCCTTAAATTTTCATGAAAATTGAAAGAAAATAAAAGTGTCCAAGTCAATTTTAAATATATATAGGGTTTTCCAATAAGAGGTGTTATTTTGAATAGATCTTGTGATTTAACACCTTGCGAGCCACGTGATAGGGGAGGCCTACGCCGATAGCCCAGCGTCGATTCAAGATCTCAAATATGAAATTCATGAGGCTATCGAGGACATAGTGCAGCCACGTTGCGATTTGGTTATGGAAAATTTCATGAAGAGGAAATGGTCCTGTAAGCGTGTCGTAGAGGTTATTTGTCTAACGTTGGTTTTTGCTATTAACGGCATATCTTCTTTCTTTTAATAAAATAAACATCCGATCATTTGTATCAAAAAATGGCATGTTTCTTTTAATACCAAAAGAACACCTCTTATTGGAAAACCCTAGATCAACCATAAACACGTGTTATTGTTGTTGTGATTCCATATAATTGAAATGGCTATAACTTACTTGATTATCATTCGATCTCAATTAAATTTTGTGAACATATATATCTTACATCAGTCTATATAAGTGAAAAATTTCAAGACGTTTTAAGGTACCGTTTTGATTTTATGGGCAAAAATGTAAAATCTACAAATCATACTATTTTTAACAAAGTTGAGTGAATTTCGATTTCTGAGATATTCGTTGCTCTTGTACTCATAAAGGCCCACGTTTGTGATAATTTTCAGATTTTTTGGCTGAAAGGTGTTCAAACGCGAAGGGGGGGGGGGGGGGAGAACACAAATTTTGGGTGCATTTTGCCTTCCCCTGGACCCCCTAATTCATTAAATGATTTTTTTATTTCAGATTCTAAAAGTTCTACTCAAGACCTTACATTTGATACCCCACTCGACTACCTTTGATAAAAAAAAATGTTAAGGGCAAATTCGTTTTTAGGGGGGACCCCCCTTAAAAATTTTTAAATTTTTGTTAAGGCCTTAACTTTTGAGAGACCATCACTTCTGACCTATTCACAAAGTTTGAGCATTCTAGCATCTATAGTTTCCGAGGAAATCAGCTGTGACGCACGGACAGACGGACAGGCGGACAGACGGACGGATGGACAGGCGGACAGACGGACGGACAGACGACCAGACAGGTAACGAAACTAGTAGGTCTTTGTAAAATTTTTTTTACAAAGACCTAAAAAGGCTACAACAATAAAAATGCCTCGAGGCTTACATTTAAGAATTCATGTACTGAACATATTGAAGCTTCAGGAAGCGTTGGAAGAGCGAAATCTGGCTACGCAAGGTACAAAAGTCTCACTGGTTGCACGCTTGCGTGACGCAGTTGAATCGAAAGGCATGTATCTGGATTTGAGTCAGCCCTTTTTTTTGGTAGGGAGGTGAATGCAATTTATGCACAAGGTGTGGGACTACCAACTAAACACCTCCCCTGTCAACCTGAGAACCCAGCCTAGAACCGTTTGACACATTACTTCGGGCCAGGTCTCGTTTTGTTACGCCGTGGGGCGCCTTCAAGCTGGGGAGTCCCTTTCCTAGCGGGAGGGGAGATGGGAAGAGGAAATGGCAGGAGAGCGATCCCCCAGCCCCAGCGCCCCCGGCTGCTGTGAGTCCCTTTTATATTTTAAGAGTGCGCGAACATAATGTGCCACCTGGTTCCATTTGTCAACCGATTGAGCATCACCGCAACTATATTATCCGGGGTGAGCTCTCCCGTCTCCCTGTAGAGTTCCCTTCGCAGCCTGGCCCATTTCGTACCCGCAAAAAATGTGTGACAGGCATTGTCCTCCTCTCCTGGGCAAAACCGACAATCGGGAGACCGTGACTTGCCGATCTTGTGCAGGTAAGACTGAAAACACCCGTGCCCGCTCAAAAGCTGGGTCAGATAGAAGTCAGTCTCACCATGCTTTCGATTTAGCCACGATCTCACATCCGGGATGAGGCGCGCAGTCCACCTTCCCTTCGTGCAATTCCTCCAAGACTGCTGCCAATCGTTGAGCGAGCGTTGTCTCTCCTCGCGGACAACCATCTCCCTCGCATCCTCGTTTCGGCGCAGGTAAATAGCGCGGCGCTCTCTAGCAAGGAGGGCGACAGGTATCACGCCTGCAATCACTCTCACCGCCGAGTCGGAGACTGTTGTATACGAAGATGCAATTCTCAGTGCTCCTCTTCTCTGTACCTGTGCCAATCGTTTTCGGTATACCTCCTTGCTGAGAGCGTCGCCCCATACCTCTGCTCCGTACAGTAGCACTGACCCTACAGCACTCATCAAGAGGCGTTTTCTTGATGGGCTGGGTCCCCCTACGTTGGCCATAAGTCGAATCAGAGCCGATATTCCTGAAGCAGCCTTCTCAGCCGTTGCCCTGATTTGCTCAGAGAAACTCATCTTCGAGTCGATCAGTAGCCCCAGGTACTTCACCGCTGACTTCGATTCGATTCATAGGTCGCCAATACTGATCATCCTTACTCTAGGGATTCTCTTATTTGTCAAGATGACCACTTTGGTTTTCTCCAGTGCTAAACTAAGCCCGCGAGCAGTCATCCAGTCCCTCACTCGGCGCATTAGCATAGCAAGCCTAAGTTGCACTTGCTCAACGGTGCGTCCAGTGCCCAGAGCCGCAACATCATCCGCATAGCTGACCAAGCGCGACACATTGTCCACTAGGTCTTGCCAGCAGCGAGCCTTGCTACTGTTGATCAGTTTGCGAAGGCATTTCCTGGCCGACTTATATGCTGCCACCCAGTTGCATGCCTCGTCACCGTTCCACGCCCGTTGAACCTCACATCGAAGCTTGTGACACTCCCTTCGCTTTTCTACAATTTCAGTTGACTACCAGTACACTGGGGGCTTGCCGTGTCGAGGTCTTCGACGGGGAATAGAAGTGCAGCAGGCACTCGTAATAATGCTCATAGTAGAGTTCACCACATCTTGAGCTGCCCGTTCTTCCGTCCCCTCCGAAGCTTCCTGCAGCGGCTCACCTGCTGGGAGTACCTCGACGAACCTCTCGACGTCCATCCTTCCGATGTTCCATCCAGTTGTAGAAGGCCAAGAGCACGGACGTCGGGAGAGAGCATCACTTATCTCAAGCAGAATGCACTGATGATCACTGGCTGAGTAGTCCTCTAATACTTTCGAGTTGTGTATCCTCCGTACTTAGGACTTCGAGGCGAATGTCACGTCCGGTATGGTTCCCTCACAGCCAATATGGCAGAAAGTCAGCGTGTTTCCGGAGTTTAGTACGACGAGGGCCGTCCTGGCCGCCATTTCCAGGACTCGTTTTCCCCGCGGATCCGTCTGAGGCATGCTCCATTCGATCGCTTTAGCGTTGAAGTTGCCGCACTTTGCCCTCTGCGTTCGAGACAGTGCCTTCCAAAGCATTAAACTTGGCTTGGAAAGATGATATCGACTCGTTGGGCGTTAGGTACACTCTAAAGAAGGTGGTCCCTGAGCACCGAGCCCAGACGAAACCATCCCCCCGTCCACAGCTCTCCGCTTGAAAGTCACTGTTCTGAACCCAGATGGCGGCAATACCAGTTTCATCAGAATACCATAATGCAGGACTTTTATTATGGTGTTGCTCACTCAGCAGCAAGAAGTCGGCTTTCATATCCCTCGCAAACTGCTCAAGCAGATTTTGGGCGGTTGAGCTGCGGTGTAGGTTTAGCTGCAGGATGCGGGTCGTCGGAGCTCTGATTTTGCCTTGGCTAGGGCTTCCTGGAACACCCGGCATTTTCCTGATCCCAAGACGTGTCCGAAATCAGGCTTTGGGTCAGCATCCTTGCAAAGAATGCAGTGTGCCTCCTTCGCACACTTTTTCCTTCTAGTCCCGTTTCACCGCATTTGTAGCATAGGGAACTCCTATCGAGTCCTTTGCATACTTGTGTGGTGAGACCATAACCAAGGCATTTGAAACATTGAAGAGGCGTTGCTCTTCACCGTATCCTACAGACAACCCACCCAATTCGTACTTTGCCCTTGTTCTGGAATTGTTCGGCGTCCTTTTCGGTCAAGTCAACTATGGCCATGCTTTGTCAACTGCTGTTTTCTGGTGTCAGTCTCACTTTGATCCTTCCTACACTAGGGAACTCCTTTTTGATGGCCTCTTCTACCTCGGCCAGATCCGTCATGCAATCAATGTCTCGTATTTCGATCGTTGCTATCGGCTCAAGCGGGGCTATAGTTGCGCTTTTGCCGAGGACTTTCTTTACTGCGTCACAGAATGCATCTTTATTGCTGGCTTCTGCTTCGAATTCAACCAGTATGTGGCCCGACCGCGTTGGTTGTACTACTTTAATGGTAGTATTGGTGTCTTCGGGCCTTACGTTTCCCCTGATTTCCCGCAGTACCTCCGCGTAGGATCGGCCATCTTGGGGCTTTACGAGCAGTGCCTGCTGCCGGGGTCTTTGTCGGGGCTTCTGCCTCTCCTGTTTTGCATCCGGTCCTTTTTGTTATTGGGCGTCCGTGCGAACTCTACTTTCTGGCTTTTTTTTGAAGGAGCTTCTTTGCAGCTTTCTTCGCTCCTTTTGTAAGCACTGTCTGAAACCCGTGATCTGGTGCTGCACGCCCTTCAAGTGCCTCTTCCTTTTTTCTTTCATCCCGATCTCCTTTGATTGGGCTTGACGCTATTCTTTTATTGACTTTTAATGGTGGAGCTATCTGCATCCTCGGATGCATGGGGGTGGCGCTCCCCAAAGAATGCTAGCCTCCAAGAGTGTTCTTGTCGACCGGCATTCCCCCCGCGGTAATTTCCTCGGGTACGTGGGGGATGAAACTCCCCAAAGAATGCTAGCCTCCAAGAGTGCTCTTGTCGACCGGCATTCCCCTTAGGTGCGGAAAAAGGCGCAGAAGGTGGAGTAGCAAAAACAGCAAAATCAAAGGAACCAGAAAATCCGCTGATGGAAATGATGATGCTGATGCAGCAAGAGCAGCAACAATAGTCATCCAGTTTAACTGTGAGAATGAATGAACAATCAGCGAAATCAAATAAACAATCAGCGAAACTGGACGAAATAAGCATTCGAAATCAAGGCAGACACCACGCAAAAGATGGAGGAGCAATCAACGAACAAAGACCAACAGGCAATCGAGATCAAGGCAGATTTGCAAAGACAGCTAACCAAAATAAAAGCCGAGTTTGGTAGCCTGAGCAACCAAATTAAGTGCATCAAGGAAAAGGTTTACCAGATCGAAGGGAAGGTCAGCCAGTCTGAGGAGAGAATCAATCATGAGATAGCGAAAATGAAAAACAATAGAAAGCAGCGAGGGCAATAATAACCACCTCACCAGCCATCATTATAACCACAGCGCAAAGCACATCCAGAAATGCAAAAGTCTGGAGTATTTATAAAAAACAATCTGAAGCTGCCGCTAGGCCAAATCAATGAAATGAGTAGGAACGAGCAACTGCACTGATTCTTGCTCCAACTGGCCCAGCTGCCAAGCTTTTTTGCGATCATCTAAAGCTGATTTATCGGTCACAGCTACGGCATTAAATACAGAAGTCTGGGGAAGCCCTACAGCAGCTAGCCCAAGATATTAAGCGACTGGCGCTTTTGGCTTACCCAGCCTATGACCCAGAACGTTGAGATGACGCAGCAACAGAAGCATTCATCAGCACACTAAAGGACCAGGAATCGCAACAAGCCATGCGTTTAGCTCAAACACAAACCGTTTAGGACGCATTGGCTTATAGTCTGGACTTTGAGGCAGCAAAAAATGTGACTTGTACCATTACCAGGGTTCACGGACGAGTGCAGGTGTGAGAGCGCAGAAATTGTGCGAAAGCCGCAATTCAATGGTGCACCTAGATGCTGAAATTGCCGTAAGAGGGAGCACCTGCAAAGAAACTGCAAGAAGCGAAGAAAACCGAGCTATTGTCCAGGGTGTGCAGCTAGGAGAAGATCCAGACCGAGTCGGGAGCCAAGAATGGAAGCCCTACAAACTGAAAAACAAGTGAGAGCTAAATTCGTGTGGTTGAACGTCCCAAGCACAACCATCACCGTGTCAAGACTACATCCTGGAGGAGCAAATTTTCGCCTTCCATGTTAACGGAGAACATTGCACTATAACAATCGACACTGTTGCAACCCGATCAATTACCCGACCAGACCATGTGAGGCAACAACTACTTCACAAGGGAAGGATTTTATCACTACGGACAGCTACAGGCAAAACTGCACCTGTCTATGGAAAGCTCAACCTCCAGAAACAGTTGGGATTTTCTAGTCGCAAACATTATGGATGACTGCATCCTCGGAATGGATTTTCTGCAACCACATGAAATCACGTTGGATTTGGGCAAACGGATATTAAAATGGCGAAATGTCGAAGTATTGATGGAGGATTCCAACGTCTAAATTCCCAAGACAAATGTGGTAGTATATGCCGACACTGATGTACCGACATCTGCCAAGAGCACTGTATGGGCCAAGCCTGATGGTGATTCTGGAGAACACCGATCTTATCTGATAGAGCCAAAGAAGACGTAGGCATTGCGCCCGTTTACACTATCACCTTTTTAGAAGCTACGCACGACCATCATTGAAAAACTTAGCAAGACACAGTAAAAGCCCAGGAATTCATGTCTGCAATATTGAGACAGACGGAACTATTAGCGCAGCTATTCAAGCAAGCCTCTGATATGGTCACAAAGTACAGTGGCATCTAGTCATCAAGCCCGGATGACCTAAGGTGAACCAGGAGGATAGCTCACGTCATAGATACACAGGGATCCAAGCCAATTCTACATGCGTCGAGACGTCTTCCAATAGCCAAACAAGGAGAAGTGAGTGCACAGATCTTAAACATGGAAGAACGAGGTGTTATCGAGCCTTCTGTCCGTTCGTGGGCCGCGGATGGTAGCACTCGTTTTAGTGTCGACTAAAGGCAGCTCAACGACGTCACTAAGAAAGATAGTTACCCGCTTCCATGCATCGACGACATCATGAACATTTTAGCCGACGCAAAATGGTTTTCTAAACTCGATCTCAAGAGTGGCTACTGGCAGGTAGTAATCCACAACAAAGACAACATTTGGGCTTTGCAATGCTCTTGCCACCTCCAAACGCCCGATGGAATACGTGCTACAAGGCCTAACCTGGAAGACCAGTTTGATGTACCTAGATGACATCATTGTTATCGGGAAAACGTTCGAAGAGCATGTGCGGAACTAAGAAGGGATGCTATCTCGATTGCGAAATGCACGAAGCCACCTTGGTGTTAACAAGACCTTAGCAAAGTTGCGGGAAAGGCTTAACTGGCCCCACTCTCGAGAAGACGTACAATTTGTGCTTCCGTCAAATGCCCGAAGCGACGACTGAGAGGACAAATGCAAACTGATAACGTGGGTGTACCGTTTGAGAGGATTACTGTTGACATCGCTGGAGCCTTTCCAGAATCCAAATGGGGAAATGAATACAAGTTGGTTGTGGCCAATTATTTCAGCAAGTGGGCCAAGGTCTACCCCGTTGCCAACCAGGAAGCAACTACTTTAGCTGAAGAGCTAGTGCTAAATTGGGTCAGTAGGTATTTACATGTTTATAACAATTTATTATCCGATGATTTTCAATATGTGATCCGTAAGTGTGCAACTCAATTTAATTAGCAGAATATTTGCACCTCTATAAAGGGTCTCTAAATACGAACGTCAGCAGATTCTTTTAATGTTAATAAATACCCATGTGATGCTACGAAAATTGCAGTGAGAAGTCTAGTAGTAGGTAAGCCAAATCTTTTTCCAAAACTTTATGCGATATACGAAAAATTTATCTTTCCGACTGGTGCTGCCAATGGGGATTCTTTTCAATGTCTGGCTGATCAAGTGTCACGCACCCACAGAAGAAAAAAAGTAGGTAATCAAGGATAAATTTTAATTTTTCCCATCAAATGACATTGCAATTGATCTGGGTTTATTCAATGCAAAAACTGACCGAGAAACGATACACAAAGGAACTGAAAGGCTCAGTCTCCATGCAGACATAAGTGACTAGGAACAACCCCTGATAGGCTTCACTACTGGTAGAGGCTTCACAGTAAGCTCCATATACTTCCCGCATTGTAACATTCTTAAGAAACCGTGGGCATCCCTAGACGGTTTCACATTCAACCAGATCGATCATGTTCTCATACAAAAATGAGCTACAAGAATTCTTGAGCCACGTTAGTTCCACGACGCTAAGTTTGACTCGGACAATTATCATATAAGGACCAAGTTCCCATGCCTCATCTTTAAGAGCTGTCAACAGTTAGCCCAAGATACCAGATACACAAGCTTACTGATAGCTCAGAAACGTTCACAAACATTTCAGCACTGGAAAATCACATCAACATATCCCCGCAGGCGGGAAAAAGCCATGATGACATCAACATGTGGAAGACAGTAAGAGCTGCGGTAAAATAAGCAGCCGAAGAGGCCTTCGAGCATCAACCAAAGAAAAGTAGGAATGGCTAGTAGGACAAAGAATGCAAGGAAGTGATTAAAACAAGTTGGGTGGACAGACCTACACTCGTGTCAGAAGGGTTTGTACTCAACTTCTCAGAAATGCAGTCACCAGCAATGAACAAAGTCAAGAAATATGTCAAAAAGATGTACAAGTTTAAAAGAAAATCCATAGTTTTTCTAATTTCAGTGGTCACCATTTTGTTGCAAAACAACAAAAATCACTCAAATCATGAATTACCAAAAATATTAATGTTATTGACCTTATTTGAAAATTTCAAGAAGATCAAATCAAACTGCAGTAACTGATACAATGGAAAGTCCATAAAATACCAAAATCATGTGTTATTGTTGCTCTAATTGGAGTAATTTCAAATGGCTATAACCTCCGTCTATACCATTCGATTTTCATCAAACTTATAAAAGTTTAAGGGCCTTTTGTAGGACTACTTAAATATCGTTCAGTTTATTTATTTATTTAGAAAATCCTATTTACAGATTTACTTAATTCAATTACAAAATAGGCGAAAATAAAGAAGATACTAAAACAAAATTAAAAAAGAAGGCTACGTTAACCATTAATATTGAGAGCAATCCATACTGTTGATTTAAAAATTTGCAAAGAATGCGGTGGAGGACCAAGCTGAAGATTATTGTAGGCTCTTATAGATCGCACCAAAGGCGAGTACAGATACGTGTCGGTTTTTGCAAATGGAACGATAAAGTGATCAGATGATCGTGTCCTCAATGGCGCACGTGGGTGTAATGCATTGCATAGGTCCGATGCTAAGAGGCCTCTGGAGAGCTTTAAAAGGAAGCATAAATCTAAAAATTGTCTTCTAATGTCGAGAGGTGGGATATGAAGGAAATTTAGACGTTCACTGTAGGAGCGATACGAAAGGTTATATTTATATAAGAGAGTGCCTGTGAACTTGCGCTGGATTGATTCGACAGCTTCCGATAGATAAATGAAACGGGGTGACCATACTTGACAGGTATACTCGAGAATGGAGCGGACCAACAGGATGAAAAGGCGAACACAGGTTTGAATACTGAATGTTCTATGGGAGCATCGTAGTACAAAACCAGCAATTCGCGATGCTCTAGAGGTTATGGCAGCTATATGTACATCAAATTTTAAATGTGTATCCAGTATAACACCTAGATCTTTATAATGATCCACCGTAGATAGCAGTGATCCGTTAATTGAATACGCATTGGCAAGAGGCGTACGCTTATTGGTGAAACACATATGCAGACATTTGGACACGTTGAGAGGATGGCGATTCATAGAGCACCATCAAAAGAGGGAGTCTAAGTCAGATTGAAGGTCACTACAGTCCATTTGTGAATAGACGACTTTAAAGATTTTTGAATCATCTGCGTAGAGCAGACAATCTGATGTCAACACAGTTGGTAGATCATTTATGAAAACATTAAATAGAAGAGGGCTGAGGATTGAACCTTGAGGTACTCCAGAAGAAGGAGAGAAAACGTACGAAGAGCAACCACACCAAGTAACAGATGAAGAACGATTTGTCAGAAAGGAGGGCAGCCATGTAAGAAGAGAGCCAGAGAGGCCAAAAACCTCAAGTTACCATATCAAAGGCTTTGGCGAAGTCCGTGTAAATCACGTCCATTTGCTGACCTTCATCAAGTGATAGGGCAATCGCATTGGTAAAGTCAGCCAAATTGGTTACCGTTGACCGTCCCTTAACGAAACCATGCTGCTGTTTAGCGAAGTCATTGGAGATTGCATCATATATTCGGTCATAAACAATTCTCTCAAAAAGTTTTCCAAAACTCGAGAGTAGGGATATAGGCCTGTAATTAAGTGCTTAGCTACGGTCCCCTGATTTGTGAATCGGAAAGATATTGGCTCTTTTCTAAATTGCTGGGAATGTCCCTACAGTCAGGCTGATATTAAATAATATAGACAAGGGTAAGCTTAGAGATGAGGACAGCGTTTTCACAAAAAAGCTCGGGACTCCATCTGCGCCCGAACTCACGTTACCATCAATGGAGTCGATTATAATTTCGACTTCGGAAGGTGTTGTCAAAATGGTGCTGAAATGAGAGGAATGGTTAGTTGGGAGAATGGGTAAGGGTGACGAAGATGATTGGAAAACAGAAGCAAAATGGTCTGCAAATATATCGCATATGGCCTGACCATCAGACGCTTGTTTCCCAAGCAGGCTAACAGAGCTAGGTATATTTGAAGTGGATTTGAGGAAGTTGACATATGTCCAGAAAGATTTAGGATTGTATGATTATAAAGAGGCCTCGATGGTGTTAAAATATGAATACATTGCGCGCTTGATGACCATTTTGGCACTCTTACGTAGTTGTTTATAAGACGAGAGATACGTCTCTGAACCGAAACGCTGTAACTTTTTACGCGCTATGTCTTTTAGCTTTAAGGCTTCTGAAACTTCTGCTGTGAACCAAGGAGCATTCTTTTTGCGAGGAAGATGACTACGGGGAACGAAAGTCATTATAATATTATTAAGTTTGTTATAGAAGGCCATGACAGCATCATTGACATCAGTAAAATGAGAGAGAAACTGCCAATCGATCTCAGATAGCTCTAATTGAATAGCTTCTTAGTTTGCCTTGTAGAAGTTGTATCTAGAAAAAGCTTTGTTATTCCTATGGCGTGAGATGCAAAGCGATAGTTGCATTTCAAGTGGAGGATTTTGAGAATCAGGTTTGACATAAGGGGTTAGTGATTGAGAAACTGAGATAATGCTCATGGGATTGTTAGTAAAAATGAGGTCCAGCAATCTATTGTTTAAGTTTGGGAAATAGTTTAACTGCGTTAGCAAGCATAGAGACGAAAAGGATGACAATAAAATTTATATCTCATTATGTGACACAATCCTTCTAGAGCTTAAATCCCATTCAACCGTTGGCATGTTAAAGTCACCGCAGATCACAAAGGACGCAGAGGGGTATGAAACATTAATGTAATTAGAAAGTTCAGAAAAGAAGAGAGTATAGACTTGTAGCGGGGAGCTGCATGGCACATAGCCGCATACAATAAATATTAGCAAGCTAGATGATAATCTCAAACCAACTACAACGCATTCAATAGGAGGGGAGAAGGTGAAATCTCGACAGAAGAAACTTTCAAAAGGTTTACGGATCGCAATCAAGACACCTCCGCCATGGCATTTACCGGATATAGCTCGGTCCCTATCTTCACGATATAGATAATGTAGAGGCAAGAGTTCTTCATTCGCAATTCCCTTTTAAATCCACGTCTCAGTTAAACATATAACGTCATCATTTGCCAATATGGATGCTAAATTCATATCATTCAGCTTGGTTCTCGTTCCGCGAACATTTTGATAATATAAGTTAAGATAATTAGTTGATGTGTGATTGTATTTTTCATTCAGTTTCTGGTTCTTGTTCTGTTGGCTGATCGAAAATTTTTGTACGGCCTTCGCTCCAAATGTTTAACAAGTATACCAGTTGGCCAAAAGTCTGGTTTAGAAAGTTCCTGCAATTCCATTGGAACGGTCAGTTTAAACGACGCTACGATTCTATTTGTGTTCTCTTTCTTTGTTAGTTTAACACAATCTAGCACAGCCGGCGTAAAGCCAAGTTTAGAAATAACGTATTCCTTAATCTCCTCCTGCGGTGTAACAATTGATAGACGAGATATAAATAATTGCATAGGGGGGGATATCACTTTTCGTAATAGTCCCGAGTGATTGTTGGTTTCTTGACTTAATTAATTTAGTGTTGAGTTTGCAGGCGCTTGTTGTTGTTGCTGATTAAGAGTAGAATTTGCTGATCTTGATGATGCGGGTGCCTGTGAGCTCAAAGAAGTTTCTCGCGGACTATGACGAACAGGCTGTGTTCTACGTCTCGTTAAGATTCGCGGTGCCTCGACGGACAAAGAGTTGGTTGCAGATTTGCTGTCTTTATCCTCTGGCTGAATGCTTTCAACAGTTGGTTCAACCAATTCCACAGTATCGCTTACACTTGGCGATGGCAAAGGACTGGAGAGGCTACAATTAAACGGTACTGTTATGGATAGCAAAGACTGCTGTTCTGTATCAGCCATCGTTAAAAGTTGAGCAATTTCTTCATTTGCGGTCTCAAGCTTCTCCTTTAATTTAAGTATTGCTGACGAAAGGGCATCTACGGTCTCTTTAGCTTTCTGAAGTCTGGTTACGTATGTGTCAATACTAAACTTTTTGCAGCGTTCACAGTACCAGTAGACACCAGTTCCTCTTTTCATGATGGTGTCTGCAGTTGGGCCCGTCAAGCTCGGACATCTCGCATGTGTAGACCACAGAAACCATAGCAGGTTACAAATGAGGTTTTGCTATTTTTATCCAGACACGTTTGGGCTGCACAGTTCGCCATTTTTCTTGTTTATTAAATGTAAGTAAAGAAAGCAAGGAAAGACTTACGCACCAATTCACAGAAGTTTAAATTCCAATTCACAGCAGTTTAAATCTTGTAAATATGCACAGCAGTTTCACCAATTTTTACATTAAATGTACAATACCTGAACTAAAAAAGCTAGGTTTGAAGCAGTGATACTTGTTGTTTAAGGGTACCCATACGATTTAATTGGGGAAAATGTGAAATTCGAATCATACTTTTATTTACAAACTTGAGCAAATTTTGACTTGTAAGGTATCTGTGGTTATTGTACTCATAAGCACCTACCTCCATAATTTTTCCCAGATTTTCCGGATGACAGGGGTCCAATTGCCATGGGGGACACAAATTTTTCATGTATTTCCACTCCTTGTGCGCCCCTCGCACCAAAAAGTGTAAAATTAAGACTTTCTTTGCAAAGGCCTCATCAAGACCTTTCACTTAATACCCCTTGAATATCTTATAAGTTTTTTAGTTGAACCTTAAAGAGAGCACCACTTTACACGTGCATACAAAGATTGATGTTTCTAGCTTAAGTAGTTTGCGAAAAAAGTGCTGTGACACACGGACGGATGAACGGACAGACGGACAGACCGGACGCGACTTTAGCAGGGTTTTGTGAAATCATTATACAAAACCCTAAAAAGGAGTTACGTGTACAAAGGATACATCCTGTGACCAAATAAAAAAAAAATCCCCGTTGGCAGCAGCAGCGGGAAAGGTAAACTCGTATGTAGCGTAAGGTTTGGGTTGCCTACTACTGGACTTCTTACCGCAATTTTTGCAGCACAATATGGGTGTTTATTAACAAAAAGAATATGCCGCCGTTTGTATTTGGAGACCCTTCATAGAGGCGCAAATATTTTGCTAATTAAATTGAAGTGCACACGTATTGATCACATATTGAAAATCGGCGGGTAATAATAAATATGTTATAAACAAAATTATACTGATTTCGCCCTTCTCACATTTGCTGTTTGTACATTTCACGGTGGTTACCACACAAAGGTGATAACTTTTTGGTTTAAATAGCTCAAATAGTTCATTTCAAAAGATTTCCATAAAAGTTTAATCAGCACTTGCTTTGCCATTAATACAAACATTTTCGATTCTTTTCTGAACTATCTGGCGCCGTCATTTTTGAATTTTTATTTTGAAAACGGCTGCTAAAAATATTAAGCTATAAATTTTCGAATTTTTTATTTGTCATCCGATTTGCATAATTAGATTAAATTAACTTGCTTTCATAACTAATAATTTCAAGTTTTATCGGAATCTGTTGAGAAACTTGGCTGCTAGAGGGCTACAGAAATAAAAAAAAAAGTTCATGTCACCCCCTGTATGGGGAGATCCCCTCAAACACTTTAAAATATTTTCTTACACTGCAAATTTTAAGAGGCACCACTTTTGTCCTACGTAGAAAATTTCCTCATTCTAGCTTATGTGGTTTGCGAGAAAAATTCTGACGCACGGACGGACGGACAGACGGACAGTTTTAAAATTTTCTGCATAATACAAGAACATAGTACAGAAATCCATAATCTCAAGTTTCATCAAAATCCGCTGGAAAATGTGACCGCTAGAGCGCCACAAAAACATGAAAAAAACGCATATTTAAACCGCCACCATTTTGAAATTTACACATGCATGATCACCAAAATATTAAGGTCTATAGAGCGAAGTAATGCCTATCTTGGGATCAACCTTCATACATGTAGGATCAAAATTGCGACTTTTCGAAGCCTTTGAAATTTTGAGTTTCAACTGGATGCCATTTTGTTTTTTGTGACCTGACCCCCAGTTTTTTCACGTAATTCTTTAGATACTTATAATTTATATCTAATTGCCGAATTTCATCTAAATCAGTTGAAAGCTTTGCCCACTATTACAACAACAAAATTTTGCACGTTTTTCTACCTTTGAGCGGCTGCCATTTAGTTTCAGCCGTACCGACTGTGGATTTTTTATTGTGAAATTCATCACATACATCAGTGAACCTTTATACCAAATTTCATCCAAATCGGAGCTAGACTTTGGTCAGAAGAGAAATCACGATTTTTTGTCTAAAATGGCCGCCATTTTGTGTTTGCCCAGCCGATATAGCTGGTTCACAAACTCGTCTAAGATATTTACTCAATACACCTTTCCTGAAAATTTGGTGGAAATTGGAGCAAAATTGCAACCTCTAGCGTGGTCACAAATTTCGTTATATCCCATATACGTATATATATATATATGAATATTCAGATATATATATATATATATATATATATATATATATATATATATATATATATATATATATATATATAAATATATATATATATATATATATATATATATATATATATATATATATATATATATATATATATATATATATATATATATATAAGATACTCTCCGCAATAGGTAAATTTCTCTCGAGAAATTTACCTAAAAAGCAGCTGAAGAAAGAAACGACTGACCATTAACGCCAACATCCAGCCGATAAACAAAAACATGATCCTACATGTCAGATCAGCGTATGCCTCTATTTAAAAAATTAAAAGACGGCTTCAATTAACAACAAGTTAAAATAGCAGGAAAGTGTTCCTGCCAGATAGGTATTGTAAAACAATTAGTAAATCAAACAATATATTCTGCATATCAAAACTTGACTAACATACAGATTCCATAAATTGAGTTCGAAAAATTATTATGGTTATAATGATTTTAAACTCGCCACCATTTTGTTTCAAGTGTTTTGACTCCGTCCCCTGATTAGTCATGATAACACGTCAATATTACAAACCATTTCTAAAATTTTTTTCAAAATTCCTACATATTTGTGGTGTCTAGGTCCGTTGCAAACGTGTATCTCCCTAGTATTACGTGTTAATGTTGTTGTACGTAATTGTTAAATATTCAATCGGCTGTAACTTTGCTGTTTATTGTTCAATTATCGTGAAATTCTCGGGACACATATAATAACTTTTAAAAAACCTAAATTGTAGGTTTTTGGACATTTAAGGATCCCATCTTGATTTTATAGGAAAAAATGTAAAATTTATAAAAAGTGCTATTATTAACAAAGTTGATCGAGTTTCGACTTCTGAGGTATTTGTCACTCTTGTACTCCTAAGGTCACACCTCTCTTATTTTTTCCAGTTTTTCGGGTCATTTCCCTTCCCCTGCACCCCTCAAAGCAAAACATGTTGGTTTAACACCTGTTTTGAAAAGTTCTCATTAAGACCTTTCATTTGATATCCATATTGCCTACATACGATGAAAACTTTTTTTCGGGGGCAACTCCCCTATATGGGGAGATCCCCCTTAAAGACCTTACAAATTTCTTTTCGTGGTGAAAGTTTGAAGAGAGCGTTACTTCGCACCTACTTACAAAATCTTATATTTCAAGCTTTTGTAGTTTGCAAGAAAAAGTGATATTACACACGGACGGACGGACAGACAGGACGAGATTTTAGTAGCGTATTGTAAAATGATTTTCCAATACCCGAAAAAAGACTTTCAACAGTGCACAAGGAGCGAGTATAGGCAACCTCGTCAAAATAAAAAACGGATGACTGCAATATAAGTAGAAGCTCTTAACAGTATCTCAAACAATAGCTGAAACTGTGAACATTCCAGGAGCAGAGCAAGAGGTCCCAGTCTCACCACCAACCAGAAACAAAGTACAGGCAGCAATACGGGAGCTTAGAAAAAAGAAGACTGCTAGAATAGATGGAATACTAGCAAAACTATTTAAGAGCGAGGGTCCTCATCTAAACAACCTTTTGCATTGACAAATTTTCAGAATGTGGTCCGCGAATCAATTTCCGGAGAACCGGCAAAAGATTATACTTATTATACTGTACTCAAAAAATTAAAAATTCATAGGGAAAAAATTAAAGCCGTGCTATGAAAGTTTCAAAGGAGATTATTAGGGAGGCTTTAGAAGTAGATAGTTTACGATAGACCAAATAATCTCAGTAAAGTAGGTAACCGAAAAGTGTAAGGAGTATATATCGATGCTCACTAGCTCTTTATAGACTTCAAGCAAGCATATGACAGTGTCAATGGAAATGCGCTATACAATATAATCCACAAATCTATTGTATCAACAATACTAGTCCGCATGGTCAAAGGGCTAAGCACAGAGTCCTACGTCAAAAAAAACGATAAACTAGCGGACAGCTTCATCATGGAATCAGACTTAAATAAAGGGGGTGGACTTGCCCGAATGCTTTTTAGGTAAATTTTTCGAGAGAAATTTACCTATTGCGGAGAGTATCTTACATATATATATATATATATATATATATATATATATATATATATATATATATATATATATATATATATATATATATATATATATTTATATATATATACATATATATATATATATATATATATATATATATATATATATATATGCTATATATATATATATATATATATATATATATATATATATATATATATATATACATATATATATATATATATATATATATATATATATATATATATATATATATATATATATATATTTATATTTATATTGTTACATGTACAAAGAATTCTGCGAGCTACTGTTGCAATTGTTTTCACAACCATTAACAACATCAACAAAATGAACTCGAAACCCCGAGAACCCACCAAGCATGATCAACATTTGGGAGTGAGTCACTGCTCCATTCATTAATCTGCTCGAATATACCAGATACTCTCGGCAGAACATTCGCCAATGTACGAGAAATGCATTGAACGGATGGAGACCCTATATAAAGGCGAGCTGAATGAATGGGGTGATCATTCATTCGTGTGGAAAGCGAATTGAAAAGCGATCAAGTAATACTGAAGTGATTTTAGAAGACAATTGCGATAGAAATTTATGGACAAGTGGAAGGTAGAATTTTAATAGTGAAAATTAAAATTCTGAAATAGTTAGTAAAGTGATTGTGCATTTTTAAGTAATTGAATAAACTCTTTTAACTTAAATTAAAAGACATTGCGTTTTCACTTCCCGGAACATTAAAATTATTGGCCACGAACCACAACACGCGACATTGGTGTCAAGAAGTGAGAAAGAAAATTTTGGATGTGAAAACGTTTAAACATTTTTAAAGTGCAAAATAGTTTAAATTAACATGGAAACTGGTGGAAAAATAGCCAAAAAAATAAATAAAAATGCCAGGAAATTTTCATCTTAAAAATTGATCAAATGACCATATCGGAGCTCAAGGAGGAGTTGGAACAGCGAAATCTGGCTAAACAAGGTACAGAGGCCATACTGATTGCACGTTTAAGTGATGCAATCGAGTTGAAAGGTGTGAATCTGGATTCGGGTGAGCTCTCTGATGCGGAAAAAGGTGGAGAAGTAGAAACACCAAAATCAAAGGAGCCAGAAACTGCGCTAATGCAAATGTTAATGCTGATGTCATCCAGTCTAACTGTGAAGCTAGATGAACAATCAGCGAAGCTAGACCAAAAAGCGTTTGAAATCAAGCCAGACATCGCACAGAAGCTGGAGAAACAGTCAACTGATTTGAAGGCAGATTTGGAAAAACAGTCTACCGAAATGAAAGCAGACCTCAGTAGTCTCAACAACCAAATTAAATGCGTCGAGGAAAAGGTATACCAGGTCGAGGAGAGAGTCAACCATAAGATTAGCCAGGTCGAGGAGGGAATCAACCATGAGATGGAAAACATGAAAAAAAAAATTGGAAGCAGCAAAGGCAATTGTAACCACCTCACCAGCCCCACTTGTAACCGCAGCGCATAGCATATCCAGAAATGTGCAAACACCAATATTCGATGGGCAAACGGTCTGGAGCATTTACAAAACCCAGTTTGAAGCTGCCGCTAGGGCAAATCACTGGAATGAGCCGAAACGAGCAACTGCACTAATTCTTGCTCTAAGAGGCCCAGCTGCTGTGCTTTTACAGATGATCCCGGTTGAGTTGCACTCAAACTCGGCTGCTACAATGAATGCGCTAGACATGCGTTATGGAGACGATCATTTAAAGCAGATTTATCGTTCACAGCTATGGCATCGTATGCAGAAGTTTGGCGAAACTTTACAGTAGCTAGCCCAAGACATTGAGCGACTGGCACTTTTGGCTTACCCAGCTTATGACCCAGAACATCGAGATGATGCAGCGACAGAAGCATTCATCAGCGCATTGAAAGATCAGGAATTGCAACAAGCCGTGCGTTCAGCTCAAAAGCAAACGGTTAAGGACGCATTGGCTTACAGTCTGAACTTTGAGGCAGCGAAAAATGTGAGCCGTACCACTGCCCGGGTCCGCGAGGTAGTAACAGACGAGTGCAGGTGTAAACGCGTGGAAATTGAGCGAGACCCGCATCTAAATGGTGCGCCTAGATGCTGGAATTGCGGAGAGAAGGGGCACCTGCAAAGAGACTGCAAGAAGCGAAGAAAACTGAGCTATTGTCCAGGGTGTGCAGCTAGGAGGAGATCCAGACCGAGTCAGGAGCCCAGAATGGAAACCCTTCAAACAGAGAGGTCAGGAAACAAGTAAGAGCCAACTTCGTGGGGCAGAGGTTGGCTAGGAGGATCGACGTCCCCAGCACCACCATCACCGTATCAAGACTACATCGTGGAGAAGCGGACTTATGCCTTCCGCGTCAAGTTGACGGAGAACATGACACCATTACAATCGACACTGGTGCAACCCGATCGATTATCCGACCAGACCATGTGAGGCAACAACTACTTCACAAGTGCAGTATTTTCTGACTACGGACAGCAACGGGAGAAACTGCACCTGTCCATGGAGAGATTATCCTCCAGATACAGTTGGGAGACCTTGCGTTCCGACAAAATTTTCTGGGCGCGAACATTGTGGATGACTGCATTCTCGGAATGGATTTTCTGCGACCACATGGAATCACATTGGATTTGGGCAAACGGGTATCGAAATGGCAGAATTTCGAAGTATTGATGGAGGATCCCAGCGTCCAGATTCCCAAGATGAATGTAGTAGTATGTGCCGACACTGATGTACTGAATTCTTCTGAAAGCATTGTATGGGCCAAGCTTGATGATGATTCTGGAGACCAGCGATCTTATCTAATAGAGTCAATGAGGGCGTCCGCATTGCGCAGTTTGATTGTAGGACGAAACCTTGTAAGATCTATAAGGAACGGATACATGCCGGTTAGAGTCCTTAACACCGCAGACTCAACCACGAGCATCAAAGTGGGAGAAGTCATCGGCAGCTGCCAGCCTGTTCCACCATCACCTCCTTGGAAGCCACTCACGACCATCATTGGAAAAGGAGGCAAGACGCAGACAAAGCCCGGGAATCCACGTCTGCAATATTGAAGCAGGTCAAATTGCAAGTGCAGCTCTGATCTGGTCACCATGTACAGTGACATCTTCTCAACAAGGCCGGATGACCAAGGCCGAACGAGTATGGTAACTCACGTCATAGATACATAGGGAGCCAAGCCAATTCGACACTGATTTTGGACATAGAAAAACAAGGCACTATTGAACCTTCTATCAGTCCATGGGCCGCGCCAATAGTTCTAGTAAAGAAAAAGAATGGTAGCACTGGTTTTTGTGTCGACTATAGACAGCTTAATGACGTCACTAAGAAAGATAGTTACCCGCTCCCACGCATCGATGACAACATGGATACTCGATCTCAAGAGTGGCTACTGGCAGGTAGAAATCGACAAGAAGGACCGAGAGAAAACCGCATTTTCAGATGGAACTGGATTGTGGCAACTTGTGGTGATCCCATTTGGGCTTTGCAATGCTCTAGCCACTTTTGAACGCCTGATGGAATACACGCTACGAGGCCGAACCTTGAAAACCTGCTTGGTATACCTAGATGACATCATTGTCATCGGAAAAACGTTCGAAGAGCATGTGCGGAACGTAGGAGAGGTTTTCTTCCGATTGCGACTGGCGGATTTGAAAATTAGTCCCGACAAGTGTACCCTTTTCGCAGCTGAAGTAAAATACCTATACACGTCGTATCAGCAGAAGGGGTCAAAACAGACCCTGAGAAAATTGAAGCTGTGAAAAGCTGGCCAAAATCAAACAACAAGCGCAAACTACAAAGTTTTCTGGGTCTGGCAACCTACTATCGAAGATTCGTCAAAGACTGCCAAAATATTTAAGTGTCTCTGTCAGCTAACCAAGAAAAATCGTCCGTTTGTCTAGAATGAACAATGCGAGCTAACCTTTGAGACCCTGAAGGAGAAGCTATGTGAATCACCCGTGCTTGCATATCCGAAACCCAGAAAAATCTTCGTAGTTGACACCAATGCAAGCAACGGCGGTATTGAAGCTGTACTCTCCCAGCAGATCAATGGCGAAGAAAGAGTCCTCTCTTATAACAGTTGAGTTCTCTCAAAAAGTGAGAGGAACTACTGCGTGACCAGGAAGGAGCTATTGGCTGTAATAGAGGCCACCAAGCAGTTCCACAAATACCTTTATGGCCAGAAATTTGTTCTTCGAACGGACCATGCATCGCTGAAATGGCTACTTAACTTCAAAAGCCCCGAGGGACAAGTTGCGAGATGGATCGAAAGCTTGCAGTCATACGACTACAAAATTGTTCATCGGAAGGGCAGAGTTCCTGAAAATGCTGACGCACTATCCCGCCGTCCATGTACAGCTAACTGCAAGCATTGCCGAAGGATTGAGGAAAAGGAACCGCCCGTTGATCTGCGATTGATAACGACCGAACCCGATGAAGGTTGGTCACCGGAGGAGATTCGAAATGCCCAGTTAGCCGATGAAGACATCGGACCATTGCTCGTAGTTAAGGAGACATTTGGGTGACCGGAGTGGAAAAACGTTTCAATGCATGGCGCAACCCTGAAAAGCTATGGGGAACAATAGAACTCCCTTCAGGTAGAGGGTGGCACATTCAAGCGGAAATGGGAAACGGTGGATGGCAGCTCCTATAGGATGCAGAATATACTTCCCAAAAGCCGAATCCACGATGTGGTTCACGAGATGCACGAAGGATCCTCGGGAGGCCATCTTTGCGTTAACAAGACCTTAGCGAAAGTGCGGGAAAGGTTTTGATGGCTCCATGCACGAGAAGAAGTAGAGGACTAGTGCCTTAGATGCACAATGTGCGCTTCCGTCAAAGGTTCAAAGCGACGGCTGAGTGAGCAATACCATAATAAAAGTCCTGCATTGTGATATTCTGATGAAACTGGTACTGCCGCCATCTGGGTTCGGAACAGTGACTTTCAAGCGGAGAGTTGTGGACGGGGGGGGGATGGTTTCGTGTGGGTCCGGTGCTCAGCGGTCACCTTCTTTAGTGTGTACCTAACGCCTAACGAATCGATATCATCTTTCCAAGCCAAGCTTAATGCTTTGGAAGGCGCTGTCTCGAACGCAGAGGGCAAAGTGCTCGTTGGGGGCGACTTCAACGCTAAAGCAATCGAATGGGGCATACCTCAGACGGATCCGCGGGGACAATGAATCCTGGAAGTGGCGGCCAGGACGGCCCTGGTCGTACTAAACTCCGGAAATACGCCAACTTTCCGTCGTTTTGGCTGTGAGGGAACCATACCGGACGAGACATTCGCCTCGAAGTCCTTAGTACGAAGGATACACAACTGGAAAGTATTAGAGGACTACTCAGCCAATGATCATCAGTGCATTCTGCTTGAGATAAGTGATGCTGTCTCCCGACGTCCGTGCTCTCGGCCTTCTGCAACTGGATGGAACGTCGTAAGGATGGACGTCGAGAGGTTCGTCAAGGCTCTCACAGTAGGTGAGCCGCTGCAGGGAGCTTCGGAGGGGACGGAAAACTGGCAGCTCAAGACGTGGTGAACTCTACTATGAGCATCATAACGACTGCTTGCTGCGCTTCTATGCCCCGTCGTAGATCCCGGCACGGCAAGCCCCCAGTGTACTGGTGGTCAACTGAAATCGCTGAAAAGCGAAAGGAGTGTCACAAGCTTCGACGTGAGGCTCAACGGGCGCAGATCCGTGACGAGGCATGCGACCAGGTGGCAGCATATAAGTCGGACAGGAAGTGCCTTCGCATATTGATCGATAAAAGAAAGGCTCGCTCTGGCAAGACCTAGTGGACAATGTCAACAAGAATCTGTGGGGCCTTGGCTACAAGCTGGTCATGGGGAAACTTGGTGCCCTACGGAAGCCTTGTATACATGACGCGGAAAAGATGGACGCGATAGTGCGGAGACTCATCTCCGCCCATCCCGTCTGTGTTGACGTTGTCCATGGTGAAACAGCAGTCGAGTGCCCACTCTTCACACAGCTGGAGCTGGAGGAGCAGTCCTCTCATTGAAAACGAGGAAGGCTCCAGGTCCAGATGGTGTTCCAGCTGAGAGGTTGCGGCTCATCTATCACCCTTGTCCTGACTTGCTGCTCAGCACATTCAACGCTTGCCTACGGGACGGGGTTTTCCCGGTACGAGTGAAGATGGCGAGGCTCGTGCTGATCAGCAAGGGAAAGGGAAATCCCGAATCGCCGTTTGCATACCGCCGGTTATGCATGCTAGACACGGCTGGGAAAGTGCTAGAGAAACTCATCAAGGGAAGACTCACTGTCGTGATTCGTGCTGCTGGGGACCTATCTTCTCGGCAGTACGGCTTTAGAGCAGGACGTTCTACCATTGATGCGATTGCAGAGGTGGTGAGCGCAATCCAAAAGGCAGAGGCATATAGTCGCACCAAGCAACGGATCGTCCTGTTGGTGACACTCGACGTCCGAAATGCCTTCAACTCCGCAAGATGGGTGGATATTCTGGATACGCTGGAAAACTCTTTTCAAGTTCCAGAATATCTTATGCGGCTTTTGAGGAACTACCTGAAGGACTGAAGCCTGCTCTACGACCCGACACAGGGCCAACGAAGAATGGAAATTACATCGTGGAACGTGTCGAACGACGGGCTACTGAGACTTGAGATGCCAGATGAGTCGCGCTTGGTCGGCTATGCGGATGATGTTGCGGCTCTGGTCGCTGGACGCACCGTTGAACAAGCGCAACTTAGGCTAGGTGTGCTAATGCGCCGAGTGAGGGACTGGATGGCTGCTCGCGGGCTGAGTTTAGCACTGGAGAAATCCAAAGTGGTCATCTTGACAAAAAAGAGAATCCCTAGAGTAAGGAGGATCAGTATTGGTGACATACAAATCGAATCGAAGCCAGCGGTGAAGTACCTGGGCTGCTGATCGACTCGAAGATGAGTTTCTCTGAGCAAATCAGGGCAACGGCTGAGAAGGCTGCTACGGGAATATTGGCTCTGAGTCGACTTATGGCCAACGTAGGGGAGCCCAGTCCATCAAGAAGACGCCTCTTGATGAGCGCTGTAGAGTCAGTGCTACTGTAGGGAGTAGAGGTGTGGGGCGACGCTCTCAGCAAGGAGGTATACAGGAAACGTTTGGCACGGGTACAGAGAAGAGGAGCACTGAGAATTGCATCTTCGTATCCAACAGTCTCCGACTCGGCCGTGAGAGTGATTGCAGGCGTGATACCTATCGCCTTCATTGCTAGGGAGTGCCGCGCTATTTGCCTGCGCCGTAACGAGGATGCGAGGGAGATAGTTGTCCTCGAAGAGAGACAGCGTTCACTCAAGGATTGGCAGCACTCTTGGGTGAATTGCACGAAGGGAAGGTGGACTGCGCGCCTTATCCCGGATGTGAGACCGTGGCTCAATCGAAGGCATGGTGAGACTGACTTCTATCTGACGCAGCTTTTGAACGGGCACGGGTATTTTCAGTCTTACCTGCACAAGATCGGTAGGTCACGGTCTCCCGATCGTCGGTTTTGCCCAGGAGAGGAGGACAATGCCTGTCACACAACTTTACAGGGAAACGGGGGAGCTCACCCCGGATAATATAGTTGCGGTGATGCTCGAATCGGTTGCCAAATGGAACCAGGTGGTACATAATGCTTGGGCAGTCCTAAAATATAAAAGGGACTCACAGCAGCCAGAGGCGTTGGGGCTGGGGGATCGCTCTTCTGGCATTTCCTCTTCCCCTCTCCCCTCCCGCTAGGAAAGGAACTCCCCAGCTGGAAGGCGCCCCACGGCGTAACAAAACTAGACCTGGCCCGAAGTAATGTGTCAAACGGTTCCAGGCTGGGTTCTCAGGTCGACAGGGCAGGTGTTTAGTGGGTAGTCCAGTCGCGCATGGGAGTCCCACACTCTATGCATAAATTGCATTCACCTCCCTACCACAAAAAAAAGCGACGACTGAGGGGACAAATGCAAACCTACAACGTAGTTGTACCGTTTGAAAGGATTACCATTGACATCACAGGACCCTTCCCTGAATCCGAATGGGGAAATTGATACACGCTGGTTGTAGGCGATTATTTCAACAAGTGGCCTAAGTTCTACCCCAGTCGCAACCAGGAAGCAACTACTGTAGCCGAACAGCTAGTGTTAAATTTGGTCAGTATGTACAGCGTACCCTGTGGACCTCGAGTCACTAGTTTTTAGCAAAATGTACGAGCTGCCGAGAATACGGAAAACGAGGACAACACCGATGCATCCCTAACCCGATGGAATGGTCGAACGTTTCAACGGCACTCTCGATATACACCTGGCCAAGATGGTTGACGAGAACCAAAGGGACTGGGACCGACACATGCCACTATTTTTGATGGCGTACAGAGCTGCCGAACATGCATCGACGGGCCAAGCCCCAGCCAAAGTCATTTTTGGAAAGACTATTCGTCTGCCAGCTGATATAAAGTTCCGAACACCCCCCGAGAAACCCCAAACCATCTCGGAGTACGCAAGTGAGACAACGGTTGAACCAGATACATCGGACAGTGCGAAAACACCTCGAATCGGCTACTGAACACATGAAGACCAGGTATGATCTAAAGGCAAATTCTACTGGCTTCCAGCAAGATGACTTGGTATGGCTATATAACCCGCAACGGCGAAAGGGTAGGTCTCCAAAGCTGCAACATAATTGGGAGGGACCATACCGAGTTACAAAGCGAATCGACGACGTCGTATACTGAGTACAGGAACATCGTAAGCCAAGAACCAAAATGAAAGTCGTGCACCTGGACGATCTTGCCCCATATTACATCCAGGGAGAATTGACTACAACTGGCGATACATCTTTTTGGGGCGAAGAGAACTGAGGTGGGGGCAGTGTTACATGTACAAAGAATTCTGCGAGCTACTGTTGCAATTGTTTTCACAACCATTAACAACATCAACAAAATGAACTCGAATCCACGAGAACCCACCAAGCATGATCAACATTTGGAAGTGAGTCAGTGCTCCATTCATTAATCTGCTCGAATATACCAGATACTCTCGGCAGAACATTCGCCAATGTACGAGAAATGCATTGAACGGATGGGGACCCTTTATAAAGGCGAGCTAAATGAATGGGGTGATCATTCATTCGACCGCGATAAAAACTGCGATAGTGTGTGGAAAGCGAATTGAAAAGCGATCAAGTAATACTGAAGTGATTTTAGAAGACAATTGCGATAGAAATTTATGGACAAGTGGAAGGTAGAATTTTAATAGTAAAAATTAAAATTGTGAAATAGTAAGTAAAGTGATTGTGCATTTTTAAGTAATTGAATAAACTCTTTTAACTTAAATTAAAAGACATTGCGTTTTCACTTTTCCGGAACATTAAAATTATTGGCCGCGAACCATAACACGCGACAGTATATATATATATATATATATATATATATATATATATATATATATATATATATATATATATATATATATATATATATATATATATATATATATATATAAATATATATATCCATATATTTTAATGAATCATGCGACGCCGCTGGCGACCACTAACAACACACCTTGCTGCTACGTGGCTTGTCATTTCTCACAATAAAAGATCCAAAGTCGGTAAGGCAGAAACCAAATGGTGACCGCTCAAAGGTCGAAAAACGTGCAAAATTTTGATGTTGTAATAGTGGCCAAAGCTTTCAACTGATACTTATGGAATTCGACAGTTAGATATAAATTATAAGTATCTAAAAAGTTACGTGAAAAACTGGAGATCCGGTCACAAAACACAAAATGGCGCCCAGTTGAAACTCAAAGCTTCAAAGGCTTCTAAAAGTCGCAATTTTGATCCAACATGTATTAAACTTGGTTCCAAGGTAGGCATTACTTAGATCTGCAGACCTTAATATTTTGGTGGTCATGTATGGGCAAAGTTTAAAATGGCGGTGGTTTAAATATGCGTTTTTTTCAGGTTTTCGTGGCCCTCTAGCTGTCACATTTTCCAGCGTATTTTGATGAAACTTGAGATTATGGTTCTTGTATTCCGCAAAAATTATTAAAATTGAAAATTTAAAACCCAATATTTTTAGCTGCCATTTTCATTGAAAATTGAATTATTTTGCCCTGTCTAGAGTGAAACTCCGATTTGAACGAGATTTGGCACATTGATTGATGAGGTTCCAGCCCACAAAGATTTAAAATAGTCCAAAATCAAATGCATGCATACAAAATGGCGGCCCTCAAAGATCAGGAGGCAAGCACAATTCGCTATTTTAGTAGCAACTGAAATAATGAATATTTTTCATGGAAACGTTTTAAATGACTTATCTTGAAAGTATTTATAAATCTGACTATTTTTTAAATATTGTAAAATATTTTTAACAATACCCTAAAACATTATAAAATCGCGACTTGTCTGTCCGTCCGTCCGTTTGTTCGTGCATCACAACAAGTTTTCTCGCAAACCACATAAGCTAGAATGAGGAAATTTTCTACGCACGTTAAAAGTGGTGCCTCTTGAGATTTGCAGTGTAAGAAAATATTTTAAAGTGTTTAAGGGGGCCTCCCTGTACAGGGGGGTGACATAAACATTTTTTTTTATTTCTGTAGTCCTCTAGCAGCCAAGTTTCTCAACAGATTCCGATAAAACTTGAAATTATTAGTTATGAAAGCAAGTTAATTTAATTTAATTATGTTAATCGGATGACAAATAAAAAATTCGAAAATTTACAGCTTAATATTTTTAGTAGCCGTTTTCAAAATAAAAATTCAAAAGTGACGGCGCCAGAAAAGCTCAGAAAAGAATCGAAAATGTATGTATTAATGGCAAAGCAAGTGCTGATTAAACTTTTATGGAAACCTTTTGAAATTAACTACTTGAGCTATTTAACCCTTTGTGTGGTAACCACTGTAAAATGTATAAACAGCAAATGTGAGAAGGGCGAAACCAGTATAAACCTGTTTATAACAATTTATTACCCGCCGATTTTCAATATGTGATCCATACGTGTGCAACTCAATTTAATTAGCAAAATATTTGCGCCTCTATGAAGGGTCTCCAAATACGAAAGGTGGCGGATTCTTTTTGTTAATAAAGACCCATATAGTGCTGCGAAAATTGCAGTAAGAAGTCCAGTAGTAGGCAACCCAAACCTTGCGCTTTACGGCTGGTGCTGCCAACGGAGATTTTTAATATGGCACTGGAATAAATCTTCAGGAAGACATCAGCTGAAACTTCTGGTACACTAATGTTCAAGTCCGCACAATTAATGGCGTATGTTGATGATCAATATTATGGTGCGATTAATATCAGGAGCACTTTTGAGCCTAAATTCTAAAGCAATCCAAATTGGCCTACGCGTTAACGAAACTAAAACTAATTTATGCTCAAACGAGGGACAAAACTCCAATTCAACAAAATTCGACCTTATGTGACTTCAATCTAGAAAGTGTGCCAACGTAGTAAAAAGAGTGCCCAAAAGACAAGATTGAACACCGAATAAACGCTCAAAATAAAGCTTCTTACTTTTTGCTGTTAAATGGAAGTGAACCATAAATCCTGCGAGCAAATTCGAAAAGGCAGTGGACATATATGAACCCCAAGTGCTCCGAAAAACCAATAGGCCAGTATCACAAGGAGCAAATTAAAGACTACATGACGACAATGCGTTATGTGAATTATTTGACGATCCACCAATATCTGCTTGTAAGCCCGGAGCTAAATTTGGAAACTTTGATACATTATTTTGGGGCAGGTCTCATTTGGATATACCGTGACATGATACCATTTGTCAAACAATACAAGTATCATCAGGACTATATTATCTAAGTTGAGCTCTTCCATCGCTTCGTATAGATCCCGTCGCAGCCTGTTTCAGTTTTTGTAGACAAAAATATACGACAAGCATCATCTTCCTCTCTTGCGTAAAACTGAAAAAAACCATGTCCGCTCAAAAACTGGGTCAAAAATAAATCAATCCCAACATTTCTTCGATTTGGCCACGGCATTAAATTCGAGATGAGATGCTGAGTCCACCTTTCATCTTCTCTAGACTCCACCTAATCGTTGAGTGAGCACTATGTCTCCTCAGGTGCAAACATCTCCCTTAAATTCTTGCTTCATAAGTAAGTAGGACAGCACTCTCAAGCAATCAGAGCAAGAGATATTACCCATGCAATAACTCTCACTACCTAATCAAAGACTTTGCTGATGCAATCCTCATTGCTTCTCTTCTCTGTACCTGTGCCAAGCATTTTTGGTGGATCTCCTTACTGAGAGCGTCCCCCTTTACCTCTGCTCCGTACAGTAGCACTGACACTATAGCATTCATCAAGAGGCGTCTTCTTGACGGGTTGGATCCCCCCACGTTGAGCATAAGTGGACTCAGATCCTAAACGCCCGAAGCAGCCTTCTTCGCCGTTGCCCTAAGTTCCTCAAAGAAACTCATTTTCAAGTCAATCAGCAACCCCAGGTAGTTAACCACTGGTTTTGATTCGATAGTATGTCTTCCATACTGGTTAGCCTTACTGTATGGATTCTCTTTTTTGTCAAATTGATCACTTAAGTTTTCCCCATTGTTGGATAGAACATACAAGCAGATAGTGCATTGGCATACTTCGCCCAAGTAGCACCTATTAAACGGTGCGCCGCAACCGACTTGCAACATTATCCGCAGATCTAGACTAAGGCTAGATCCCTGGGCAACAGCCGATGTAATTTCCATCCGTCAATGCCTCTGTGTCATGTCATAACACAGGCGTCTATCCTTCACGTAGTCCCTCAGAAGTTGCACTAGATATTCTGGAGCTTAAAGAGAGCTTTCCAACGTATCTAGAATATCTGCCCATCTAGCGGAGCTAAAGGCATTTCTAACGTCAAGTGTCACCAAGAGAATGATCCGACGCTCGGTGTGACTATGTACCTTTGCCTTTTAGACCACGTTTACCACCTTTGCAATTGGATTAACGATTAGAAATCCTGCTGCTAACCTAGACCTAGAAAATATGTCACTAGCAGCCCAAATCACATCAGTGGGCCTTCCCTAGCATATATAACGGGTGTTATGTGAATGGAGATTTGAGGGTTTTCTTCCCCTCGCTGATCAGCACAAGTCTCGCTAAATTCCATTCTACCGGGCAAATCCCTTCCCGTAAGCAAGCCTTGAATGTGCTGAGCAGCAAGTCATGATAATGACAATAGACAAGTTGCAACACCTCCCCTGGAACACCATCTGGACCTGGAGCCTTCTTCACTTTCAATGAAAAAACTGCTTCTTTCAATTCAATTGTGTGAAGAGAGGACACTCGATTGCTGTTGCACCATGGACAGCATCAGCACAGACGGCAGCTTGTGACACACCCTTGACTTTACAGCAGTTCCAGTTGACTACCAACTGCCGTAGCGAGGTTTTTGATAGGACATAGAAGTGCTGCAAGTAATTGTGATGATGCTTATAGTTAATTTCAGCACATCTTGAGCTACCAATTTTTCTGTCCTTTGGGAATCACCCTTTAATAGAGCAAATACTGTGAGTATCTTGACAAACCTTTCGATCTTCCACCCAATTGTTCAAAGTTGAGTACACCGACGTCAGGAAAAAACACCACGGATCTCATGCAGAATGTACTGATGGTCGCTGGCAGTTCTCTAATACTCTTCAATTTTATCTCCTCCATACTAAGGACTCCGAGGCAAACGTAACGTCTGGTATGGTTCCTTAACAGCTGATAGGGTGGACGATTGGTATATATGTGAGCTATAATATAATGAGTGCCATCCTGACCACCGATTCTAGGATTCGTTTTTCCGGAAATCTGTTGAGACAGGCCCCCTTTGATTGCTTTAGTGTTGAAGTTCCCCGAACAAGCACGTTACCATCAAAATTTGAGACAGTAAACTCCAAACCATTACGCTGTGGTTCGTTGGACTTTAAGAAGACACTTAAAACGGTGGTCTCCGAGTACCGAATTCTAACAAAACCATCCCCCTGACCAAAGCTCTCCATCTAGAAATCACTGCTCCAAAGCTGGATGGCGACAGTATCCATTTTGTCTGCGTACCACGATGCAGAGATCTTATCATGGTATTGCTTTCTTAGCAGGCAAAAGTTAGCTTTCATGTCCCTCGCAAACTACTCAAGCAGGTTTTTGGGCGGTTAAACTGCAGTGTACGTTTTTTTGGGGGTTGGGAGGTGAATGTTATCTACGAGTTAAGTATAGGACTCAGATGCGTACAAGCAATTGAACTAAACACTTCCACTTCCACATAGCCTAGAACCTTTTGCCACATAACTCCGAGCCAATTGCTGTTTTGTTACGCCGTGAGGTTCCTTCAAGTTCGGCGACCACTATTTTATTGGAAAGCAGTCCCTCACTGCTGTGAGTCTCTTTTATCTTTTAGAACTGCCCACATATTGTTTCATTTGTTAACCAATCCAAGCATCACCATAACTTTAGCATCCGGGGTGAGCTCTTTCATCTCCCTGTAGAGATGCCGTCACAGCCTGTCCCAATTTTTACACGCAAAAAATGTGTGGCAAGCATTGCCTTCTTCTTCTGGGAAAAACTGACAATCAGGGAACAGTGCCTTACTAACCTTGTGTAAGTTAGATTGGCAATACTGTTGCCCACTCAAAATCTGGGTTAAGCAGAACTCAACTTCAACATGTTTTTGATTTAGCCACGGTTTCACATCTCGCATGAAATACGCCATCAAACTTCTCTTCATGCAATTTACCCAAAAATACTATAAATCGTTGTGTGAGTGCTGTCTCTTCTCGTGGACAGCCATCTCCCTCACGTCCTTATTTCGACGCAGGTAAATAGTGCGTTGTTTTCTAGGAAGGAGCTGAATCAGAAACTTTCGGATACTACATTGCAATCCGCAGTGCTCCTCTTCTCTGATCGTATGCCAAGCGTTTTCGGTATACCTCCTTACTGGCAGCATTGCCCCATATTTCTGCTCCATACAGTAGCGCTGACCCTACAACACTCATCAAGCGACTGTAGCAGCCGCGGAAGTCACTGCAGGTGCAGACATTAAGTTTTAGCAGAGGGGTGAATAACCAGGGATGGTATGCTGAAGCCGGCTAGCGCTCAGTCGTATTGCGGGTTTTCCGGGACACCCTCTGCTCATGCTGAGCCACTCTACACATAAAAACTAACATAAAAGGAAACGGACGAGATGGGAAGAGGTCATCCTGAGAAATGAAAGATTATTAACTGAAAGAGACATGGCCGTTTTATTACTCACCAATTTGAATTTATTTGCAGAATAACAATTTACAAAATCCCCATTGGCAGCACCAGCTGGTAAGGTAAATTTCTCGTATATAGCGTAAGATTTTGGACAAGAATTTGGCCTACCTACGCTTAACTACTACTAGACATCTTACTTACTTAATTCCATAAAAATTTAATCAGCAATTGCGTTGCCATTAATATATACATTTTCAATTCTTTTCTGAACCATCAGGGGCCACCATTTTGGATTTTTATTGTAAACGACTACTTAAAAATATTAAGTTGTAAACTTTCGACTTATTATTTGTCATCCGATTCGAATAGCCTTTTGCAGGTCAAATGAACTTGCTTTAATAACTTATAGTTTCAAGTTTCATCGGAGTCTGTTGTGGCTACAGAAATCAAACCAAATTTTAAACCACTCCCCGGTTCGGGGATCAATCACCTTAAAATATTTTCTTTTACTGCGATTTTCGAGAGGCACCACTTTTGACCCACGTAGAAAATTTCCTCATTCCAGCTCATTTGGTTTGCGAGAAAACCATCAGTGACGCAAGAACAAACGGACGAGCGGACAGTCAAATCGCGATTTTACAATTTTTTAGGGTAATCTAAAAATATTTAACACTATCCATAAAATTGTTGTGCTTTATATATACTTCCAAGTTGTCCTTTAAAACGTTTCCATGAAAAATATTCATTATTTCAGTTGCTACTTAAATAGCGCACTGCGCTTGCCTTCTGACCTATTCGGGCCGCCATTTTGAATGCATGCATTTCATTTTGGGTTATTTTAAATCTTTGTGCGCTAGGAGCTCATCAATCAATGTGCAAAATCTCGTTCAAATCGGAGTTTAATTGTAGACAGGGTAAAATATTCAATTTTTAGAGGCAATGCCAGTTTAGTTTTTAAATATTCGACTTTTTTATTTTTCATTCGATTTTAATAATTTTTTGCATAATACATAAACTTAGTGCAAATATTCATATTCCTAAGTTTCATCGAAATCGGTTGGAAAATGTGACCACTAGAGTGCCACGAAAACCTGAAAAATCGCATATTTAAACCGCTGCCATTTTGGAAATTGCACATGCATGATCACCAAAATGTACAAGTCTCTGGATCTATTAAATTTCTACCTTAAAATCAAGCTTCATATTAATTCTTTAGATACCTCTATTTTATATTAAATTACTGAATTTCATTAGCAACGGTTGGAAATTTTGGTCACAACTACAACAACAAAATTTTGTACGTTTTTTTACCTTTGAGCGGTCGCCATTTTGTTTCAGACGAGCTGACTTTGGATATTTTATTGTAATATTCATCACATACATCAGTGAGCCTTTGTATCAAATTTCATCCAAATCGGAGCTATACTTTGGTCAGAACAGAAATCACGATTTTTTTCTAAGATGGCCGCCATTTTGTTTTCGCCTCGCCGATATAGCTGGTTCACGAACTTAATCGAGGTATGTACTAAATACATCTTTCCTGGAAACTTGATGAAAATCGGAGCAAAATTGCAACCTCTAGCGTGGTCACAAATTTCGTTATATCGCACATATATATATAAATAAATATATATATATATATATATATATATATATATATATATATATATATATATATATATGTATATATATATGTATATATATATATATATATATATATATATATATATATATATATATATATATATATATTCATATATATAGGGTTTTCCAATAAGCGGTATTATTTTAATATTAAGAGAATAATGCCATTTTTTAATAGAAATGATCGGGTGTTTATTTCATTATAAATAAGAAGGTAAGGGTTAGTAGTGGGAAGTAACAACAGGCAAATGTCCACCATGAAATTTTCCATAACCCAATCCAATGAGAGGTGTTATTTTGATATTAAAAAACAAATGCCATTTTTTTATATATTTTATAATGATCGAATGTTTATTTTATTATAAAGAATTACGGCATAATAGTGAAAAATAACATGAGACAAACGGCCACCACGACCATGCTTACAGGACCATATCCTTTTCATGAAATTTTCTGGCTGCCCTATGTCCTCGATAGCCTAACGAACTCCATCTTTGAGGTTTTAAATTGACGCTGGGCTGTTGGCGTAGACGTTCTCTTTCACGTGGCCCCAAAGGAAGAAGCCGCAAGGTGTTGAATCACAAGATCTACCAGATTGGGACTTACTCCTCTCCTTGCAGAACTCCAAGCGCCCGGTGAAATACAAAAAAAGAAGCGAGGGGCCACTGAAAATTAAATTTTAGAGCTATAATCACAAAAAAACAAAGAATCAACGGCCACTTTCAACTCTCCGATCATTGTTCTAGCCGAATCGCAGAAAACTTCAATATTGTAGAAATAAACGATGCTGTTAATTTTATTTTCACCCTGTAGTGTATAGTAAACATCAAAAGTCCGTAAAGGACTACAGCGATGATCTACTGCCTCGGCGGAGGAAGATGTTGATATCCGACGAGAATGCCCTTGTCTGGGGACACGTGAGTGCGCTGGCAGGCTAGCATTGCGGTGTCGTGGGGCGGGCTCGTTCGCCCCGCACAAGGACCCATTACAAAAGAATTTCACATTCGTGAATTCTTGGGTCTCAACAGAAAGGCGACCGAAGTCGAAAGATTGTAGGTAACTACAACGAGGGAAATGAATTGTTCAGAGAACAAGTTGGACATGTGAAAACGGACGGACTTAGGGTATACCCGACGATGCTCAAGGCCCACAAATAAGAGTGGGATAACCAGATGGTGATGGTGCCCCCTCGCACCCGCCCAACCGGATCAAGATCCATATATTTTGCAGTGGCCAAGTATTTCCCTTCTGAGTGGAAAACTCATATAACATAAATTGTATCAGCCTTCCCATCAGAGGAGGAATACCCCGGTGACCAATGTATGTCATAGAGTTATGCAATCGGATCACATAACCCTATGCTGTAAAAAGGCACCTTGCTCGGGGCCACTCAACCCGCGAGAGTTCCTGAAACAAAAAAGAAGGTTATTATGGGCCCGATGGCTGGCTCATGTTTGGTGGTGAGAGCCTTCCACCGTATCGGGTCCAATACATGGTCTGACAAATCAAAATGCAAAGACCGAAGGGTTGGCTTAGTAATTCATTTTAATATTCGGAGCACTTTAGGAACAATTCAATATTTTTATAAGAAAAATAATTTAAGCAGGTAAATAAAAAATATTAGAAATATTAAAGATATAACATAAGAAATTTAAAATAGGTATAAGATTTAATAATCATATTTAAAAATATAAAATTTTATAAAATTAAAAAAAAAAATAAAATATATTCATTTTAATTTTCGTAAAACTTTAGGAACCATTTAATATTTTTTTATAAGAAAAATAATTTAAGTAAGTAAAAAAAAAATCGAGAAATATTAAAGATATAAAATAAGAAATTTAAAATATATATAAGATTTAATAATCATATTATTTAAAGAAATAAAATTTTATAAAATAAAAAAAAAATTAATTTAATTTTAATTTTTTTAATATAATAATAATGAAAAAAATTTTTTTTTCTATAAAAATGTTCAAAAAAAGTAATAAGTACATGCAAAAGGTACTTACTGAACCTTGTCCGACGACGAGCGCTCGTTGACGAAGCAGGGGATGTAAGTCCTGAGTAGCTAGAGAATGTAATTCACTCTTTCCATACGAATTGAGATTGATTTTGCGCGCCACCTAGTGGCGGAAATTGGAACTAATGGCGCTTGAAGCGGCCGGCAATGGAACTAATGGTTTGTGTCTTGGTATGTGGTTGTGTGTGTCTCGGGTGTGTAGGTGCGTGTATTAGGGTGGTATAGGTAGGTGTCTGGTATAAGAAGGTATGAGTCCGGAATAGGTGTGGATGTTATGGATGGTTGCGGCGAGGGTGTGTGTCTAGGGTATGTGTATCAGATTAGAGTAGGTGCGGGCTAGGTGGCACTCTGGGCGGTTGTTCACAGGGCTTGAGATCCTTTGGTGTGTGACTTATTGAAGGCGTTGTGTTCGAGCGATTTACTTGGTCACGATAGGCGGGCTGGATTTTTTTATGATGCGAGTGGCTGCGTGGGGACGAAGGGCGCTGCTATAGACGGGTGACTACGTTATTGACGGGTAATGGGCCTGCTCGTCAGCGTGTGCTCTAAGGCATGGGAATACGCTGGGTGGGTGCTTGGTTAAGGAGCGCATTGCTCATCGATTGGATTGGCGAGTAAACGTCATGCGTGTCGATTGTTCGAAGATGTAATTTGAGGTGTAGCTTTTATGGCGCGAATGGTTGTAGGTAACGGAGGGTGCTGCTGTAGATGGGTGACTTTGCATTATGGATGGGTGATGGGTTTGCCTTTCGACGGGTATTCTAAAGCGCTACAATTTGCTTGCTTAAGGTGCGCGTTGCTCTTCGATTGGCGTCGGTGGTGAAGCTTGGGCAGCAACGTGTGGAAATCACCGATTTGCTTGATCACGTGAGGCGTGCTGGACGTTTTTCATGGTGCGAGCGGTTGCGTGGTGACGGAAGGCGCTGCTGCAGATGGGTAACTTTGTATTATGGATGGGCGATGGGTTTGCCTTTCGACGGGTATTCTAAGGCTTTACAATTTGCTTCATGGGTGCTTGGTCAAGGAGCGCGTTGCTCATCGATTGGTGTCTTTGGCTAAGAATGAACGGCTGCGTGTGGAAATGACCGATTTGCTTGATCATACGAGGCGTGCCGGTAGTTTTTATGACTCGATCAGTTGCGTGGTGATGGAGGGCGCTGCTATAGAAGGGTGACTTTGCATTATGGATGGGCGACGGGGCTGCCTTTCGATGCGTGTTCTAAGGCATGAGAATTTACTTAGTGGGTGCTTACTTAAGGTACGTTTTGCTCCTCGGTTGATGTATGTAGTTAAGGATAGATGGTGTTGTGGGCGAGAAAACGTTGCACGTGTTGGTTGCAGGAGGAAGTAATTTAAGGTGTACGTTTCCACCGAGGTGGATGTTATGAGCCGTAAAAATTTGTCTCGTGAGCGTTTGGTTAAGTTTCCGCGTCACTCATCAAAGCGTGCCTGTCTTCAAGTATGAACGGCCTTGTCAGCGATTTGGAATGATTTGCGTCGCTTTTTGGAGGATCTTGATTGGGGTGTAGATTTGTTCGGCGGTGAATTCTGTTAGGGCATGGAAATTGACGTCGGGAACGCTTGGCATATGTAAGTGACTTTGCTTTTTAAGAGTAGTGGCTCGTACGCATAGACTTCCCTGTCGGCGGGAGTTTTACGGCATCGGAATCTACAGCGTGGAAGAGAAGTGGCATGGCATACATTGCATTGCAATATGGTTTTGCTTGATGGAGGCGGTTTTTTGTTGTGTTGGCCGGGGGCAGCGGGTAACGTGATGCGCGGTATTGAGACGTGTTTTCATAAATGTCCATTCAAAGATGCGCCTGTTCTAGTTTGCTGATTATTATTTACATTGATCTTTTCTTTTTGCTTGGATACGTCGTTTCTTTGTTTTGTGACTCATTGCTATTGTATATTATTGCTTCTATCGGTTTCATGTCAATAGTACTTTATGAATCGTCTACAATGTATTTTGATCGGTTAGACTACTATGTTGATTGCTCAAATCTATAGATGCAGTGAAAGAGATCTTATTGTTTGTTGTAATGCGTTCTTGATATTTAGTATTGTATTAAATTTTAGTTTGCTTGTAGCAGTATTTTGCTTGTCTTCATCATCATCACTTATTTCTTAAGACAGTTTCTATACTTTATTCTCTGATTTTACTATTATGTAGAAGTATGGCACTATATTCATTGATGTTTTGTTTACTATAGGATGCTCATTGGTTTTGTTCAAAAATTCTAATAATTTCTTCCAAGGCGAGTTATTTTTTCAAATTAATGATCTTGTAGTGCATGAGATGGTGATAATTTTGTTCGTACAATATATGATTTGTCCCTTTTGATAAGCGCATGGTAAAGGTGCGTTATTTTTTTAGATCACTATGTTGACATGTATGTTTTGGGTATCTGTTCCCAATTTCAGATTATTTATGGATGTTGTCTAGGAAAGATTTTACGATTTATGGTTTCTGGGATACTCCTTTTTTTATGGAGTTTATGTATGATGGATGTAGAAATCATCGTGGTGGTCCTAATGAGTGGGAATCTTTACGAATTTTCATTGATAATTTTTTATTACTTACTGAAAGATAAATAATATAGAAAAAGTGGTAGGTGTCAGATCATAGACATTACGGGTTTGGTAGTATTATGTTATTATTCTTTGGTTATGTCCATAATGCATGAAAAAATATTTTTAAGTCCTATATGGTGGCATTATATGCATGCACTAGATTGAACAAATTTTTATATTTACTTTGAATTAGGTGTTGTTATTGTGGGTCTGTATTTTAGGTAAATTTCTCGAGAGAAATTTAACCTATTGCGGAGAGCATCATATATATATATATATATATATATATATATATATATATATATATATATATATATATATATATATATATATATATATATATATATATATATATATATATATGGGATATAACGAAATTTGTGACCACGATAGAGGTTGCAATTTTGCTTCGATTTTCACCAAATTTTCAGGAAAGGTGTATTGGGTAATTATCTCGGTTAAGTTCGTGAACCAGCTATATCGGCCGGGCAAAAACAAAATGGCGGCCATTTTAGACGAAAAATCGTGATTTCTGTTCTGACCAAAGTATAGCTCCGATTTGGATGAAATTTGGTACAAAGGTTTATTGCTGTATGTGATGAATCTCACAATAAAAAATCTCAAGTCGGTACGGCAGAAACAAAATGGCGGCCGCTCAAAGGTCGAAAAACGTGCAAAATTTTGTTGTTGTAATAGTGGCAAAGCTTTCAACAGATTTTCATGAAATTTGATAACTTGATAGAAATTATAAGTATCTAAAGAATTACTTAAAAAAATTGGAGGTCAGGTTGCAAAAAACAAAATGGCGGCCAGTTAAAGGGCAAAATTTCATAGGCTTTTTAAAGTCGCAATTTTAATCCGACATATACGAAATTCGGTTTCAAGATAGACATTATTTAGGCCTACAGTCTTTGATATTTTGGTGATCATGCATGAGCAAATTTCAAAATGGCGACCGTTTAAATATGCGTTTTTTTCAGGTTTTTGTGGCCCTCTAGCGGTCACATTTTCCAGCGGATTTTGATGAAACTTGAGATTATGGATCTCTGTACTATGTTCTTGTATTATGCAGGAAATTATTAAAATTGAATGAAAAATAAAAAAGTCGAAAATTTTAAGCCTTATATTTTTAGCTGCCATTTTCTTTAAAAATTTAATTATTTTGCCCTGTCTAGAGTGAAACTTCTATTTGAACGAGATAGTACATTGATTGATGAGTTCCTAGCATACAAAGATTTAAAATAATCCAAAATGAAATGCATGCATTCAAAATGGCGGCCCCCAAAGGTCAGAAGGCAAGCGCAATTCGGTATTTTAGTGCCAACTGAAATAATGAATATTTTTCATGATAACGTTTTAAATGACTTTACTTGATAGAATTTATAAACCAGACCATTTTTAAGATATTGTAAAATCTTTTTAACAATCCCCTAAAAAAATTATAAAATCGCGACTTGTCTGTCTGTCCGTCCGTTTGTTCGTGCGTCAAAACAAGTTTTCTCGCAAACCACATGAGCTAGAATGAGGAAATTTTCTACGTAGGTCAAAAGTGGTGCCTCTTGAAATTTGCAGTGCAAGAAAATATTTTAAGGTATTTTAAGGGGGGCCTCCCCATACAGGGGGGTGGCATACAATTTTTTTTATTTCTGTAGCAGCCAAGATTCTCAACAGATTCCGTTGAAACTTGAAATTATAAGTTATTAACGCAAGTTAATTTAATTTAATTATGCAAATCGAATGACAAATGAAAAAGTCGAAAATTTACAGCTAAATATTTTTAGCAGCCGATTTCAATAAAAATTGAAATGACGGCCCTCATAGTTCAGAAAAAAATTGAAAATATATATATTAATGGCAACGCAAGTGCTGATTAAACTTTCATGGAAATCTTTTGAAATTAACTATTCGAGCTATTTAAGCCTTTGTGTGGTTACCACTGTGAACTGTGTAAACAGCAAATGCGAGAAGGGCGAAACCGGTATTTATATGTTTACAACAATTTATGATCCGCCGATTTTCAATATGTAATCCATACGTATGCAACTCAATTTAATTAGCAAAATATTCGCGCCCCGATAAAAGGTCTCTAAGAACGAACGTGGCCAGATTTTTTTTATGTTAATAAATACCCATGTGGTACTACGAAAATTGCAGAAAGAAGTTGAGTAGTAGGCAAGCCAAATTTTTTTTCGAAGCTTTATGCTACATACGAGAAATTTACCTTTCCGGCTGGTGCTGCCAACGGGGATTTTTTTAGATTAGGTAGTTTCATGAGTGCCAGTATAATATAGAGTAGAACTTTTATTTTATGCTTGTCTCATATTCTACACAGTACGTATGACTTTTTGACATTACCGAATTTTTCTAGACATATTTTCATTTAGAACTTGTTGATGTTTTGAGTATATGAGTTTTTAATTTGTTATCTCCTTAGAAAAATGATGCATGCTTGGATGATGCCATTTAGTTGATACTTTTCGGATGCATATTATCGCTTTTAGTGCCCATATGATTGCAAGAGAATTTACAAACCTCATACTTTGTGTGCTTGTATTAAGCATAAAGTCACTTCGGCTATATTCATATACATTTTCAATATTTGTGCATTGAGTTAAATAGGTATTTACTACATTTTCAATATACTGGATTTATCATCATACGGATTTTCGCGTTTATTCAAGTATTATTTTCACATAAGTAAAATATATTCTTATTGAGTTTTTTCTTATCAGAATTTTTTTCTGCTGGATGCTTGGTTGATTTTTTATAGCTTTGAAGAAGATCTAATTAGTTTTCGACATATAGGGTATGTTTTGGGTTGGCACACTGCTACTATAGATCACTCAGGCTAATGTTTATGTAAGATAGTTCAGTATAGATAATGATGTGTGCTAGCATATGAGTTTATGGTAGGCTATTTTTAGATCGATCTCATCGTATCATGTATAGACAAGTAGCATATGTCATAGAGTGTACTTGATAAGGATGGTCGCGAGTCATTGTAGGATGTTAAGAGATGATTATTACTTTCAGGAGGTGCTTGTTTGCTGGTAATTTGATGAACAGATGTACACTTGAGTTGAGTGAACTCATGCGGGTTTTTTTTCATCGCTAGATATTTTTGAATGGTAGAGTAAAGTGTTTGATATTTGAGAGTTTCGGGTATGCTAGGAATGTTTAGATTTTTTTTTTTGGTTTATTGTTTGAGGTGCTTGTTTACTTGAGCAGTGTTAGATTAGTTCTTAAAATAAAAAGACTGTGTTTCTTTCAACTAGAAATAATTTATTGAGTAATGCTATTTTTTGTTATATATATAAATAAATTTTCATACAGTTTACAACACACCTGATAAATGGCTTGATATATTTATGAATTGTATAGCATATTGAACAATTTTCAAGTTAAATTAACCCAGGTTTATTCAGCTGCACTATTTCTGCATTAGGACCATACAAATGTATAATAAGTCCTCTCACGTCTTTTTCAATGTTTATTGTACAACTTATGTATATAGCAATTCAATATCCTCAGCATATCATTGTAGCTTATGTCTTCTTCACTTTAGTGCAAACTGTTGATGTTTCAATTCCAATATTGTTTTGGTTGTATTTTGTGAGAAAAGTATGTTCCTTGATGAATTACTGGTGAGGATTTCCCGATACAAAGTGAATATCAATTATAAACTTTTTCATTCTAATAGCGCTGACCACCAGTTGGCTCTAATTTTGTTTGGACTGTTTATACTACCCGGTGCTATGAACTTTTACTTTGTCTTATGTACGCGAGACTGCAGCCGTATGTACTGTTTTATTAATGTAAATATATATCTTGTATCTTGATCATACGAATGACAAATGCATGTATCAGTGCCTGATGTCGTATTAGATTTGGACCATCCACATATTTGATAGTGTATTCCATGTTTGTTAGATACTTTTTCACCCATATTACCATATTTAAGCATATAATTCACGATGCGTATTCGAATATCAGGGTACTCTTCCATGAAGTATTGGATGACCATTGTAATAGATCTTTTCGCGTCGATAGTGTATTGACCTCTGTCTTATTAGTTTTCTTGACGTCGTTTACAAGAATTTTTTGTTTTTGAATGGATGTACTTAGGACTAGTGGCTTGATGAATTTTGAAAACCTCATAATAATCCGTAGAATAATATCTAGTCTAGTGATAAACAAAAAACGACGTACTGCGGTTAAGTTAACATACATTCATGTTCTAGTTTGTACAGTGCAGCCAAGATGAGGGTCTGTTTCTCAATATTAAACTTCATTATTTTATAGACTAAAGAGATTATACTTGGTTACCAAGCCTTTCACAATAGGATGTAGTGTAACAAGTCTCCATGCACAATTTCCTAATGAATAATTCCTTTTAGCGAAGTAAAACATTTTTTATGGCGTTTATAGTATTTTATTTCATCACATGGAAAATTGGATCATTACAAAGCACTGGTATTTCATAAAAAAGTCTAGAATAGTTTATGTTTACAAATGATGTTTGAGTTGGATTGAAGAAGCCGTTGATATCCAGTTTAAGTACGCCTTTTTCTCTGCATCTTGCACAATATTGGGCATAGTATTCCTTCACACAATCGGTAAGCAAATTGTTGTATTGCATGACAATGTTGAAAAAATCCATCAAGATGAAAAGCGTGAAGAGCTCGGGATGTTTAAGTTTTAGTCTCTCGCCTCCAATAGGTATGTAGAAGGGTTCAAGAAGTCGAAGCTGATTTGCAGGGAATTCATCTACTCTATCCTTGAGATCAATGAGGTATTGGTGAAGTGAAGTCCATTGACTGTTATCTAACTCCAACTGATTTTGTCCACTGCATCGGAAGATTATTTTTGCTTGAAATGTCAGCGGGTCAAATCCAAGTATTACTTTGCTTTTGTGGAAGCCTTCATCAAGATAGTATGTATAGTTCAGCAAGAGGTTCTTCTCATAGATTCGCTGTTTCTCTCGATTCTTTTTTAGTTTCTTCTCTTTCTTGTTCACTTTTCTGGCTGAAGTAGCCTTATCAGTCTGGCTGGCCTTTTCATGCTTCTGACGGACTGACGAAGTTACTGAATCTGCTCCAATCATTTTAAATGACTGCTTCTAGTAGTAAAACTAAAGATGTGTATTTGTTACACCAGCATATATATTTACTTCTCTCCATTTACGGATGGAGTGGGGGGGCAAGTTCAATATGTGTTGATAATTCTACTGCATAAGTAAACATGTTTAGCCCTTGGATGCTGTAATGTTGCTTACTCTCATGATTTAAATTCAAAGATAAGAAAGTGCTACGAAGTTAAGACTTGAACCACCAAGTTAACAGGAGTAGGAGTCAGTAGCAGGAAATGACACTTTGCTCCGTATTTTCTATAGAATTTTGCGGAGTTCTGTTGGACTACAATAGATTGCTTATAGGCTAATTAACTGTCTTTTTATCTGTAAAACCATCTATTTAGCTGTCGCTTTTGCCGATGAGCTGTCTATCTTATGTGTAATGCTGTCTATGCAGCTGTTTATTTAGCTGATGCCAGGTCTGTTTAGCTGATATGCTATCTCTTGAGCAGTCTATGTCACTGTCTTTAGTTGATAAGTTGAGCATTTGACCCAACGTGCTATCTTTCATTCGCTAAATTTATTTGTTGGTTGGGAAGTATCTATTTATATGAAAATTCTATTGCTTTCCATACAGTTACAGAAAGCATTTTTACACCTTACTTTAAACGTAATATGCTCGTCACAATTTACTTTAAGCCTACTGATTACCAAGACTGCATCGTCATCATCCTCCAAGTTATTTGTAGGCACACATGGGTCAGACAAGAATATTCACATCTAGGTTGCTGTTCTGGTAAACAAATCTTGATTAGGAGGAAGCCATTGTTAAGTTGCTCGAGAGTTAATTGTTCGTATTTCATGCTGATATATTCTTCATAAAATTGAATCAATATATCCTTCTTTTTCATGTGCATTAGTTTTTCTCTTGAATCCTGTCTATCTAATATATAGGAACCCCTTTCTTCAGTAATTCGAGCTCATTTTTCCAATCTTTTCATGTCTTCATAAGACTTGCGGTCCGTCATTATTTTCGAAGTGAATAATGCTTGAGACTCTTACCGCCCACTTTGATGTTCCGTTGCATTGAAATCATGCTGCTACACTTATGAAATTATCCAAAAAAGACAAAATCGTATGATCCATGGGATAAGCCACTTGAATCATTTTGTACAGCACAAACTTGTTGAGCAAATCTCTACTTCATGCAAACCATTGCTAGGGCCTTAACATGAATTAATTTAGCCTGTTGTTTAGTCGATGTATTAAGGGCTGATAGTGAAGTTGATCATAGTTCAACTGCTGAACAGACAACTCATGACCGTATCAGACGGTTCAACCGATCGGTGATTGTAGAAAACCCTCTTTGCATGATAAAGAGACTAGTCGATCATATGATACTAATACATAGACATTTGATAGCTATTATAATGTACATATCTAGAGACATTTGTCCGTGATGTTTAATCATTTCACAGGTTGTGAGTAATGATGCAGCCTCAAGTCATCAAAACCATTCACACCTCTTCTGAAAATGGATCAATGATAGATTTTTAGTTAGTTGGAGGTACCAAAATTTTACTCAATTGTTCAATGATAGGGGGAAAATCATTCCGGTCATAACATATCCCGGATAACCCAAAAGGGCTGAGCATACATCAGAACACCAAGATTATTCAATATACTTAATAAGTTCCACTATCAGCCCTGAATACATCGACTAAACAACAGGCTAAATTAATTCATGTTAAGGCCCTAGCAATGGTTTGCATGAAGTAGAGATTTGCTCAACAAGTTTGTGCTGTACAAAATGATTCAAGTGGCTTATCCCATGGATCATACGATTTTGTCTTTTTTGGATAATTTCATAAGTGTAGCAGCATGATTTCAATGCAACGGAACATCAAAGTGGGCGGTAAGAGTCTCAAGCATTATTCACTTCGAAAATAATGACGGACCGCAAGTCTTATGAAGACATGAAAAGATTGGAAAAATGAGCTCGAATTACTGAAGAAAGGGGTTCCTATATATTAGATAGACAGGATTCAAGAGAAAAACTAATGCACATGAAAAAGAAGGATATATTGATTCAATTTTATGAAGAATATATCAGCATGAAATACGAACAATTAACTCTCGAGCAACTTAACAATGGCTTCCTCCTAATCAAGATTTGTTTACCAGAACAGCAACCTAGATGTGAATATTCTTGTCTGACCCATGTGTGCCTACAAATAACTTGGAGGATGATGACGATGCAGTCTTGGTAATCAGTAGGCTTAAAGTAAATTGTGACGAGCATATTACGTTTAAAGTAAGGTGTAAAAATGCTTTCTGTAACTGTATGGAAAGCAATAGAATTTTCATATAAATAGATACTTCCCAACCAACAAATAAATTTAGCGAATGAAAGATAGCACGTTGGGTCAAATGCTCAACTTATCAACTAAAGACAGTGACATAGACTGCTCAAGAGATAGCATATCAGCTAAACAGACCGGGCATCAGCTAAATAAACAGCTGCATAGACAGCATTACACATAAGATAGACAGCTCATCGGCAAAAGCGACAGCTAAATAGATGGTTTTACAGATAAAAAGACAGTTAATTAGCCTATAAGCAATCTATTGTAGTCCAACAGAACTCCGCAAAATTCTATAGAAAATACGGAGCAAAGTGTCATTTCCTGCTACTGACTCCTACTCCTGTTAACTTGGTGGTTCAAGTCTTAACTTCGTAGCACTTTCTTATCTTTGAATTTAAATCATGAGAGTAAGCAACATTACAGCATCCAAGGGCTAAACATGTTTACTTATGCAGTAGAATTATCAACACATATTGAACTTGCCCCCCCACTCCATCCGTAAATGGAGAGAAGTAAATATATATGCTGGTGTAACAAATACACATCTTTAGTTTTACTACTAGAAGCAGTCATTTAAAATGATTGGAGCAGATTCAGTAACTTCGTCAGTCCGTCAGAAGCATGAAAAGGCCAGCCAGACTGATAAGGCTACTTCAGCCAGAAAAGTGAACAAGAAAGAGAAGAAACTAAAAAAGAATCGAGAGAAACAGCGAATCTATGAGAAGAACCTCTTGCTGAACTATACATACTATCTTGATGAAGGCTTCCACAAAAGCAAAGTAATACTTGGATTTGACCCGCTGACATTTCAAGCAAAAATAATCTTCCGATGCAGTGGACAAAATCAGTTGGAGTTAGATAACAGTCAATGGACTTCACTTCACCAATACCTCATTGATCTCAAGGATAGAGTAGATGAATTCCCTGCAAATCAGCTTCGACTTCTTGAACCCTTCTACATACCTATTGGAGGCGAGAGACTAAAACTTAAACATCCCGAGCTCTTCACGCTTTTCATCTTGATGGATTTTTTCAACATTGTCATGCAATACAACAATTTGCTTACCGATTGTGTGAAGGAATACTATGCCCAATATTGTGCAAGATGCAGAGAAAAAGGCGTACTTAAACTGGATATCAACGGCTTCTTCAATCCAACTCAAACATCATTTGTAAACATAAACTATTCTAGACTTTTTTATGAAATACCAGTGCTTTGTAATGATCCAATTTTCCATGTGATGAAATAAAATACTATAAACGCCATAAAAAATGTTTTACTTCGCTAAAAGGAATTATTCATTAGGAAATTGTGCATGGAGACTTGTTACACTACATCCTATTGTGAAAGGCTTGGTAACCAAGTATAATCTCTTTAGTCTATAAAATAATGAAGTTTAATATTGAGAAACAGACCCTCACCTTGGCTGCACTGTACAAACTAGAACATGAATGTATGTTAACTTAACCGCAGTACGTCGTTTTTTGTTTATCACTAGACTAGATATTATTCTACGGATTATTATGAGGTTTTCAAAATTCATCAAACCACTAGTCCTAAGTACATCCATTCAAAAACAAAAAATTCTTGTAAACGACGTCAAGAAAACTAATAAGACAGAGGTCAATACACTATCGACGCGATAAGATCTATTACAATGGTCATCCAATACTTCATGGAAGAGTACCCTGATATTCGAATACGCATCGTGAATTATATGCTTAAATATGGTAATATGGGTGAAAAAGTATCTAACAAACATGGAATACACTATCAAATATGTGAATGGTCCAAATCTAATACGACATCAGGCACTGATACATGCATTTGTCATTCGTATGATCAAGATACAAGATATATATTTACATTAATAAAACAGTACATACGGCTGCAGTCTCGCGTACATAAGACAAAGTAAAAGTTCATAGCACCGGGTAGTATAAACAGTCCAAACAAAATTAGAGCCAACTGGTGGTTAGCGCTATTAGAATGAAAAAGTTTATAATTGATATTCACTTTGTATCGGGAAATCCTCACCAGTAATTCATCAAGGAACATACTTTTCTCACAAAATACAACCAAAACAATATTGGAATTGAAACATCAACAGTTTGCACTAAAGTGAAGAAGACATAAGCTACAATGATATGCTGAGGATATTGAATTGCTATATACATAAGTTGTACAATAAACATTGAAAAAGACGTGAGAGGACTTATTATACATTTGTATGGTCCTAATGCAGAAATAGTGCAGCTGAATAAACCTGGGTTAATTTAACTTGAAAATTGTTCAATATGCTATACAATTCATAAATATATCAAGCCATTTATCAGGTGTGTTGTAAACTGTATGAAAATTTATTTATATATATAACAAAAAATAGCATTACTCAATAAATTATTTCTAGTTGAAAGAAACACAGTCTTTTTATTTTAAGAACTAATCTAACACTGCTCAAGTAAACAAGCACCTCAAACAATAAACCAAAAAAAAATCTAAACATTCCTAGCATACCCGAAACTCTCAAATATCAAACACTTTACTCTACCATTCAAAAATATCTAGCGATGAAAAATAACCCGCATGAGTTCACTCAACTCAAGTGTACATCTGTTCATCAAATTACCAGCAAACAAGCACCCCCTGAAAGTAATAATCATCTCTTAACACCCTACAATGACTCGCGACCATCCTTATCAAGTACACTCTATGACATATGCTACTTGTCTATACATAATACGATGAGATCGATCTAAAAATAGCCTACCATAAACTCATATGCTAGCACACATCATTATCTATACTGAACTATCTTACATAAACATTAGCCTGAGTGATCTATAGTAGCAGTGTGCCAACCCAAAACATACCCTATATGTCGAAAACTAATTAGATCTTCTTCAAAGCTATAAAAAATCAACCAAGCATCCAGCAGAAAAACATTCTGATAAGAAAAAACTCAATAAGAATATATTTTACTTATGTGAAAATAATACTTGAATAAACCCGAAAATCCGTATGATGATTGGTCCAGTATATTGAAAATGTAGTAAATACCTATTTAACTCAATGCACAAATATTGAAAATGTATATGAATATAGCCGAAGTGACTTTATGCTTAATACAAGCACACAAAGTATGAGGTTTGTAAATTCTCATGCAATCATATATGCACTAAAAGCGATAATATGCATCCGAAAAGTATCAACTAAATGGCATCATCCAAGCATGCATCATTTTTCTAAGGAGATAACAAATTAAAAACTCATATACTCAAAACATCAACAAGTTCTAAATGAAAATATGTCTAGAAAAATTCGGTAATGTCAAAAAGTCATACGTACTGTGTAGAATATGAGACAAGCATAAAATAAAAGTTCTACTCTATATTATACTGGCACTCATGAAACTACCTAAACTAAAAAATACAGACCCACAATAACAACACCTAATTCAAAGTAAATATAAAAATTTGTTCAATCTAGTGCATGCATATAATGCCACCATATAGGACTTAAAAATATTTTTTCATGCATTATGGACATAACCAAAGAATAATAACATAATACTACCAAACCCGTAATGTCTATGATCTGACACCTACCACTTTTTCTATATTATTTATCTTTCAGTAAGTAATAAAAAATTATCAATGAAAATTCGTAAAGATTCCCACTCATTAGGACCACCACGATGATTTCTACATCCATCATACATAAACTCCATAAAAAAAAGTAGTATCCCAGAAACCATAAATCGTAAAATCTTTCCTAGACAACATCCATAAATAATCTGAAATTGGGAACAGATACCCAAAACATACATGTCAACATAGTGATCTAAAAAAATAACGCACCTTTACCATGCGCTTATCAAAAGGGACAAATCATATATTGTACGAACAAAATTATCACCATCTCATGCACTACAAGATCATTAATTTGAAAAAATAACTCGCCTTGGAAGAAATTATTAGAATTTTTGAACAAAACCAATGAGCATCCTATAGTAAACAAAACATCAATGAATATAGTGCCATACTTCTACATAATAGTAAAATCAGAGAATAAAGTATAGAAACTGTCTTAAGAAATAAGTGATGATGATGAAGACAAGCAAAATACTGCTACAAGCAAACTAAAATTTAATACAATACTAAATATCAAGAACGCATTACAACAAACAATAAGATCTCTTTCACTGCATCTATAGATTTGAGCAATCAACATAGTAGTCTAACCGATCAAAATACATTGTAGACGATTCATAAAGTACTATTGACATGAAACCGATAGAAGCAATAATATACAATAGCAATGAGTCACAAAACAAAGAAACGACGTATCCAAGCAAAAAGAAAAGATCAATGTAAATAATAATCAGCAAACTAGAACAGGCGCATCTTTGAACGGACATTTATGAAAACACGTCTCAATACCGCACATCACGTTACCCGCTGCCCGCGGCCAACACAACAAAAAACCGCCTCCATCAAGCAAAACCATATTGCAATGCAATGTATGCCATGCCACTTCTCTTCCACGCTGTAGATTCCGATGCCGTAAAACTCCCGCCGACAGGAAAGTCTATGCGTACGAACCACTACTCTTAAAAAGCAAAGTCACTTATATATGCCAAGCGTTCCCGACGTCAATTTCCATGCCCTAACAGAATTCACCGCCGAACAAATCTACACCCCAATCAAGATCCTCCAAAAAGCGACGCAAATCATTCCAAATCGCTGACAAGGCCGTTCATACTTGAAGACAGGCACGCTTTGATGAGTGACGCGGAAACTTAACCAAACGCTCACGAGACAAATTTTTACGGCTCATAACATCCACCTCGGTGGAAACGTACACCTTAAATTACTTCCTCCTGCAACCAACACGTGCAACGTTTTCTCGCCCACAACACCATCTATCCTTAACTACATACATCAACCGAGGAGCAAAACGTACCTTAAGTAAGCACCCACTAAGTAAATTCTCATGCCTTAGAACACGCATCGAAAGGCAGCCCCGTCGCCCATCTATAATGCAAAGCCACCCTTCTATAGCAGCGCCCTCCATCACCACGCAACTGACCGAGTCATAAAAACTACCGGCACGCCTCGTATGATCAAGCAAATCGGTCATTTCCACACGCGGCGTTCATTCTTAGCCAAAGACACCAATCGATGAGCAACGCGCTCCTTGAACAAGCACCCATTAATTTATTTTTTATGTGGTAGGGAGGTGAATGCTATTTATGCACAGAGTGTGGGACTCCCATGCGTGGCTGGACTACCCACTAAACACCTCCCCTGTCGACCTAAGAACCCAGCCTGGAACCGTTTGACACATAACTTCGGGCCAGGTCTCGTTTTGTTACGCCGTGAAGCGCCTTCAAGCTGGGGAATTCCTTTCCATGTGGGAGGGGGTAGGGGAAGAGCAAATGCCAAAAGAGCGATCCCCCAGCCCCAGCGCCTCCAGCTGCTGTGAGTCCCTTTTATGTTTTAGGACTGCCCAAGCATAATGTGCCACCTGGTTCCATTTGTCAACCGACTATATTATCCGGGGTGAGCTCTCCCGTCTCTCTGTAAAGTTCCCTTCGCAGCCTGACCCATTTTGTACACGCACAAAATGTGTGACAGGCATTGTCCTCCTCTGCTGAGCAAAACCGACAGTCGGGAGACCGTGACTTACCGATCTTGTGTAGGTAAGACTGAAAACACCCGTGCCCGCTCAAAAGCTGGGTCAGATAGAAGTCAGTCTCACCATGCCTTCGATTTAGCCACGGTCTCACATCCGGGATGAGGCACGCAGTCCACCTTCACTTCGTGCAATTCCCCCAAGACTGCTGCCAATCGTTGAGCGTGCGCTGTCTCTCTTCGCGGACAACTGTCTCCTTCACATCCTCGTTTCGGCGCAGGTATATAGCGCGGCGCTCTCTAGCAAGGAGGGTGATAGGTATCACGCCTGCAATCACTCTCACCGCCGAGTCGGAGACTGTTGGATACGAAGATGCAATTCTCAGTGCTCCTCTTTTCTGTACCTATGCCAAACGTTTCCTGTATACCTCCTTGCTGAGAGCGTCGCCCCATACCTCTGCTCCGTACAGTAGCACTGACCCTACAGCACTCATCAAGAGGCGTCTTCTGGATGGGCTGGGTCCCCCTACGTTGACCATAAGCCGACTCAGAGCCGATATTCCCGAAGCAGCCTTCTCAGCCGTTGCCCTGATTTGCTCAAAGAAACTCATCTTCGAGTCGATCAGTAGCCCCAGGTACTTCACCGCTGGCTTCGATTCGATTTGTATGTCTCCAATACTGATCATCCTTACTCTAGGGATTCTCTTTTTTGTCAAGATGACCACTTTGGTTTTCTCCAGTGCTAAACTCAGCCCGCGAGCAGCCATCCAGTCCCTCACTCGGCGCATTAGCATACCTAGCCTACGTTGCGCTTGTTCAACGGTGCGTCCAGCGACCAGAGCCACAACATCATCCGCATAGCCGACCAAGCGCGACTCATCTGGCATCTCAAGTCTTAGTAGCCCGTCGTAAGACACGTTCCACAGGTCCGGACCAAGGATAGATCCCTGGGAAACAGCCGATGTAATTTCCATCCTTCGCTGGCCCTGTGTCGGGTCGTAGAGCAGGCTTCGGCCCTTTAGGTAGTTCCTCAAAAGCCGCATTAGATATTCTGGAACTTGAAAAGAGTTTTCCAGCGTATCCAGAATATCCACCCATCTAGCGGAGTTGAAGGCATTCCTGACGTCGAGTGTCACCAACAGGACGATCCGTCGCTTGGTGCGACTATATGCCTCAGCTTTTTGGACCGTGCTCACCACCTCTGCAATCGCATCAATGGTAGAACCTCCTACTCTAAAGCCGTACTGCCGAGGAGATAGGTCCCTAGCAGCACGAATCGCGTCAGTGAGTCTTCCCTTGATGAGTTTCTCTTGCACTTTCCCAGCTGTGTCTAGCATGCATAACGGGCGGTATGCAGACGGCGATTCAGGATTTCCCTTCCCCTTGCTGATCAGCATGAGCCTCGCCACCTTCCATCGTACCGGGAAAACCCCGTCCCGTAGGCAAGCGTTGAGTGTGCTGAGCAGCAAGTCAGGACAATGGTGATAAACGAGCCGCAACACCTCAGCTGGAACACCATCTGGACCTGGAGCCTTCCTCGTTGTCAATGAGAGGACTGCTCCTCCAGCTCCAGCTGTGTGAAGAGTGGGCACTCGACTGCTGTTTCACCATGGACAACGTCAACACAGACGGGATGGGCGGAGAAGAGTCCCTGCACTATCGCGTCCATGTTTTCCGCATCATGTATACAAGGCTTCCGTAGGGCACCAAGTTTCCCCATGACCAGCTTGTAGCCAAGGCCCACGGATCCTTGTTCACCTTGTCTACTAGGTCTTGCCAACAGCGAGCCTTGCTACTGTTGATCAGTTTGCGAAGGCATTTCTTGGCCGACTTATATGCTGCCACCTGGTTGCATGCCTGGTCACGGTTCCGCGCCCGTTGAGCCTCACGTCGAAGCTTGTGACACTCTCTTCGCTTTTCAGCGATTTCAGTTGACCACCAGTACACTGGGGGCTTGCCGTGCCGGGATCTTCGACGGGGCATAGAAGCGCAGCAAGCAGTCGTTATGATGCTCATAGTAGAGTTCGCCATGTCTTCAGCTGCCAGTTCTTCCGTCCCCTCCGAAGCTCCCCGCAGCGGCTCACCTGCTGTGAGAGCCTTGATGAACCTCTCGACGTCCATCCTTCCGATTTTCCATCCAGTTGTAGAAGGCTGAGAGCACGGACGTCGGGAGACAGCATCACTTATCTCAAGCAGAATGCACTGATGATCGTTGGCTGAGTAGTCCTCTAATACTTTCCAGTTGTGTATCCTTCGTACTAAGGACTCCGAGGCGAATGTCTCGTCCGGTATGGTTCACTTACAGCCAATAGGGTGGAAAGTCGGCGTATTTCCGGTGTTTAGTACGACTTGGGCCGTCCTGGCCGCCATTTCCAGGATTTGTTTTCCCCGCAGATCCGTCTGAGGCATGCCCCATTCGATTGCTTTAGCGTTGAAATCGCCCCCAACGAGCACTTTGCCCTCTGCATTCAAGACAGCGCCCTCCAAAGCATTAAACTTGGCTTGGAAAGATGATATCGATTCGTTAGGCGTTGGGTACACACTATAGAAGGTGATACCTGAGCACTGAACCCACACGAAACCATCCCCCCGTCCACAACTCTCCGCTTGAAAGTCACTGTTCCGAACCCAGATGACGGCAGTACCAGTTTCATCAGAATACCATAATGCAGGACTTCTATTATGGTGTTGCTCACTCAGCAGCAAAAAGTCGGCTTTCATGTCCCTCGCAAAGTGCTCAAGCAGATTTTGGGCGGTTGAACTGCGGTGAAGGTTTAGCTGCAGGACGCGGGTCATCGAAGCTCTGATTTTGCCTTGGCTAGGGCTTCCTGAAACACGCGGCATTTTCCTGATCCCAAGACGTGTTCAAAATCAGGTTTTGGAACAGGATCCTTGCAAAGAATACAGTGTGCCTCCTTCGTACACTCTTTCCTTTTATGTCCCGTTTCACCACATTTGTAACATAGAGAACTCCTATCGGGTCCTTTGCATACTTGTGTGGTGTGACCATAACCAAGGCAAACATTGAAGAGGCGTTGCTCTTCGCCGTATCCCACAGAAAATCCACCCTATTCGTACTTTGCCTTGTTCAGGAATTGTTCGGCGTCCTTTTCGGTCAAGTAAACTATGGCCATGCGTTGTTCCCTGATGTTTTCTGGTGTCAGTCTCGCTTTGATCCTTCCCACGGTAGGGAACTCCCTTTTGATGGCCTCTTCTACCTCGTCCGGATCCGTCACGCAGTCAATGTCTCGTATTTCGATCGTTGCCAGCGGCTCGAGCGGGACTATAGTTGCGCTTTTGCCGATGACTTTCTTTACTGCGTCACAAAATGCTTCTTTATTACCGGCCTCTGCTCCGAACTCCACCAGTATGTGGCCCGACCGCATTGGTTGTACTACTTTAATGGTAGTATTGGTGTCTTCGGGCCTTACGTTTTCCCTGATGTCCCGCAGTACCTTCGCGTAGGATCGGCCATCTTGGGGCTTTACAAGCAGTGCCTGCTGTCGGGGTCTTCGTCGGGGCTTCTGCCTCTCCTGTTTTACATCGAGTCCTTTTTCTAGTTGGGCGTCCGTATGAACTTTACTGGCTTTTTTTGAAGGTGTTTCTTTGCGGCTTCCTTCGCTCCTTTTGTAAGCACTGTCTGGAACCTCTGATCTGGTGCTCTACGCCCATCAAGTGCTTTGCTGATTTTTTGGGAGTCGCATGCAGCTTGTATTCTTTCAGAACATCTCCCGCTCTTCGGAGTAGCCTCTCTTCTTCATATCGCTGGGCCGCAATTGTACCTTGAAACCATCATTGGGAGAAGTTATTGCTTTCCGTTTCCGAGCGCAGTACTTCCGCCACATTTTCAACGTTGGTGGTACAATCACGCGGAGTCTGGTCACTCTTTGCTTTTAATGCCGTAATCTCCTCGTTTGCTTCTGGATTTTTTGTTGCAATGTCAGGCTTTGTGGCCCTTGCATCGGTCGCTTCAGTAACGATCGCAGCGGTGACAATCGAATTTTCGGTGCTCTTTATGTTATCTTCCACTGCATGAACACCTGAAGCATGCTACAGAGTTTCCCGCTTCTCTTAATAGGACGCTCGGGCGTTCGCATAATTTTTTTGCTGCCCACAAACGCCGCAGGAATCTCAGTCTGAACCAGACTGTCTGCTGTTCTCCGTTTTTCGTCTACTGTCACTGTCGTCGTGTTAGTCTTCGTTTTTTTTCGTGGTTAGTATAGCCTTCGATGTGCTGTTGACATCGTGGCTGCAACCGCTGGTTGCGTCGTTGCTATTGTTTTTGGCTTCAGTTTTTGGCATCAGTTTTTGGATGTTTTTGATATTTTAATTTTGTTTGCTCCAGTTTTATTGGGTCCCTCCTCGGAGCCGCTATCTCCGTTCGTGTGTGTAGTCGCCTTTTTGGTCCCATGGTTATCTTTGCAGAGCAGGGAGGCCATGCGAGGGTTGGCACAAGCCCTTATGGGGACAAGTGCTCAGAGCCAGACCAGCGCTAATCGGGAGTCCGTCTCAACCGAACCTACACCACCATCCCAATGGTATGAACTTCGAACGAACTCCGAGGCCTGTCAAGGTTTGACTGGGATGCAGACGGTATGATAGTTGAATTGGAGCTGTTCACACACAACTGTCACCTCGGCGCTACTGTACAAAGCAACTTGGTCCAAACCATCACATCCGCCAGCCCAAAGTGTCAATTCCAGTTCGTTGCCCAAAGCGTAGTCCAGATCCAATCAGAGTCGTTACCTGTCATCCCAGGAGGGAACCTCACGGCGCCCCCCATATCCTCGGGTCCGTGGGGGCGGCACTCCCTAGAGAATGCTAGCCTCCAAGAATGTTCTTGTCGACCGGCTTTCTCCCTGCGGGAATTTCCTCGGGTACGTGGGGGGCGGAAGTCCCCAAAGAATGCTAGCCTGCAAGAGTGCTCTTGTCGACCGGCATTCCCCCACCAAGCACCCATGAAGCAAATTGTAACGCCTTAGAATACCCGTCGAAAGGCAAACCCATCGCCCATCCATAATACAAAGTTACCCATCTGCAGCAGCGCCCTCCGTCACACCGCAACCACTCGCACCATGAAAAACGTCCAGCACGCCTCACGTGATCAAGCAAATCAGTGATTTCCACACGTTGCTGCCCAACCTTAACCACCGACGCCAATCGAAGAGCAACGCGCACCTTAAGCAAGCACCCACAGAGCAAATTGTAACGCTTTAGAATACCCGTCAAAAGGCAAACCCATCGCCCATCCATAATGCAAAGTCACCCATCTACAGCAGCGCCCTCCGTCACCATGCAACCATTCGCGCCATAAAAACTACACCTCAAATTACATCCTCGAACAATCGACACGCATGACGTTTACTCGCCAATCCAATCGATGAGCAATGCGCTCCTTAACCAAGCACCCAACCAGCAAATTCCCATGCCTTAGAGGACTCGCTGACGAGCAGGCCCATTTTCCGTCAATAACGTAGTCACCCGTCTATAGCAGCGCCCTTCGTCCCCACGCAGCCACTCGCATCATAAAAAAATCCAGCCCGCCTATCGTGACCAAGTAAATCGCTCGAACACAACGCCTTCAATAAGTCACACACCAAAGGATCTCAAGACCTGCGAACAACCGCCCAGAGCGCCACCTAGCCCGCACTTACACTAATCTGATACACATTACCTAGACACACACCCTCGCCGCAACCATGCATAACATCCACACCTATTCCGGACTCATACCTTCTTATACCAGGCACCTATCTATACCACCCTAATACACGCACCTACACATCCGAGACACACACAACCACATACCCAAGACACAAACCATTAGTTCCATTGCCGGCCGCTTCAAGCGCCATTAGTTCCAATTTCCGCCACTAGGTGGCGCGCAAAATCAATCTCAATTCGTATGGAAAGAGTGAATTAAAACATAAATTCTCTAGCTACTGTCCGTGAAATTTTTTCACAAGGAAACATTAGATAAACACAATTTGAGGACGCCGACAACGGTTGCTTAGAAAATGATGACAGTCGTAAATTATAAACGGATGTGTTCCTTTTTGAAGTCTGAATGTATTTCCTGTCCCCGCTGGTGGAAGAAGTTGCACAGGCCCACTATCAGCTTCTGGCAAACGAGGCGAGTTTGCTGAACTAGGCTAGAAAATCCAACAGTTGGTGGTGTTATAGCTGCATGCGGTTTAGTTGCTTTCCCAAAATTTATAGGGTTTGTATGCGGAGTACTTGCTGCTGGACGTGATGTTGAGTTCTCAGTTCCACAAAGATTTTGAGAGGTTGGTGGTGACTGCTGCGTAAAAAAAATTGAGCTGGCTGTGGTGGTAGATTGCCTTTATCCACACCAAATGAATAGTGCTGCGGTTTATTAGGGTACAAAGGAGTGGACAGTGTCTGCTGATATTGTGGTGAGTAAAATGAAGGCTGTTGCATAGTTGCATGAGGGGAATTCAATGTTGATCCGAACTGGGGCGTTTGAATATTGGATTGATCTTTTTAGCCCCCTACTCTACCAACGAGCCCAGAGGAATTCCGCCATACAGCGGCAACAACATTGGATAGTGAGAAAAGTCCTTTTCGTTCTTCTTTTTTTTAAGGTTGTTCTGCAAATGGCGGAATATTTGCTACTCCCGGTTGTAAATTGAAGACAGGACCACTATTGGCAAAACTGTCGAAACCCTGTTCATTAGAAGGAAGATTAACTTCCTGTTGATGGTTGTAAAGGCGGTGGCGGTGGCAACGTAGCTACAGGCGTTGGAAGCACGTTAGCAGTCGGTTGATGAAAATTAGAGGAGAGTCCTGGAATAGGTGCATATGTTTTTCTTTTAACATTTAAACTATATGTATTCTGATTCGTATTTTGTAAGCTTGGTGCAGTTGGGAGTGATGGTATTTCCGTAGGTCAATAAAATTTTGGCGGTTCTAGTGGTTGTTCTGGTAATGCAGGTGTACTGCTTTTTTTCGTGTTGTTCCGGGGCATCAAAATGATCGAATGTCGGACTCACTTGGATATCCGCGTTCGAAACACAACTATCTTCAAGATGTTGGGTGGTTGGTGAATAATCTTTAATCACCTTTGAAAAGGTTGAAAGAACTGTTGAAGATACAGCCGGTAGTTGAGAGAAAGATGAAGCCGCTGGCGATAAGAGCGATGAGTCCGGTATCGATGGACTTTCTTTCTCGAATTATTCAAAGAAGCGAAATCCAAAATATTCGACTTCAAATTAGACCTAAGTCCTTGGACCGAAAATTAAAACCTTGAATTACTTCCAAATAATGTACTAATCAACCGCTAGTGGCTGTTTAACTAGTAGGAACTTGAAATGTTTATGGTTCACAGGTCGTTAAGGATCAATTGACATTGATTAAAACTCCGGTAATCACTTCTTTGGAAGACGGTTCTTTGAATACAAAGGTCTTAAATGATTAATTTTGAACTATTACTAAACAATCCATGATTCAAGACAAACCAGATGATTCCACGACTTTGAAAAACTATATGCGGCTACTTTACATTCAGAACGATCACAGAAAGATGGCCGTGAAATGTCGGACATTTTTTTTTTTTTTTTTTGTGTGGTAGGGCAGTGAAGGCATTTCGCCCGCCGAGTCTGGCAGTGTGGGACTCCCATGGAGGATACCCTTGGACTATCCACCGAACACCTCCCCTGTCAATCTGAGAACCTAGCCTGGAACCGTTTAACACATTACTTCGGGCCAGGTCTCGTTTTGTCACGCCGTTGGGCGCCTTCAAGCTGGGGAGTCCCTTTCCTAGCGGGAGGGGAGACAGGAAGAGGAAATGCCAGAAGTGCGATCCCCCAGCCCCAGCACCTCCGGCTGCTGTGAGTCCCTTTTATATTTTAGGACTGCCCGAGCATAATGTGCCACCTGGTTCCATTTGTCAACCGATTCGAGCATCACCGCAACTATATTATCCGGGGTGAGCTCTCCCGTCTCTCTGTAGAGTTCCTTTCGCAGCCTGGCCCATTTGGTACACGCAAAAAATGTGTGACAGGCATTGTCCTCCTCTCCTGGGCAAAACCGACAATCGGGAGACCGTGACTTACCGATCTTGTGCAGGTAAGACTGAAAACACCCGTGCCCGCTCAAAAGCTGGGTCAGATAGAAGTCAGTCTCACCATGCCTTCGATTTAGCCACGGTCTCACATCCGGGATGAGGCGCGCAGTCCACCTTTCCTTCGTGCAATTGACCCAAGACTGCTGGCAATCGTTGAGCGAGCGTTGTCTCTCCTCGCGGACAACCATCTCCTTCGCATCCTCGTTTCGGTGCAGGTAAGTAGCGCAGCGCTCTCTAGCAAGGAGGGCGACAGGTATCACGCCTGCAATCACTCTCACCGCCGAGTCGGAGACTGTTGGATACGAAGATGCAATTCTCAGTGCTCTCCTTCTCCGTACCTGTGCCAATCGTTTTCGGTATACCTCCTTGCTGAGAGCGTCGCCCCATACCTCTGCTCCGTAAAGTAGCACTGACCCTACAGCACTTATCAAGAGGCGTCTTCTGGATGGGCTGGGTCCCTCTGCGTTGGCCATAAGTCGACTCAGGGCCGATATTCCCGAAGCAGCCTTCTCAGCCGTTGCCCTGATTTGCTCAGAGAAACTCATCTTCGAGTCGATCAGTAGCCCCAGGTACTTCACCGCTGGCTTCGATTCGATTTGTATGTCTCCAATACTGATCATCTTTACTCTAGGGATTCTCTTTTTTGTCAAGATGACCACTTCGGTTTTCTCCAGTGCTAAACTGAGCCCGCGAGCAGTCACCAAGGCCTTCACTCGGCGCATTAGCATACCTAGCCTACGTTGCGCTTGTTCAATGGTGCGTCCAGCGACCAGAGCCGAAACATCATCCGCATAGCCGACCAAGCGCGACTCATCTGGCATCTCAAGTCTCAGTAGCCCGTCGTAAGACACGTTCCACAGGTCCGGACCAAGGATAGATCCCTGGGCAACAGCCGATGTAATTTCCATCCTTTGTTGGCCCTGTGTCGGGTCGTAGAGCAGGCTTCGGTCCTTTAGGTAGTTCCTCAAAAGCCGCATTAGATATTCTGGAACTTGAAAAGAGTTTTCCAGCGTGTCCAGAATATCCACCCACTAGCGGAGTTGAAGGCATTCCTGACGTCGAGTGTCACCAACAGGACGATCCGTCGCTTGGTGCGACTATATGCCTCTGCCTTTTGGACCGCGTTCACCACCTCTGCAATCGCATCAATGGTAGAACGTCCTGCTCTAAAGCCGTACTGCCGAGGAGATAGGTCCCCAGCAGCACGAATTGCGTCAGTGAGTCTTCCCTTGATGAGTTTCTCTAGCACTTTCCCAGGTGTGTCTAGCATGCATAACGGGCGGTATGCAGACGGCGATTCGGGATTTCCCTTCCCCTTGCTGACCAGCACGAGCCTCGCCACCTTCCATCGTACCGGGAAAACCCCGTCCCGTAGGCAAGCCTTGAATGTGCTGAGCTGCAAGTCAGGACAATGGTGATAGACGAGCTGCAAAACCTCAGCTGGAACACCATCTGGACCTGGAGCCTTCCTCGCTTTCAGGGAGAGGACTGGCTCCTCCAGCTCCAGCTGTGTGAAGAGTGGGCACTCGACTGCTGTTTCACCATGGACAGCGTCAACACGGACGGAATGGGCGGGGAAGAGTCCCCGCACTATCGCGTCCATGTTTTTCGCGTCATGTATACAAGGCTTCCGTAGGGTACCAAGTTTCCCCATGACCAGCTTGTAGCCAAGGCCCCACGGATCCCTATTTACATCGTCCACGAGGTCTTGCCAGCATCGGGCCTTGCTCTTGTTAATAAGCCTGCGAAGATATTTCCTGCCGGACCTGTATGCTGCTAGCCTAGTGTCTGCCTCCTCCCGTGTTCGCGCCCGCTGGGCCTCTCGCCGAAGTTTGTGACACCCGCTTCTTTGTTCGGCGATCTCGTTTGACCACCAGTATACTGGAGGCTTACCGTGTCGGAGTCTCCGACGGGGCATGGAAGACTCGCAAGCAGTTATGATGGTACTCATAGTTGAGTTCACCAAGTCCTTGGCTGCAGGCCCTCCACTCCCTGGCGGAGCTTCCAGCAACGGTGCGCCTGCCGTAAGCGCGTCAGCGAACCTCTCAACGTCCATCCTCCCAGTCCTCCATCCGAGGATTGAAGTTTGGGCATATGCACGCAGAGTGGCACCGTCGTGAATCTAAACTGCTAAATACTGGTGATCACTAGCCGAGTAGCCCTCTAGTACTCGCCATGGCTCTAATGCAGAAATAGTGCAGCTGAATAAACCTGGGTTAATTTAACTTGAAAATTGTTCAATATGCTATACAATTCATAAATATATCAAGCCATTTATCAGGTGTGTTGTAAACTGTATGAAAATTTATTTATATATATAACAAAAAATAGCATTACTCAATAAATTATTTCTAGTTGAAAGAAACACAGTCTTTTTATTTTAAGAACTAATCTAACACTGCTCAAGTAAACAAGCACCTCAAACAATAAACCAAAAAAAAATCTAAACATTCCTAGCATACCCGAAACTCTCAAATATCAAACACTTTACTCTACCATTCAAAAATATCTAGCGATGAAAAATAACCCGCATGAGTTCACTCAACTCAAGTGTACATCTGTTCATCAAATTACCAGCAAACAAGCACCTCCTGAAAGTAATAATCATCTCTTAACACCCTACAATGACTCGCGACCATCCTTATCAAGTACACTCTATGACATATGCTACTTGTCTATACATAATACGATGAGATCGATCTAAAAATAGCCTACCATAAACTCATATGCTAGCACACATCATTATCTATACTGAACTATCTTACATAAACATTAGCCTGAGTGATCTATAGTAGCAGTGTGCCAACCCAAAACATACCCTATATGTCGAAAACTAATTAGATCTTCTTCAAAGCTATAAAAAATCAACCAAGCATCCAGCAGAAAAACATTCTGATAAGAAAAAACTCAATAAGAATATATTTTACTTATGTGAAAATAATACTTGAATAAACCCGAAAATCCGTATGATGATTGGTCCAGTATATTGAAAATGTAGTAAATACCTATTTAACTCAATGCACAAATATTGAAAATGTATATGAATATAGCCGAAGTGACTTTATGCTTAATACAAGCACACAAAGTATGAGGTTTGTAAATTCTCATGCAATCATATATGCACTAAAAGCGATAATATGCATCCGAAAAGTATCAACTAAATGGCATCATCCAAGCATGCATCATTTTTCTAAGGAGATAACAAATTAAAAACTCATATACTCAAAACATCAACAAGTTCTAAATGAAAATATGTCTAGAAAAATTCGGTAATATCAAAAAGTCATACGTACTGTGTAGAATATGAGACAAGCATAAAATAAAAGTTCTACTCTATATTATACTGGCACTCATGAAACTACCTAAACTAAAAAATACAGACCCACAATAACAACACCTAATTCAAAGTAAATATAAAAATTTGTTCAATCTAGTGCATGCATATAATGCCACCATATAGGACTTAAAAATATTTTTTCATGCATTATGGACATAACCAAAGAATAATAACATAATACTACCAAACCCGTAATGTCTATGATCTGACACCTACCACTTTTTCTATATTATTTATCTTTCAGTAAGTAATAAAAAATTATCAATGAAAATTCGTAAAGATTCCCACTCATTAGGACCACCACGATGATTTCTACATCCATCATACATAAACTCCATAAAAAAAAGTAGTATCCCAGAAACCATAAATCGTAAAATCTTTCCTAGACAACATCCATAAATAATCTGAAATTGGGAACAGATACCCAAAACATACATGTCAACATAGTGATCTAAAAAAATAACGCACCTTTACCATGCGCTTATCAAAAGGGACAAATCATATATTGTACGAACAAAATTATCACCATCTCATGCACTACAAGATCATTAATTTGAAAAAATAACTCGCCTTGGAAGAAATTATTAGAATTTTTGAACAAAACCAATGAGCATCCTATAGTAAACAAAACATCAATGAATATAGTGCCATACTTCTACATAATAGTAAAATCAGAGAATAAAGTATAGAAACTGTCTTAAGAAATAAGTGATGATGATGAAGACAAGCAAAATACTGCTACAAGCAAACTAAAATTTAATACAATACTAAATATCAAGAACGCATTACAACAAACAATAAGATCTCTTTCACTGCATCTATAGATTTGAGCAATCAACATAGTAGTCTAACCGATCAAAATACATTGTAGACGATTCATAAAGTACTATTGACATGAAACCGATAGAAGCAATAATATACAATAGCAATGAGTCACAAAACAAAGAAACGACGTATCCAAGCAAAAAGAAAAGATCAATGTAAATAATAATCAGCAAACTAGAACAGGCGCATCTTTGAACGGACATTTATGAAAACACGTCTCAATACCGCACATCACGTTACCCGCTGCCCGCGGCCAACACAACAAAAAACCGCCTCCATCAAGCAAAACCATATTGCAATGCAATGTATGCCATGCCACTTCTCTTCCACGCTGTAGATTCCGATGCCGTAAAACTCCCGCCGACAGGAAAGTCTATGCGTACGAACCACTACTCTTAAAAAGCAAAGTCACTTATATATGCCAAGCGTTCCCGACGTCAATTTCCATGCCCTAACAGAATTCACCGCCGAACAAATCTACACCCCAATCAAGATCCTCCAAAAAGCGACGCAAATCATTCCAAATCGCTGACAAGGCCGTTCATACTTGAAGACAGGCACGCTTTGATGAGTGACGCGGAAACTTAACCAAACGCTCACGAGACAAATTTTTACGGCTCATAACATCCACCTCGGTGGAAACGTACACCTTAAATTACTTCCTCCTGCAACCAACACGTGCAACGTTTTCTCGCCCACAACACCATCTATCCTTAACTACATACATCAACCGAGGAGCAAAACGTACCTTAAGTAAGCACCCACTAAGTAAATTCTCATGCCTTAGAACACGCATCGAAAGGCAGCCCCGTCGCCCATCTATAATGCAAAGCCACCCTTCTATAGCAGCGCCCTCCATCACCACGCAACTGACCGAGTCATAAAAACTACCGGCACGCCTCGTATGATCAAGCAAATCGGTCATTTCCACACGCGGCGTTCATTCTTAGCCAAAGACACCAATCGATGAGCAACGCGCTCCTTGAACAAGCACCCATTAATTTATTTTTTATGTGGTAGGGAGGTGAATGCTATTTATGCACAGAGTGTGGGACTCCCATGCGTGGCTGGACTACCCACTAAACACCTCCCCTGTCGACCTAAGAACCCAGCCTGGAACCGTTTGACACATAACTTCGGGCCAGGTCTCGTTTTGTTACGCCGTGAAGCGCCTTCAAGCTGGGGAATTCCTTTCCATGTGGGAGGGGGTAGGGGAAGAGCAAATGCCAAAAGAGCGATCCCCCAGCCCCAGCGCCTCCAGCTGCTGTGAGTCCCTTTTATGTTTTAGGACTGCCCAAGCATAATGTGCCACCTGGTTCCATTTGTCAACCGACTATATTATCCGGGGTGAGCTCTCCCGTCTCTCTGTAAAGTTCCCTTCGCAGCCTGACCCATTTTGTACACGCACAAAATGTGTGACAGGCATTGTCCTCCTCTGCTGAGCAAAACCGACAGTCGGGAGACCGTGACTTACCGATCTTGTGTAGGTAAGACTGAAAACACCCGTGCCCGCTCAAAAGCTGGGTCAGATAGAAGTCAGTCTCACCATGCCTTCGATTTAGCCACGGTCTCACATCCGGGATGAGGCACGCAGTCCACCTTCACTTCGTGCAATTCCCCCAAGACTGCTGCCAATCGTTGAGCGTGCGCTGTCTCTCTTCGCGGACAACTGTCTCCTTCACATCCTCGTTTCGGCGCAGGTATATAGCGCGGCGCTCTCTAGCAAGGAGGGTGATAGGTATCACGCCTGCAATCACTCTCACCGCCGAGTCGGAGACTGTTGGATACGAAGATGCAATTCTCAGTGCTCCTCTTTTCTGTACCTATGCCAAACGTTTCCTGTATACCTCCTTGCTGAGAGCGTCGCCCCATACCTCTGCTCCGTACAGTAGCACTGACCCTACAGCACTCATCAAGAGGCGTCTTCTGGATGGGCTGGGTCCCCCTACGTTGACCATAAGCCGACTCAGAGCCGATATTCCCGAAGCAGCCTTCTCAGCCGTTGCCCTGATTTGCTCAAAGAAACTCATCTTCGAGTCGATCAGTAGCCCCAGGTACTTCACCGCTGGCTTCGATTCGATTTGTATGTCTCCAATACTGATCATCCTTACTCTAGGGATTCTCTTTTTTGTCAAGATGACCACTTTGGTTTTCTCCAGTGCTAAACTCAGCCCGCGAGCAGCCATCCAGTCCCTCACTCGGCGCATTAGCATACCTAGCCTACGTTGCGCTTGTTCAACGGTGCGTCCAGCGACCAGAGCCACAACATCATCCGCATAGCCGACCAAGCGCGACTCATCTGGCATCTCAAGTCTTAGTAGCCCGTCGTAAGACACGTTCCACAGGTCCGGACCAAGGATAGATCCCTGGGAAACAGCCGATGTAATTTCCATCCTTCGCTGGCCCTGTGTCGGGTCGTAGAGCAGGCTTCGGCCCTTTAGGTAGTTCCTCAAAAGCCGCATTAGATATTCTGGAACTTGAAAAGAGTTTTCCAGCGTATCCAGAATATCCACCCATCTAGCGGAGTTGAAGGCATTCCTGACGTCGAGTGTCACCAACAGGACGATCCGTCGCTTGGTGCGACTATATGCCTCAGCTTTTTGGACCGTGCTCACCACCTCTGCAATCGCATCAATGGTAGAACCTCCTACTCTAAAGCCGTACTGCCGAGGAGATAGGTCCCCAGCAGCACGAATCGCGTCAGTGAGTCTTCCCTTGATGAGTTTCTCTTGCACTTTCCCAGCTGTGTCTAGCATGCATAACGGGCGGTATGCAGACGGCGATTCAGGATTTCCCTTCCCCTTGCTGATCAGCATGAGCCTCGCCACCTTCCATCGTACCGGGAAAACCCCGTCCCGTAGGCAAGCGTTGAGTGTGCTGAGCAGCAAGTCAGGACAATGGTGATAAACGAGCCGCAACACCTCAGCTGGAACACCATCTGGACCTGGAGCCTTCCTCGTTGTCAATGAGAGGACTGCTCCTCCAGCTCCAGCTGTGTGAAGAGTGGGCACTCGACTGCTGTTTCACCATGGACAACGTCAACACAGACGGGATGGGCGGAGAAGAGTCCCTGCACTATCGCGTCCATGTTTTCCGCATCATGTATACAAGGCTTCCGTAGGGCACCAAGTTTCCCCATGACCAGCTTGTAGCCAAGGCCCACGGATCCTTGTTCACCTTGTCTACTAGGTCTTGCCAACAGCGAGCCTTGCTACTGTTGATCAGTTTGCGAAGGCATTTCTTGGCCGACTTATATGCTGCCACCTGGTTGCATGCCTGGTCACGGTTCCGCGCCCGTTGAGCCTCACGTCGAAGCTTGTGACACTCTCTTCGCTTTTCAGCGATTTCAGTTGACCACCAGTACACTGGGGGCTTGCCGTGCCGGGATCTTCGACGGGGCATAGAAGCGCAGCAAGCAGTCGTTATGATGCTCATAGTAGAGTTCACCATGTCTTCAGCTGCCAGTTCTTCCGTCCCCTCCGAAGCTCCCCGCAGCGGCTCACCTGCTGTGAGAGCCTTGATGAACCTCTCGACGTCCATCCTTCCGATGTTCCATCCAGTTGTAGAAGGCTGAGAGCACGGACGTCGGGAGACAGCATCACTTATCTCAAGCAGAATGCACTGATGATCGTTGGCTGAGTAGTCCTCTAATACTTTCCAGTTGTGTATCCTTCGTACTAAGGACTCCGAGGCGAATGTCTCGTCCGGTATGGTTCACTTACAGCCAATAGGGTGGAAAGTCGGCGTATTTCCGGTGTTTAGTACGACTAGGGCCGTCCTGGCCGCCATTTCCAGGATTTGTTTTCCCCGCAGATCCGTCTGAGGCATGCCCCATTCGATTGCTTTAGCGTTGAAATCGCCCCCAACGAGCACTTTGCCCTCTGCATTCAAGACAGCGCCCTCCAAAGCATTAAACTTGGCTTGGAAAGATGATATCGATTCGTTAGGCGTTGGGTACACACTATAGAAGGTGATACCTGAGCACTGAACCCACACGAAACCATCCCCCCGTCCACAACTCTCCGCTTGAAAGTCACTGTTCCGAACCCAGATGACGGCAGTACCAGTTTCATCAGAATACCATAATGCAGGACTTCTATTATGGTGTTGCTCACTCAGCAGCAAAAAGTCGGCTTTCATGTCCCTCGCAAAGTGCTCAAGCAGATTTTGGGCGGTTGAACTGCGGTGAAGGTTTAGCTGCAGGACGCGGGTCATCGAAGCTCTGATTTTGCCTTGGCTAGGGCTTCCTGAAACACGCGGCATTTTCCTGATCCCAAGACGTGTTCAAAATCAGGTTTTGGAACAGGATCCTTGCAAAGAATACAGTGTGCCTCCTTCGTACACTCTTTCCTTTTATGTCCCGTTTCACCACATTTGTAACATAGAGAACTCCTATCGGGTCCTTTGCATACTTGTGTGGTGTGACCATAACCAAGGCAAACATTGAAGAGGCGTTGCTCTTCGCCGTATCCCACAGAAAATCCACCCTATTCGTACTTTGCCTTGTTCAGGAATTGTTCGGCGTCCTTTTCGGTCAAGTAAACTATGGCCATGCGTTGTTCCCTGATGTTTTCTGGTGTCAGTCTCGCTTTGATCCTTCCCACGGTAGGGAACTCCCTTTTGATGGCCTCTTCTACCTCGTCCGGATCCGTCACGCAGTCAATGTCTCGTATTTCGATCGTTGCCAGCGGCTCGAGCGGGACTATAGTTGCGCTTTTGCCGATGACTTTCTTTACTGCGTCACAAAATGCTTCTTTATTACCGGCCTCTGCTCCGAACTCCACCAGTATGTGGCCCGACCGCATTGGTTGTACTACTTTAATGGTAGTATTGGTGTCTTCGGGCCTTACGTTTTCCCTGATGTCCCGCAGTACCTTCGCGTAGGATCGGCCATCTTGGGGCTTTACAAGCAGTGCCTGCTGTCGGGGTCTTCGTCGGGGCTTCTGCCTCTCCTGTTTTACATCGAGTCCTTTTTCTAGTTGGGCGTCCGTATGAACTTTACTGGCTTTTTTTGAAGGTGTTTCTTTGCGGCTTCCTTCGCTCCTTTTGTAAGCACTGTCTGGAACCTCTGATCTGGTGCTCTACGCCCATCAAGTGCTTTGCTGATTTTTTGGGAGTCGCATGCAGCTTGTATTCTTTCAGAACATCTCCCGCTCTTCGGAGTAGCCTCTCTTCTTCATATCGCTGGGCCGCAATTGTACCTTGAAACCATCATTGGGAGAAGTTATTGCTTTCCGTTTCCGAGCGCAGTACTTCCGCCACATTTTCAACGTTGGTGGTACAATCACGCGGAGTCTGGTCACTCTTTGCTTTTAATGCCGTAATCTCCTCGTTTGCTTCTGGATTTTTTGTTGCAATGTCAGGCTTTGTGGCCCTTGCATCGGTCGCTTCAGTAACGATCGCAGCGGTGACAATCGAATTTTCGGTGCTCTTTATGTTATCTTCCACTGCATGAACACCTGAAGCATGCTACAGAGTTTCCCGCTTCTCTTAATAGGACGCTCGGGCGTTCGCATAATTTTTTTGCTGCCCACAAACGCCGCAGGAATCTCAGTCTGAACCAGACTGTCTGCTGTTCTCCGTTTTTCGTCTACTGTCACTGTCGTCGTGTTAGTCTTCGTTTTTTTTCGTGGTTAGTATAGCCTTCGATGTGCTGTTGACATCGTGGCTGCAACCGCTGGTTGCGTCGTTGCTATTGTTTTTGGCTTCAGTTTTTGGCATCAGTTTTTGGATGTTTTTGATATTTTAATTTTGTTTGCTCCAGTTTTATTGGGTCCCTCCTCGGAGCCGCTATCTCCGTTCGTGTGTGTAGTCGCCTTTTTGGTCCCATAGTTATCTTTGCAGAGCAGGGAGGCCATGCGAGGGTTGGCACAAGCCCTTATGGGGACAAGTGCTCAGAGCCAGACCAGCGCTAATCGGGAGTCCGTCTCAACCGAACCTACACCACCATCCCAATGGTATGAACTTCGAACGAACTCCGAGGCCTGTCAAGGTTTGACTGGGATGCAGACGGTATGATAGTTGAATTGGAGCTGTTCACACACAACTGTCACCTCGGCGCTACTGTACAAAGCAACTTGGTCCAAACCATCACATCCGCCAGCCCAAAGTGTCAATTCCAGTTCGTTGCCCAAAGCGTAGTCCAGATCCAATCAGAGTCGTTACCTGTCATCCCAGGAGGGAACCTCACGGCGCCCCCCATATCCTCGGGTCCGTGGGGGCGGCACTCCCTAGAGAATGCTAGCCTCCAAGAATGTTCTTGTCGACCGGCTTTCTCCCTGCGGGAATTTCCTCGGGTACGTGGGGGGCGGAAGTCCCCAAAGAATGCTAGCCTGCAAGAGTGCTCTTGTCGACCGGCATTCCCCCACCAAGCACCCATGAAGCAAATTGTAACGCCTTAGAATACCCGTCGAAAGGCAAACCCATCGCCCATCCATAATACAAAGTTACCCATCTGCAGCAGCGCCCTCCGTCACACCGCAACCACTCGCACCATGAAAAACGTCCAGCACGCCTCACGTGATCAAGCAAATCAGTGATTTCCACACGTTGCTGCCCAACCTTAACCACCGACGCCAATCGAAGAGCAACGCGCACCTTAAGCAAGCACCCACAGAGCAAATTGTAACGCTTTAGAATACCCGTCAAAAGGCAAACCCATCGCCCATCCATAATGCAAAGTCACCCATCTACAGCAGCGCCCTCCGTCACCATGCAACCATTCGCGCCATAAAAACTACACCTCAAATTACATCCTCGAACAATCGACACGCATGACGTTTACTCGCCAATCCAATCGATGAGCAATGCGCTCCTTAACCAAGCACCCAACCAGCAAATTCCCATGCCTTAGAGGACTCGCTGACGAGCAGGCCCATTTTCCGTCAATAACGTAGTCACCCGTCTATAGCAGCGCCCTTCGTCCCCACGCAGCCACTCGCATCATAAAAAAATCCAGCCCGCCTATCGTGACCAAGTAAATCGCTCGAACACAACGCCTTCAATAAGTCACACACCAAAGGATCTCAAGACCTGCGAACAACCGCCCAGAGCGCCACCTAGCCCGCACTTACACTAATCTGATACACATTACCTAGACACACACCCTCGCCGCAACCATGCATAACATCCACACCTATTCCGGACTCATACCTTCTTATACCAGGCACCTATCTATACCACCCTAATACACGCACCTACACATCCGAGACACACACAACCACATACCCAAGACACAAACCATTAGTTCCATTGCCGGCCGCTTCAAGCGCCATTAGTTCCAATTTCCGCCACTAGGTGGCGCGCAAAATCAATCTCAATTCGTATGGAAAGAGTGAATTAAAACATAAATTCTCTAGCTACTGTCCGTGAAATTTTTTCACAAGGAAACATTAGATAAACACAATTTGAGGACGCCGACAACGGTTGCTTAGAAAATGATGACAGTCGTAAATTATAAACGGATGTGTTCCTTTTTGAAGTCTGAATGTATTTCCTGTCCCCGCTGGTGGAAGAAGTTGCACAGGCCCACTATCAGCTTCTGGCAAACGAGGCGAGTTTGCTGAACTAGGCTAGAAAATCCAACAGTTGGTGGTGTTATAGCTGCATGCGGTTTAGTTGCTTTCCCAAAATTTATAGGGTTTGTATGCGGAGTACTTGCTGCTGGACGTGATGTTGAGTTCTCAGTTCCACAAAGATTTTGAGAGGTTGGTGGTGACTGCTGCGTAAAAAAAATTGAGCTGGCTGTGGTGGTAGATTGCCTTTATCCACACCAAATGAATAGTGCTGCGGTTTATTAGGGTACAAAGGAGTGGACAGTGTCTGCTGATATTGTGGTGAGTAAAATGAAGGCTGTTGCATAGTTGCATGAGGGGAATTCAATGTTGATCCGAACTGGGGCGTTTGAATATTGGATTGATCTTTTTAGCCCCCTACTCTACCAACGAGCCCAGAGGAATTCCGCCATACAGCGGCAACAACATTGGATAGTGAGAAAAGTCCTTTTCGTTCTTCTTTTTTTTAAGGTTGTTCTGCAAATGGCGGAATATTTGCTACTCCCGGTTGTAAATTGAAGACAGGACCACTATTGGCAAAACTGTCGAAACCCTGTTCATTAGAAGGAAGATTAACTTCCTGTTGATGGTTGTAAAGGCGGTGGCGGTGGCAACGTAGCTACAGGCGTTGGAAGCACGTTAGCAGTCGGTTGATGAAAATTAGAGGAGAGTCCTGGAATAGGTGCATATGTTTTTCTTTTAACATTTAAACTATATGTATTCTGATTCGTATTTTGTAAGCTTGGTGCAGTTGGGAGTGATGGTATTTCCGTAGGTCAATAAAATTTTGGCGGTTCTAGTGGTTGTTCTGGTAATGCAGGTGTACTGCTTTTTTTCGTGTTGTTCCGGGGCATCAAAATGATCGAATGTCGGACTCACTTGGATATCCGCGTTCGAAACACAACTATCTTCAAGATGTTGGGTGGTTGGTGAATAATCTTTAATCACCTTTGAAAAGGTTGAAAGAACTGTTGAAGATACAGCCGGTAGTTGAGAGAAAGATGAAGCCGCTGGCGATAAGAGCGATGAGTCCGGTATCGATGGACTTTCTTTCTCGAATTATTCAAAGAAGCGAAATCCAAAATATTCGACTTCAAATTAGACCTAAGTCCTTGGACCGAAAATTAAAACCTTGAATTACTTCCAAATAATGTACTAATCAACCGCTAGTGGCTGTTTAACTAGTAGGAACTTGAAATGTTTATGGTTCACAGGTCGTTAAGGATCAATTGACATTGATTAAAACTCCGGTAATCACTTCTTTGGAAGACGGTTCTTTGAATACAAAGGTCTTAAATGATTAATTTTGAACTATTACTAAACAGTCCATGATTCAAGACAAACCAGATGATTCCACGACTTTGAAAAACTATATGCGGCTACTTTACATTCAGAACGATCACAGAAAGATGGCCGTGAAATGTCGGACATTTTTGTTTTTTTTTTTTGTGTGGTAGGGCAGTGAAGGCATTTCGCCCGCCGAGTCTGGCAGTGTGGGACTCCCATGGAGGATACCCTTGGACTATCCACCGAACACCTCCCCTGTCAATCTGAGAACCTAGCCTGGAACCGTTTAACACATTACTTCGGGCCAGGTCTCGTTTTGTCACGCCGTTGGGCGCCTTCAAGCTGGGGAGTCCCTTTCCTAGCGGGAGGGGAGACAGGAAGAGGAAATGCCAGAAGTGCGATCCCCCAGCCCCAGCACCTCCGGCTGCTGTGAGTCCCTTTTATATTTTAGGACTGCCCGAGCATAATGTGCCACCTGGTTCCATTTGTCAACCGATTCGAGCATCACCGCAACTATATTATCCGGGGTGAGCTCTCCCGTCTCTCTGTAGAGTTCCTTTCGCAGCCTGGCCCATTTGGTACACGCAAAAAATGTGTGACAGGCATTGTCCTCCTCTCCTGGGCAAAACCGACAATCGGGAGACCGTGACTTACCGATCTTGTGCAGGTAAGACTGAAAACACCCGTGCCCGCTCAAAAGCTGGGTCAGATAGAAGTCAGTCTCACCATGCCTTCGATTTAGCCACGGTCTCACATCCGGGATGAGGCGCGCAGTCCACCTTTCCTTCGTGCAATTGACCCAAGACTGCTGGCAATCGTTGAGCGAGCGTTGTCTCTCCTCGCGGACAACCATCTCCTTCGCATCCTCGTTTCGGTGCAGGTAAGTAGCGCAGCGCTCTCTAGCAAGGAGGGCGACAGGTATCACGCCTGCAATCACTCTCACCGCCGAGTCGGAGACTGTTGGATACGAAGATGCAATTCTCAGTGCTCTCCTTCTCCGTACCTGTGCCAATCGTTTTCGGTATACCTCCTTGCTGAGAGCGTCGCCCCATACCTCTGCTCCGTAAAGTAGCACTGACCCTACAGCACTTATCAAGAGGCGTCTTCTGGATGGGCTGGGTACCTCTGCGTTGGCCATAAGTCGACTCAGGGCCGATATTCCCGAAGCAGCCTTCTCAGCCGTTGCCCTGATTTGCTCAGAGAAACTCATCTTCGAGTCGATCAGTAGCCCCAGGTACTTCACCGCTGGCTTCGATTCGATTTGTATGTCTCCAATACTGATCATCTTTACTCTAGGGATTCTCTTTTTTGTCAAGATGACCACTTCGGTTTTCTCCAGTGCTAAACTGAGCCCGCGAGCAGTCACCAAGGCCTTCACTCGGCGCATTAGCATACCTAGCCTACGTTGCGCTTGTTCAATGGTGCGTCCAGCGACCAGAGCCGAAACATCATCCGCATAGCCGACCAAGCGCGACTCATCTGGCATCTCAAGTCTCAGTAGCCCGTCGTAAGACACGTTCCACAGGTCCGGACCAAGGATAGATCCCTGGGCAACAGCCGATGTAATTTCCATCCTTTGTTGGCCCTGTGTCGGGTCGTAGAGCAGGCTTCGGTCCTTTAGGTAGTTCCTCAAAAGCCGCATTAGATATTCTGGAACTTGAAAAGAGTTTTCCAGCGTGTCCAGAATATCCACCCACTAGCGGAGTTGAAGGCATTCCTGACGTCGAGTGTCACCAACAGGACGATCCGTCGCTTGGTGCGACTATATGCCTCTGCCTTTTGGACCGCGTTCACCACCTCTGCAATCGCATCAATGGTAGAACGTCCTGCTCTAAAGCCGTACTGCCGAGGAGATAGGTCCCCAGCAGCACGAATTGCGTCAGTGAGTCTTCCCTTGATGAGTTTCTCTAGCACTTTCCCAGGTGTGTCTAGCATGCATAACGGGCGGTATGCAGACGGCGATTCGGGATTTCCCTTCCCCTTGCTGACCAGCACGAGCCTCGCCACCTTCCATCGTACCGGGAAAACCCCGTCCCGTAGGCAAGCGTTGAATGTGCTGAGCTGCAAGTCAGGACAATGGTGATAGACGAGCTGCAAAACCTCAGCTGGAACACCATCTGGACCTGGAGCCTTCCTCGCTTTCAGGGAGAGGACTGGCTCCTCCAGCTCCAGCTGTGTGAAGAGTGGGCACTCGACTGCTGTTTCACCATGGACAGCGTCAACACGGACGGAATGGGCGGGGAAGAGTCCCCGCACTATCGCGTCCATGTTTTTCGCGTCATGTATACAAGGCTTCCGTAGGGTACCAAGTTTCCCCATGACCAGCTTGTAGCCAAGGCCCCACGGATCCCTATTTACATCGTCCACGAGGTCTTGCCAGCATCGGGCCTTGCTCTTGTTAATAAGCCTGCGAAGATATTTCCTGCCGGACCTGTATGCTGCTAGCCTAGTGTCTGCCTCCTCCCGTGTTCGCGCCCGCTGGGCCTCTCGCCGAAGTTTGTGACACCCGCTTCTTTGTTCGGCGATCTCGTTTGACCACCAGTATACTGGAGGCTTACCGTGTCGGAGTCTCCGACGGGGCATGGAAGACTCGCAAGCAGTTATGATGGTACTCATAGTTGAGTTCACCAAGTCCTTGGCTGCAGGCCCTCCACTCCCTGGCGGAGCTCCCAGCAACGGTGCGCCTGCCGTAAGCGCGTCAGCGAACCTCTCAACGTCCATCCTCCCAGTCCTCCATCCGAGGATTGAAGTTTGGGCATATGCACGCAGAGTGGCACCGTCGTGAATCTAAACTGCTAAATACTGGTGATCACTAGCCGAGTAGCCCTCTAGTACTCGCCAGTTGTGTACTCTAGGTACCAGGGACTCCGAAGCGAATGTCACATCGGGTATGGTTCCTACGCAACCCCAGCGGCGGAAAGCAGGGGTGTTACCAATATTTAGGACAAAAAGCGCTGTTCTGGCCGCCATGTTCAAGATTTGCTTTCCCCTTGGGTCGGATTGTGGCATACCCCATTCAATGGCTCTAGCGTTGAAGTCTCCCCCGACCAGCATGTGGCCCTCTGTGTTCGAGACAGCGTCCTCCAGGGCATCGAGTTTGGTTCGAAAAGATCGCATTGCCTCGTCAGGCATCAGATAAACACTGAAATATGTTATCCCTGAACACCGCACCCACACAAAACCATCCCCGCGTCCATGGCCCTGCACCTGAAGGCGGGCGCTGTCTCGAACCCAGATGGCCGAGGTACTAGATTTGTCAGGGTACCACGCTTGCGAGTCCTTGTTATGATGTTGCTCGCTCAGCAACAGGAGGTCAGCTCTCTTATCCCTCGCAAACTGCTCAAGTAGGTCCTGGGCGGTTGTGCCTCGGTGCAAATTGACCTGCAGGATACGGATCATTTGAGTATCGATTTGGCTTTAGTTAGGGCCTCCTTGAAAACCCAGCATCTCCCTGTCCCCGGCTCATGTTTGAGGTCACCGGGTGCTAGCTTAGCATCCTTGCAAAGAATGCATTTTGCCTCGTTCGTGCACTCCTTCCTTTTGTGCCCCGTTTCACCACATTTGTAGCACAGAGATCTCCTGTCGGGTCCCCTACAGCCATACGCGGTGTGTCCGTATTCGAGGCATTGAAAGCAGCGGATAGGGATCGCTCTTCTCCGTATCCTGCAGATCACCCAACCTATCTTAATTTTGCCCTTCGCCAGGATTTGCTGGGCGTCTTTATCAGCTAGTTGAACAATAGCCATGCGTTGCCCCCTTGTGTTTTCACGTGTCAATCTTGCCTTGACTTCACTTAAGCTGGGGAACTCCCTCCTAGTGGCATCCTCTACTTCAGCTTTGTCCGTGACGCAGTCGAGGTCCCTGATTTCCAGGGTGGCCATTGGTTCAAGCGAGGCAACCATTGCCGCATCTCCAAGAACCCTTTGAACCACGTCACGGAATGCATCTTTGTTTGTGGCCTCTGGCCCGAATTCCACCAGCTGGCCACCGGTCCGGGTTGGTCGAACTGCTTTGATGGCAGTTTTGGTGTCGTCTGGCTTGACCGCTCCTTTAATTTCACGGAGGACATCTGCGTAGGTTCGGCCCTTAGTGGGTTTAATAAGCAGTGCCTCTCGCAAGGGTTTGTGCCGCGGTTTGCTTTTTGTTTTCTGCGGTATAGCGGGGGGCTCCTTGTTCTCTTCGTGGTTGAGCTCTTTGTCTTTTTTTTCTAGGAGTAGCTTTTTGGCCGCTTTTTTCGCTGCCTTGTTTCGCACCACATGAAACTCCTCGCCTGGAGTGACAACTTCGTTTATGGTCTCCTCCTTCCTCCTTTTCTCACGGTCGCCTTCAATTGGGCTACCGGCCATTCTTTTGCTGCTGCTAGGAGCCACTGATGCCTCGAGGGAGAGCGTGTCATTTTGGTGCTTTTCGGTTGCAAGCCACCTCCGCCTGTAGTGCGTTATGCGGCCAAAAAGCTCCTCCAGTTCAAGAATGCCATTCTTGACACTCTTGCCTATGTTTTTCTGCACTTCGAAGGCAGCCCTCAGTTGTTTGACGATAGTCCCCGCTTTCCGAGTAAGCCGCTCCTCTTCGGCGTGGTCAAGGGCGATTGTGTTATTTGGCGCCACCTCTTGGGAGAAGCCCCCGTTTCCTAGCCCTTTTGCTTCTATCGCTTGGGTCGCGTTTGAAGTGGCGTCGGCGAACGGCAAAACTTCTCCCTCCCCCAGTCTTACACTGGCCTCTGTTGGTGTCGCAGCTTGATCTGGATTGTGTACGTCTTGCACTGGACGCTCCGGGGTGCGCATAGTCCTTCTACTGCGCCCAAAGGCCGCAATGATGCCAGGTTGCACAACGCACTCTGCCTTCTTTCGTTCATTAGTCCGTCTGTGGTCTGTCTTCGATGATTTAACCTGCGATGTTGACTTTGACAGTGTTTCTGGGGTTTGCTGCCTCCCCCCGCAATCGGTGACTTGTTTTATCGGTGTTCTTGCCAACAGCGGTTTTTGCCTGAAAGGGTTCTCCGTGCTAGCGTCCTGTTTGCTTGTAGTTATATATGTTACAGAAGCCAAGTTCACCACTTCTATAACATTGCAGTCGCTGGATGACGACGGCCGGGAGCCTGCTCGCTCACTACCCTCTGCCGCCAGTACTGGGGATCCGACCCCCTGCACCGTAATTTGGTTCCCCTTGTGGACTTGCATGATTTGGTTTTCTGTCTGGGTTTCCGTTCCCATAGCATTTTACCTACTGCCAGGTTATATGGATAATTGATGACGCAATATATTTGTCTTGAGACTCTCCCTTCACTGCCGACCATTGTCCACGGCTGCTTATTGGTTATTCGCAGCGAACCTTTCGAGAAAGGTCTCCCCCTATCCGCAACCCTGTGGACGCGTTTGGTTCCCCGGTCTGAGGGCACTATCGATAAATCGATAACCAAATAATGTCGGACATTAGTGACATTTTCAATTTCAAGCACTGACTAAATTCCTTTAGTTCACAGCATAATATGTCACTTCACGCACTTCATGAACGTTTATCGATGGTTCACCATAGAGGGTTCAAGTCGATGGCATATTTTTCACGTGGAATTCTATTGATGTAATTCTTCCATAATTGATACAAAAAATATGACAGCGCGATGCAAGAGAAGGACGCAACCAACAACATTGACGTCTTTCCACCTTCGCTAACCTCTTAAATCCGTCGAGGAACATAAAAACGCGTCAGCGTTTGCATTGCCGGAAGCATGCACCACTTCACTCTTATCTTTCGATGCAGGCCTCGAATGAGTTTGCATATTGTATTTTTTTATATGTGTGGATGTGTATAATTAATAAGTATAAAGGAAAATTAGGGACGAATAAACAGAATTGCTTCTTGGTGGTTGTTTATGTTTTTAACTAATATTATTGTCATACGGTTTTATTAATAACTTTGAATGCATTTTCAACGTAAAGATACAATAATGAATAATGCGTAATAATATATCGCAGTTTTTTTTGTGATATCACGTTGATTTGAAACAAAATTGGTATGCAAGGTGTTTGTTAGTTCTTGATTATTTTAACGAAGACATTAGATATAAAAAAAGAAATTTCTAAACTGAATAATCATTAATGTCTACTTGTCGCCGCCTATAGCAATATGCGTTTCATCGACCTGTCTTCACTTTTTCTAGCAGGAATTTCAATTTTCTTGATCACCATGCTGTAAGGGTGAAGGAGATAGGAAAGTTTTAGAGCAGTTTAATAGGGTAACTGCTTGATTACTACAGGCGACGAGGATTGCGGAAAAGGAGCTGAAGGATCTTCCGTTATAGCATCGGTGTTCTTTGGCGTCGGAATACGGAGTGACAAATAATAAAAGAAAACACAATTGACAGACGGACACACTGATACACATATTTGCGTTTTGCCGTAAGTATATAAACCTTGCGCGTGCTTGAAACTGTGTGTGGACGGACAGAACAGACGTAGATAAGTATCTATCGGCGCAGGTCTTTTGCGTGGTATATCCCAACTTCTTTTCCCGATAGGTCAGTTATCAGATAACGATTGGATCCTACTACCTTTTGTATGCGGCTTTTCAGGAAGCGCCGGTCCAGCTTGGCATTGTAATGCCCAGCGGCATCACTTTGGCGGAAATTGCGCTGAAAAATCTCATCTCCTTCTTTAAAATTGGAAGGTCGTGCCCTGAGGTTATACTGCGCCTCATTTGCACGTCCCGCGGCCTTGATCTTCCGTCCGATTCGTTGGCGGAGGTCTCCCAAACGCTCGTGGGGCTCCGGCGCAATGACGGGATCCCCCAAACACTTTCATTGCCGTGACAGCCTGTATGATTTACCATGGCAAATAATGTGCTGTCCCAAGGCGGCAAAGTAAGGTGCGACACCGGTGACGGAATGATAAGATGATCTTAGAGCGCATGTGATGGCGGACAATCTGCAGTCCCAATCTTTCTGAGTTGGGTGAACGTAAGAACGGATTGCGGCTAACAGTGTGTGATGCAACCTTTCAGAGGCGTTAGACTGAGGAGAGTATATGGGCGTCAGTTGGTGTTCGACGCCGTACTGTTCGAGTAGGCCCTTAAACTGCCAAAATCTGAACTGTACTTTGTTGTCCGAGTACATACTCTCTGGAACCCCGAACACGTGAAATACTCGTCGCTCTAGAAATTTGACGATGGATGGAGTCGTGAACTTACAAATAGGTTCCACCAGTGGAAATTTCGAGAGCTGGTCTAAAAAAATGATAGCTCCGATGTGTCCCATAGATGATCGAGGATATGGACCGAGTAGATCTTTGTATAGACGTTGGAATACGCATTCTGGGACGTTGAGTTGACCCATAGGAGGTTAAAGAGGCTGGTTGGGCGCTTTGGTGCCTTTACAGGTCTCACAGGCGCTCACGTAGTCTTTGACCTGGGATGCCATTTTAGGCCAAAAGAAGTATTTCTTGAGTCACCGTAGCGTCTGACCGTAACCTCCGTGGGCACTTAAAGGATCGTCATGTGCGCGGAGGATCAGATGTTGTGTGATTTCCTCCCATATCCAGAGTTTCCAGGACTCTTCTTCTTGCCATCGATCACCAGTGGCGTATTCATTCCGTCTATACACGTAGCTGTCTATCACTTTCAAATCAGGCAGCTATGACTGTTGGGTCACGATGGTTTGCCTCAATTCTTTGTAGCTTTCTGATTCGAAATGTGGGCTGTCCAAATCTATTTCGATGGGGTCCTCGTCATTTACTGTCGATTTGGCTCCCTCTGGTTAAAACATTCGCGAGAGATTATCGGGTACAATGTTCTGGGTCCCTTTCCGATGTTTGATGGAAAACTTGAACCCTTGCAAATTAAGAGCCCATCTGGCTGGGCGTTCATGTAAGTCTGCTTGGTTCATCAACCATTGTAGCCAAGCGTGGTCTGTGATGATCTCGAACTGGTGGCCCTTGATATAGGCTCGGAATTTCTTCACAGCTATTACCGTGGCCAAAAATTCCTGCTCGGACACGGTATAGTTCCTTTGGGCCGAGTTCAGCTTTTTGAAGAATAAGGCAATAGGAGCTTCTTCTCCCTCATCGGCTCCTACTCCATGTTGACTTGCGTCACAATGAATGGAGAAGGGCTTAATAAAGTCAGGGCTGATCAAGACCGGAGCTTAATTTAGCTCGTCAAATGCCTTTTGGCTGAGCTCGGTCCAAATGAACTTCCCTTTCGGCAGCATGTCCGACAGGGGCGCTGAAACTGTTGCATAATTCCAAACAAACCTTTGGGTCCAACTGCACACACCAAGGAAACGTTGTAGCTGCTTAACTGTTTTTGGTAAGGGGAATTCATCAATCGCACGAGTTTTGTCTGGATCCATTTTGATAGTGCTGTACATCTTCAATGTACTTTCCATGTTCATGGTCACATGTACATCGTCAATGTAATTAGTCCATGTACATCTTCAATGTACATGGACTAAGTTCATGTGCAATTTATGCGCATTCTTCATGTTCTTCATGTTTCGGTTAATAATTCAAATCTTAAATCTAGTCAACTATATGTATGATATCTCAAACCGAATTGGAGATACTCACCTGTTTTTCGCACGTCGTGAATCCCTCAGACAAGGTCAGCTTACGATTACCTAAATCTCGTCTGGAAAATTTTCAGAAAGAATGTCATATTTCACCGCGTATCACATTCAAGACTGTCTGAGGAATTCGCGACGTGTACTTGGGTGCAGTCAGCACTTTTTACACTAAAATTATTATAAACGTGGGAAAGTCTAGAAATTCCCAGGTAAAATTAGCATGAACGTGGGAAAGGGTGCAAATTAGATTTTAAGATATAAATTAAGATGTTTTGTTAATAAAGCTATCATTCTGATTCTAAACACCATAAACGTCTTTTGAATTGAGTTTGGTTGAGTCGTCTCAGTATTGCACTGACCGACTTTAGGGAATAATTGATAACAGTTGTCTCAGTATTGAACTGATCAACTGACTTATCAAGTACTTCGTTTGGTTTTGGAAGCCCTTGGTATTCGGACCGAAGTCTTAAATCTTAACCATCGAAGCGGCAGAAGAAAAGCCTTTTGTCGCTATAGAAACATTTTGGTGACCCCGACGTGATCACACAGCGAAAACTTTACTAATTACGAAAACTTTGCTAAGTGGAGCAATCTTCGAAATTAAAGGTTGACACCTATTCGTTAGCAATGGAAGATCTAGCCAGGGAATAGGATATAACTGGCTTCGAAATTGAACGATTGATTTCGAATTATCGGAAGGATGGTCCCACCAGGAAGACGGTAGTGTACCTGAGCAAGAGATTGTCGGAGTTAAATGAGCTATGGAAAACATTTGGCTCGCGAAACGAGCAGCTTCAAGCGTATGCGGAGAGCTCGGCTGATCATCCTTACTTCGAAAAAGATTATTTTTCGGTTATACATCGCGAGTACGTAACAGCAAGAGATGCCATAACCAGTCTATTGAAATCGAAGCCTATGGAAGATCCATCAACCCCAAATCCAAAGGCTGCTACCGCAGGCGCTAGCTTCGAAGCAGCAACCACAAAAAGGGTAGAAGACGACACACAGGGACTGGTAAACCAATTCGAGTCCACAGTGGCTTCGATCAACTATTTAATTGAGGGAATTCATGGCTCTTTAATTTCTCAACCGAGAGTCTATTACGACCTCAAGTCAAATACTTTGACACGCTACTGGGAAGAGCTGCGCGACCACAGAGCCAGAAGCAGATTTCCAGGAGGAAATGCCAGCGACAAGCAAGATCAATACAATAGAATAGAAGAGCGCATACAAGATGCCTTAATAAACCTAGCCACGGGCACGGAAAAAACAGATCCAGCCCCACGCATACCAGTTCACAGTCAGCAGTCAATCAAGTTGCCAGAGATGTCAATTCCGAAGTTCGATGGAGATTACGCTTTCCATGAACTGTTTCACCAGATAATTGATTCCCAGCCACTTGGAAATTCTCAAAAGATGTGGTATCTCAAGGCCAACTTATTGGGCGAAGCAGAGCGGCTGATCAAGCACATGCCAATCTCTGATGAGAATTATATTGATGCTTGGACAGTTCTTCGTAACCGTTATGACAATCGCAGGCTTATGGTTACAGCACTTCTCGACAAACTCCTGTCACAACCTGCTATCAGCTCCCAATCGGCACGTTCGATCAAGTTGTGCCATGACATAACCAAAGAATGTGTCTTGGGTCTCAAGAATATCAAGATTGACACAACGAACTGGGACCCGCTTTTACTCCATGTGATGATCAAGAAGCTTGACAAAACATCGCATAATTTGTACGAGCAGTCCTTAAAATCCCCACGAGAGCTACAGTCGCTGGATTCGTTCTTGGTATTTTTGGAACAGAGGTTTCACTCCTTGGAGGCGTTGGGTAGTGCAAATCAGAAGGCCCCACAAAGGAAGGTTTCTGCACTAGTATCCACAAATCAACAAACCACAGTGCCGTGTAAACATTGCGAAGGTGCCCACAAGATATCCGCTTGTGAGAGTTTCAAGAAACTCAATATCCTCAACCGAATAAAAAGGGTAAAACAATTGCAACTCTGCTTAAATTGTTTACGGCCAGGCCATAAGAGTACTGACTGTAGTTCCAGAGCCTGCTTGAAATGTGACAAGAAGCATAATACCTTGTTACACAAAGAGGAATGTCCAGTGGTTCCAGCAAATAAACCACCATTTCAAAAGGTGGGAGCGGAGACAAAAGAAAAGACCACATTAACTGCGGAAGCAATAAAATCGGAAGTACTGCTAAATACTGTAGTTGTCCATACCTCCGACAACCAAAGAAGGCTGGTCGACTTACGTGCAATATTGGACAGTGATTCCCAAGTTAATTTGATAACCGAAGCGGCTTTAAAGAAGGTCAACCGCAAGGCACAATTAACAAGCATCTCCATAAGCAGTATTAGAGGATTGGTGTGGAACATTACTACCAGCTTTTATCGATTGGTCAAATTAAACTGGGAGAAGACTTACCCGTATTGCAAAACACAGTATTCGGGTGGATTCTTGGTGGAGCATTCTACGATTCGCGCAGCCGAGTGAACAACAAGAAGGTTACTTGCGGAATGTTTCGCACAGAAGGTCCGAGGTTGGACGAGGAATTAGAAAGATTCTGGAAGCTCGAGACAAACGAGGAACTAATGGTCACTATGACCGCTCAAGAACGCAAATGCGAAGAGCACTTTCAACAAACCATAAAGAGGTCTAAGGAAGGACGGTTTATAGTTCGGCTACCTTTTTCAAAGGATCCTAAAAAACTTGGTAAAACTCAACGGACGGCTTTGGCGAGATTATCGCTGCTTGAGGAACGCTTGGCCAAGAATGAAGATCTTCGGCAAGCTTATCAACAGTTTATGCAGGAGTATTTGAAACTTGGTCACATGACGGAAGTCGAAATGCCAAAGGCGTCGGAGCCGCACTTCATACTACCACACCATTGTGTACTGAAACCCGATAGCTCGACGACCAAACTTCGAGTGGTATTCGATGCTTTAGCCCCTTCTACAAGCAAAATCAGCTTAAACGATGTTCTGCACACTGAGCCAACCCTGCAAGATGAGCTGTTTACAATACTGCTCAGATTCTGCTTATTTAAGTACGTCTTTTCTGCAGATATTGAAAAGATGTATCGACAGATTTGGGTAGACAAAGAAGATCGGCCTTATCAGATGGTTTTATGAAGGAATCACCTCAACGATGTGATAAGATGTTATCAACTAAATACCGTAACATATGGCACAACCGTAGCACCATATCTGGCAACCAAATGTCTGGAGCACTTGAGTTCAATGTATAAGTTAAAGTACCCTCTGGGAAGTTTGGCTGTTTGGAAAGATTTTTACATGGATGACCTACTGACGGGAGCAAACAGCTTAGCAGAGGCTCTTCAAAAGAAGGAAGAAGTCCAACACATTTTAAATTCCGCTGGGTTTAAGTTACGAAAATGGTGTGCGAACAATGCCAGCTTGATTAATGACATCGATTTGGTAGATCGAGAAATACAATTCAACTTGTCAGAGAATACAACTGAACAGGTCAAGACTCTTGGCTTGATATGGCTACCAGCAAAAGATGAGCTAGTTATTCGCGTTTCACCAAATAAGCAACCCAACAAAATTACTAAAAGGCAGGCACTTTCAACCATCGCCCACATCTTCGATCCTCTTGGCCTCATGAGTCCAGTAACCATCACCGCAAAGATCTTTATTCAAAAGTTGTGGAAACTGAAACTTCATTGGGATGCAGCCCTTCCCATGGAACTTCACTCCGAGTGGTAACGGTTTCATGCAAGTCTCGGACAGCTTAACGAAATCAAGATTCCACGTCATGTATTCGGAGCTCGAGTACCTCGCGAGGTACAATTACACGCCTTTGTGGACGCATCCAAAAAGGCCTTTGGTACAGCAATTTACCTGAGAGCAAATCACTGCGATGGAACCATCACTGTTCGACTACTATGTGCCAAAACACGCGTAACACCGATCAACAAACCGACCATACCCCGCTTAGAACTATGTGCGGCAAAACTAGCGACCGAACTTGTTCATCGTTTTCAAGCTGATCTAAATATTTCCGAGCAGTCATGTTACTTCTGGACGGACTCAGAAATAGTGTTACACTGGATCAACAATGACGCTGCTTTATACCAAACCTTCGTGGCGAATCGAATCGTTGCCATCCAGCAATATTCAACGCCAGCTCAATGGCGTCACGTACACTCAAAATTAAATCCAGCAGACCTCGCGTCTCGAGGCGTAAGCCCATCCAAGTTAAAAGAAGCGACATTATGGTTCTACGGACCTTTGTTTCTTCATGGTAATCCTGACACGTGGCCAGCTCCTTCTATTAAAAAGGTAGCTGAATTGGTGGAGGAAAAGTTCGACTTGGAAAAAAGGAGATGTAAAAGTGTTTATATCGCCACCCAAACGGAACCGCACTTCATATATCAAGTAAATCATGGAAATTCTTTTCGTAAACTCAAGTGCATCGTGGCCTTAGTCATTCGGTTTACACGCATGGCACGAAGGAGAATAACGTCCAGAGGAAAGAGTGCCCCATCAACAGTATCAGAGCTGGAAGAAGCCACCAATATCATTATCAAAGAAGTACAAAATGAAGCATTTTACGAAGAAACTCAGGAACTCAAAACAACAGGGCAACTCAGTAATACTAATCGACTTTGTAAGCTGGCTCCTGCATTTGACAAAGATGGATTACTCAGGGTTGGTGGAAGACTCGAAAACGCCGATCTTGAGTATTATCAAAAGCATCCTATATTGCTTCCTTACGCTCATCCGATCACAAAACTCATCCTTACCCAGCTTCATCAGGACCATAAGCACGCAGGCCCACAAGCTCTATTGGCGATAGCTCGACAGCGCTATTGGCCTATCATTGGTAAAACCCTAGCAAGGTCAGTAGTTCAAAATTGTGTTGTTTGTGCTAGAGCAAAGCCCCGACTAGTTTCACAGCTGATGGGAAATCTACCAACAAATCGAGTTCTGCAAGCAAGACCATTTTTGAACACCGGCGTGGATTTTGCTGGACATTTCTACATACATTTTAAGTTGCGAGGAAAGCAACCACAAAAACCTTACTTGGCCGTATTTTGTTTCTTTTCTACAAAGGCTATACTCTTGGAGCTCGCTACGGAACTAACAACAGAAGCATTCATTGGAGCACTTAAACGGTTTGTATCTCGAAGAGGAAATTGTCGAAATATCTACTGCGATAATGCAACAAATTTTGTGGGAGCCAAGCAACAACTACACGATGAGAAGTCACAAGAAACCATAGCTCGTTTCTGCACCACCAGAGGTATGGACTTTCATTTCATCCCTCCTAGATCGCCACATTTTGGAGGATTATGGGAAGCGGCAGTGAAGTCGGCCAAATCCCTGATCCTGAAAAGCTTGGCAAACGTGAAGCTGACTTACGAGGAACTAGAAACAATTATCGTTGAAGTGGAAGCCATCCTCAATTCGCGACCACTGACCCCGTTGTCTTCAGACCCAAATGACCTGCAGGCGTTGACACCTGGGCACTTTTTGATAGGTGAACCACTTACAAGCACTGTTGACGTAAATGCAGACACTTCTCGCTTACCACTAGGGCATCGGTGGAAGTTGGTCAAGGACCTGAAGCACCAGTTCTGGCAAAGATGGTCAAATGAGTACCTACAAGAGCTACAACACAGGTACAAATGGAAACAACGATGCCAGAATGCATCTCCCGGCCTGATGGTTGTTGTAAAGGACGATAAGACACCAGTATTGAAGTGGCCATTGGGAAGGATTGTCAATACTATCAAGGGAAACGACGGACTCGTGAGAGTTGTAGATGTGAAAACATATTCCGGTACGTTCAGACGATCCATCCACGATTTAGCACCCTTACCAGTGAATGATACGGATGCGACTGTTGAGGAAAGCCCAGCCAAACTCGCTAGTCCAGCAGAAAAATCATCCAGCAAGCGAGTACATGAAACCTCTGATGGAACTAAATCATCGAAAACTAAGCAACGCCGCTTAGGAAATTGGGTTCTACAAACATTGCTTTTGGTGGGACTCGTCTTTCCTGCTCATGCCAATCACGTTAAAATCCAACCTTTCCAATCATCGCCCGGTCTTTTCATGGAAAATTTAGGACCAGCCCATTTGGTTCTTAATGAGTGGAAACTGATCGTTTATTATGATCTTACGTCATACTGGAGAGAGCTAGCCACAATCCAGACCAGAATTAATCAATTGCTGTTCTGGAAGCAATTACTAAAGCACGACTCGGTATGTGAGGACATCATACAACAGCTGCAATCTTAGCTAAGGGAGACAGAAAGAGTTAATCGACTGATGCAGCGAAACCCCCATGATGGAAACCGCTTGAAAAGCCGTGGTGCTTTGAATATTGTGGGAAATATAGCTAGCTCACTCTTTAGGGATCTTGACCCGGACTATGCCGAACATATGGCCGACACCATCGAAAGACTAGAAGACAGCGATCAACATCTCCGGGGACTAATTAGGAACCAAACCTTGGTAACAAACTCTACCGTTAACATCATGGCGGAAGCTCAACACCAAAATGAAAATTGGCTAAATGAACTAGAATCGGCTATGAATAGGAACATTCAATTAGCGAACAACATGACACACGACATGCAAAACCAAAGGGTTCTCCAGGCCTTTACGTTGGCCACCACCCAATTAGGATTAACCTTAAATAAATATCAACGCACGCAATCGGCACTTTGGAATTCCTTTATTGACTCTAATCATGGGAAGTTAAATTCTTTGCTGCTCACTCCAGATCAACTGCAATCAGCTATAGCTTCGATAAAGGAAAATTTACCGAGCAATGTTCGGCTACCGATATTAGCAGGAGAATTGTCAAGTCTCTACAGAATAATTACCATTCATGGCTGCTCACTAAAGAAAAAGGTGATGATGTTTCTACTGAAAATACCATCAGTGTCCTATGAGCAATTCGAAGCCATTCACTTCAGTCCAATCCCAATGACAGTCAACGGAAGCCTGATGCAAAAAGAGCTTCAAACAGAATTTTTGATTATTAATCGTCATAGAGACACCTATTATCCAATATCTAGAGATGAATTAAGATCTTGTAGATCAGCTGCCGAGTTAAGCTATTTATGCAATCAAATCAGACCATTATACCGCCGGGGATCGGAAGTAGCAGCATGTGAATTGAGTTTCGTGAATCATCTAATCAAAGATAATAAGTGCCAGCTTAGAAGGAAACCCCAATCACTGGATTTATGTCATGACTGAAACTTCAGTAGTGAACATTGATTGCGGGAAAGTGATATCTACAATATCTCTTAATGGCTCCGGAATCCTAGAATTACCAGAAGATTGCTCAATAAAGGAAGAAACCCTCGCCATTCGAGCGCATAAGATTTTCCCGTCATCATTCAAAACCCACTTTCTTCCCACAAGGAATATGTCCCAGCAATCATTTAAGGAGCCCTTTGAATTAAAACCCATGACGCGGACCAACGTCTCCAAAGAGAACAATTTCCAGCATCTACAAGAAGCGATAAACACCTTACTTGGTAATGAATTCCATCCGTCTATTCTTCACAAGCGAGAAGTACATCAATTTGCAATAGGCTATAGTGGGCTAATCATTGGCGGGATCGCTGTAGCTTTCATCGTTTGGAATCAGCTAACCAAGCGCCGCGAAAGAATCTCCAACCAGACAACGCCGATTCCCGCACCCAGGACAAGTAGTACAGTAAATCTATAGGTTGAGGTCGGAAATGATTGCCTAGGGGTTGAATCTTTTTTTATTCGATGTAAAATGATGTCAATAAAGCTACCTTGAGGGTGGGCACGTGCAACTCTTCCGGCTTTTTTGAAAAACTCAAAAAAACATCCAAAAAATTTTTGAAATGCGTTTATCTCGTTTGCTATGCATTTCACAGAAAAATCGATTAATGATAAAATGTAGAGGACGTTAAAATCTACAATTTATGTCATTGGAGCAATGTTCTACGACAAAAAATGCACACGGTAGGTGGCGCCAAAGTCTCCAAAAAAGTGTTTTTCCACTTTTTCACCCTGAAAATGTCATTTTATCGCAAAGACGTAAATGCAAAAGTTGTTCCTTACTTTATTATCAACAACTTTTATTTAAACAATTTTTTCATATTACTTACCGTTTTGAAGTTGCAGCTTGCAGAATTATGAAAATCCCAATAATACAGTTGCACGCAATGAGTGCACATCGGAGGTAAACGTTTTAATGAAGATTTTTTTTTTTTTTAATGTATAACATTTTAATAATTATATTCAGGTATTGACATGAAGTTATCAATGGTTAGTACTAGTGTACAAATGTTAGTATGAATTATTCTATATAAATATATTTGGGCAATCATTCATTATGAAGCTAATGTTTTTATATCAAGCTATGTTTTTATATCAAGAAGGTGAAATGTTATTACGCACAATGGGGGGGAGGTCCTATTCCGGTAATACAAACAAAAGTGAAATGAAATTTTCCAAACAAAAAAAAACTACACTAAAAATTATTGACAAAATACCTTGACAACTCTTGTTGTTTTTGAATCTGTTTAGCAGCGCGTTCGTAATTGCTGTATTTGCGGTAGCAATTGCTGTGAAGGTCTGGAACTGGGATGCTGTCGTCTTCGAGCCATTGTAGGTTTTTAGTATCACCTCTAACTATTGCAGCTTTGATTAATGTTTTCCGAGCCTCCATACCCACGTGACGAACTTTATTTAAAATACTTTCGCCACAAACGAAACAAACAGGCACATTATCACTCATTTTCGGAGAGCTAAGTTTTGCTGTCTCTGCTCTCCGAAATTCACATAGCAACTGAAAAATGTACGGTCCTTAGTCATCAATAGGGCAGGTGGCCGAATAATCCCTTTTGTTAAAAGCATGCCATCGCCGCTGGAGAAAGTTACAGTAGGATCGACGAAATTACCATTAACAGCACGGTGCTGTATACGCAGCGCTATATTGCACTGTAACTTCAAAACGGCAAGTAATATGAAAAAATTGTTTAAATAAAAGTTGTTGATAATAAAGTAAGGAACAACTTTTGCATTTACGTCTTTGCGATAAAATAACATTTTCAGGGTGAAAAAGTGGAAAAACACTTTTTTGGAGAGTTTGGCGCCACCTACCGTGTGCATTTTTTGTCGTACAGCATTGCTCCAATGAATAAATTGTAGATTTTAACGTCCTCTACATTTTATCACCAATCGATTTTTCTGTGAAATGCATAGCAAACGAGATAAACGAATTTCAAAAATTGTTTGGATGTTTTTTTGAGTTTTTCAAAAAAGCCGGAAGAGTTGCACGTGCCCACCCTCAAGGTAGCTTTATTGACATCATTTTACATCGAATAAAAAAAGATTCAACCCCTAGGCAATCATTTCTGTAAAGCGATTTATTTTTCGATAGATTTACTGTACTAAAGATCAGACAAAGCATTCAGTTTACGACTTCAATCTTAAACTATCGTTTAACGCGGGGAGCATGTACTCGTACATCTTCAATGTACTTTCCATGTTCATGGTCACATGTACATCGTCAATGTAATTAGTCCATGTACATCTTCAATGTACATGGACTAAGTTCATGTGCAATTTATGCGCATTCTTCATGTTCTTCATGTTTCGGTTAATAATTCAAATCTTAAATCTAGTCAACTATATGTATGATATCTCAAACCGAATTGGAGATACTCATCTGTTTTTCGCACGTCGTGAATTCCTCAGACAAGGTCAGCTTACGATTACCTAAATCTCGTCTGGAAAATTTTCAGAAAGAATGTCATATTTCACCGCGTATCACATTCAAGACTGTCTGAGGAATTCGTGACGTGTACTTGGGTGCAGTCAGCACTTTTTACACTAAAATTACTATAAACGTGGGAAAGTCTAGAAATTCCCAGGTAAAATTAGCATGAACGTGGGAAAGGGTGCAAATTAGATTTTAAGATATAAATTAAGATGTTTTGTTAATAAAGCTATCATTCTGATTCTAAACGCCATAAACGTCTTTTGAATTGAGTTTGGTTGAGTCGTCTCAGTATTGCACTGACCGACTTTAGGGAATAATTGATAACAGTTGTCTCAGTATTGAACTGATCAACTGACTTATCAAGTACTTCGTTTGGTTTTGGAAGCCCTTGGTATTTGGACCGAATTCTTAAATTTTAACCATCGGATCGGCAGAAGAAAAGCCTTTTGTCGCTATAGAAACAAGTGCCATGTCCGATGACAAATCCTAGGTACCGGACTTCGTTCGTGACAAACTTCCTTTTTTGTACGTTGAGGGTGAGTCCCGCCTTACTGATATGCAGGGCTACTTCTTGCAGGAGGAAGAGGTGTTGGTCGAACGTTACCGTGATGAGTAGAAGATCATCCAGGTACACGAAAACTTGGTGTTTCAGATGGGGCGGGATGACTTTGTCTATCAGCCGGGCCATCATTTGCGGCGCGTTACACAGGCCAAAAGGCATCGTGACGAACTAGTATAATGGTCATCCAGGCACTGTGAATGCTGTCTTATCCCTCGACCCCTCATCGAGTGGAATTTGCCAAAAGGCGTCCTTTAGGTCGAGACTGGTGATATAATTTGCTTTCGGCAGTCTGCCTAGTATTCCATCGATGAGCGGAAGAGGGTAAGCGTCCTTGATGGTCACCACGTTTACCTTACGGGCATCTAGACAAAGACAGGCTTTACCTGGCTTCACCACCAAGGTTATCGGTGAGGATCAGACACTTTGGAACTCCTTTATAACCCCCAACTCAAGCATCCTATCCAACTCCGCATACACCAACTTCTCCATGGCCGGTGGGATGGCATAGTGTCTCTGCTTCATTGGCTTATTATTGCCAACGTCGATGACGTGTGAGACTAGGGTGGTGCGGCCAAGGCCTTGGGTAGCGTAAGATGGAAAAGCACCGATGGATGCTTCCAGACGTTGTCGTTGGTGCCTATTGGGTAAACAAGCGAGTTCGTTGACATATCTAGTATTTAAAGACAAATCTGTGAATAAATCTGAGGCCAATCCAAATCGAAGGACGAAATCGACGCCAAGGTACACGTTCTGTGTCAGTGATGGGATAATGTAGAAGGTAGTATCCTTCGTCTGACCTCTGAACGTCACGGGTATTGTCAGTCTACCTTGGATAGGATGTTTGGTGCCATCAGCTGTACTGATTTCAGAACGCCAGGGCTTAATCAAGGTAGAATATTGATGAAGTACCTTCGAGCCAAGGCTCGAGACAAGACAACTGATACTGGCACCCGTGTTAATCAATGCAAAAGCGATTTCACCTAACACTTTGATTTGGTGGTAAGGTCTGATATCATTCTCAGAAACCTCTGAGATGTTACAAAAGTTTAATGTTTGACGGCAGGTGCGCACCCTTTTGCGGAAACTCCGCCAACGATGGGTTGAGCATTCTGTCTGGCACGGGCGAGAGGTGACTTCTTCGTAAGCAAATATTTGCTCTCGCGCCACCCGATATTCCTGCAGTCGAACATGACATGGTTTTAGTACGCGTATTTGGGGCTGCCGAGGTTCTTCAGGCAGTGACTGCGGTGGTCGCTTCAATACTGTCGCTGGGGAGGCCTCTGGAAGAGAGGGAACATTCACAGTCATACTGGTCATGGCTGGTGGGTTATCGTCAGGGTTTTTGGGGTTGGCAGCTGGCTGGGGAACTACTGCGGGGCTTTCGAGTACCACTGAGGTGGTCGGGTACTCTTTCGGCCGTTTTTTTGTGCGGCACAGTCGGGGCAGTCCGGAAAGCAGGTGTCCGGCTTACCGCAACCGTACCAGAAAACCCCACGCTCTGCTTGACATGCAATAAACTGGTGTCCGGTTTGATTGCAGTTCCAGCAGGTCGTGAGGTTCCCCACCGCTGCTACAGCAAGCTGGTCCTTCTCCATGTCTTCCTCCAGATTCGTGGTGGTATAATCTGGCGCCGCTTCCGCGACTCCATGCCGAGGACCCGTCCTAGCTAGTAAGTAGGGCCGTTCCCGGAGATCTTCCTTAACCCCCTCCAGTTGACTCATAGTCCTCAGCAGTGCTTCCATACTCTGCGGATCTGAGTCCACGATATGGTGACGAAGCTCTGGCCTCAGGTTGCGCTTTAACACCCGCAGCAGTTGGGTGGAAGACATCGGCTCTGACAACTGGTCGTTCAGCCAATGGATGTCGGCTCGATATTGATGAAAGGGCTCGCCCGTACGTTGCCATCTGGCAGGGATCTTGTCCAGGACCCTTTCATCCATATCGATCGTAGGGTACTCCATGTGGAGTACCTCTTTCAGCTGGGTCCAGCGTATTGATGGTGGCGCTGAATGTATTCCCCAGTAGGACTCAAGTGCTGCCCCCCTAAGCAGCATCGGCTAGTATCCTGCCAGCGCCGTGTGGTCACCTGCCAACATTTGCTCGATCAGCGACTCCACCCAACCAATGAAAACCTCCACAGTAATGGTGTTGGGTTCCCTGCAGAAATGCAGATTCCAGTCCTAAATGATGCTGGGAATCTGCGTCAGCTTCAGCCGATACGTAGCGTGTGGAAGGATGCGTTGGTCCGGAGGAGTCACTGGAGCCTGAGTTGGTGGTGGTGCTTGGCTCAGCCGGGAACGGTACACTGGAGCCAACAGATTCACTGCCGCACCGGACCGGTTTCTTTCGGGATCGTGTCGCTGGTCTACCGGAAAAACCCAGGGATTTAAGTCCAAATCCCACATCGGAGGCGTTCTTGGACGAGGTGGTATTGGATCTTCCTGTTTGCTTTGAAGCGCGGCTATCCGGGTGGTCAACCCTTGCATAAGTGCCATCAGGTCTTGCAGGACGGTCACCTCTACAACCACAGTTGGTCTCTGCCCTTCCGCAGGCGGCGCTGCTTTGGCTCTGCCCATTAAATAAGGCTCATCAGCTGCTGGTGGAACCTGACCCCGGCGGTCTTTTTGTTTGGAAACCGCCCCTTGAGCAGCTGGAAGCTCTAGGTGGCTGGAAGGTAGACCCGCCAACGTGGCTGGTTGTTGGCACAAAGGACAAGTCCAGCTGACTAGTAAATGCTGGGTCACGCAGGCTTCATGGAACTCATGTCCGCACGCCAACGTTTGCACGGACGTCGCATCATTTCGTGCCTGCTGGCAGATGACGCATAATGCCGTGGACGCTGCGTCCGAACGCAACCGACGCTTGTCTGGCGTGCGTTTGGTCGACATTTTCGTTAAATAATGTGGGTCTGCGTGTCAGATAGCTGGAACAGAAATAAATATATAGAAAAGAAACTCAAAATTATGAATATTGATAGTAAGTTATGTGCGAGGAAAAAAAAACAAACAAATATAAAGTTATCTGAGTGGCGGTCAGTGCCGAACTATATAACACTCCTATCAAAAAAAAAAGGTGTGTAAATATTTTTAAGTAAGTTTCCAAAAAATTTACGTTCTCAAAAAAAAATAATCGGTCTTTCTATTTAGTCCTTCTTCCCAAGTACGGACACCAATGGCACACTCCTCCTGAGGCGTCACAGGGACTACTCTCTTGCAGGCACCACGTGGATCAGGGTTCGGAAGTGCTCCTTCATCCGCAAGTTTTTACAAGCTACAACTTGTCAGCCCAGGGTTGAATTCTGACTCACAAGCACCAGTCTGAAATCAAGTTCCATGTAGTGTAAGACACTCAGGCACCGCTTGATTTGAGGTGCAGATCAGAATCCTCTGCATATATGGTGTTGGAATAATAACTTCCGAACACTCATAGGGACTCATATCATTTGGCCGTACTAGTCATACAATGGTGGTAAACCACCAAAGTATAAGTCAAAAGCAGGACAAAACGATATTGATGCCCAAAGACAACACACGTCCGGAAGTTATTAAGTTGGTGGGGCACGATTAGTGCAAAAGCCCCAAGTAGTTACCTACCCGCCAATACTCTTGACACCTTGTAGGGACACCTAGAGACGATGGACTGTCTCGTGCTCACGACTGATGATACAGCCGGGCATTTCGGGCCCCACGTTGGGCGCCATTTTGTAGTGTATAGTAAATATCAAAAGTCCGTAAAGCACTGCAGTGATGGTCTGCTGCCTCGGCGGAGGAAGATGTTGATATCCGCCGAGAATGCCCTTGTCTGGGGACGCGTGAATATGCTGGCAGGCTAGCATTGCGGTGTCGTGGGGCGGTGTCGTGGGGCGGGTTCGTTCCCCCAGCACAAGGACCCATTACAAAAGAATATCGCATTCACGAATTCTTAGGTCTCAACAGAAAGGCGACCGAAGTCGAAAGATTGTAGGTAACTACAACGAGGGAAATGAATTGTTCAGAGAACAAGTTGGACAAGTAAAAACGGACGGACTTAGGGTAGCCTCGTCGCTACCCGACGATGTTCATGGCCCACAAATTAGAGTGGGACAACCAGGTGGTGATGGTGCCCCCTCGCACCCGCCCAACCGGATCAAGTTCCATATATGTTGCAGTGGCCAAGTATTTCCCTTCTGAGTGGAAAACTCATAAAACATAAATTGTATCAGCCTTCCCATCAGAGGAGGAATACCTCGGTGACCAATTTATGTCATAGAGTTATGCAATCGGATCACATAACCCTATGCTGTAAAAAGGCACCTTGCTCGGGGCCACTCAACCCGCGAGAGTTCCTGAAACAAAAAAATCGGTTATTATGTGCCCGATGGCTGGCTCATGTTTGGTGGTGAGAGCCTTCCACCGTACTGGGTCCTATGCATGGTCTGACAAATCAAAATGCAAAGACCGAAGGGTTGGTTTAGTAATTCATTTTAATATTCGGAGCACTTTAGGAACAATTCAATATTTTTTGTAAGAAAAATAATTTAAGTAAGTAAATCAAAAATATTAGAAATATTAAAGATATAAAATAAGAAATTTAAAATATATATAAGATTTAATAATCATATTATTGAAAGAAATAAAATTTTATAAAATAAAAAAAAAAAAAAATTAATTCATTTTATATAATAATAATAAAAAAAATTTTTTTTCTATAAAAATGTTCAAAAAAAGTAATAAGTACATGCAAAAGGTACTTACTGAACCTTGTCCGACGACGAGCGCTCGTTGACGAGGCAGGGGATGTAAGTCCTGGAAATTTTTTCACAAGGAACCATTAGATAAACACAATTTGAGGACGTCGACAACGGTTGCTTAGAAAATGATGACAGTCGTAAATTATAAACGGATGTGTTCCTTTTTGAAGTCTGAATGTATTACCTGTCCCCGCTGGTGGAAGAAGTTGCACAGGCCCACTATCAGCTTCTGGCAAACGAGGCGAGTTTGCTAAACTAGGCAAGAAAATCCAACAGTTGGTGGTGTTATAGCTGCATGTGGTGGAGTTGCTTTCCCAAAATTTATAGGATTTGTATGCGGAGTACTTGCTGCTGGACGTGATGTTGAGTTCTCAGTTCCAGAAAGATTTTGAGAGGTTGGTGGTGACTGCTGCGAAAAAAAATTGAGCTGGCTGTGGTGGTAGATTGCCTTTATCCACACCAAATGAATAGTGCTGCGGTTTCTTAGGATATAAAGGAGTGGACAGTGTCTGCTGATATTGTGGTGAGTAAAATGAAGGCTGTTGCACAGTTGCATGAGGGGAATTCAATGTTGATCCGAACTGGGGCGTTTGAATATTAGATTGATATTTTTGACCCCCTTCTCTACCAACGAGCCCAGAGGAATTCTGCCATACAGCGGCAACAACATTGGATAGTGAGAAAAGTCCTTTTCGTTCTTCTTTTTTTTAAGGTTGTTCTGCAAATGGCGGAATATTTGCTACTCCCGGTTGTAAATTGAAGGCAGGTCCACTATTGGCGAAACTGTCGAAACTCTGTTCATTAGAAGGAAGATTAACTTCCTGTTGATGGTTGTAAAGGCGGCGGCGGTGGCAATGTAGCTACAGACGTTGGAAGCACGTTAGCGGTCGGTTGATGAACATAAGAGGAGAGTCCTGGAATAGGTGCATATGTTTTTCTTTTAACATTTAAACTATATGTATTCTGATTCGTATGTTGTAAGCTTGGTGCAGTTGGGAGTGATGGTATTTCCGTAGGTCAATAAAATTTTGGCGGTTCTAGTAGTTGTTCTGGTAATGCCGGTGTACTGCTATTTTCGTGTTGTTCCGGGGCATCAAAATGATCGAATGTTGGACTCACTTGGATATCCGCGTTCGAAACACAACTATCTTCAAGATGTTGGGTGGTTGGTGAATAATCTTTAATCACCTTTGAAAAGGTTGAAAGAACTGTTGAAGATACAGCCGGTAGTTGAGAGAAAGATGAAGCCGCTGGCGATAAGAGCGATGAGTCCAGTATCGATGGACTTTCTTTCTCGAATTATTCAAAGAAGCGAAATCCAAAATATTCGACTTCCAATTAGACCTAAGTCCTTGGACCGAAAATTAAAACCTTGAATTACTTCCAAATAATGTACTTATCAACCGCTAGTGCTTGTGTAACTAGTACGAACTTGAAATGTTTATGGTTCACAGGTCGTTAAGGATCAATTGACACTGATTAAAACTCCCGTAATCACTTCTTTGGAAGACGGTTCTTTGAATACTAAGGTCTTAAATGATTAATTTTAAACTATTATTGCACAATCTTTGATTCAAGGCAAACCAGATCATTTCCGACTTTACACCAAATGAACCAAACATTGCCTCTATTTTTAAGTGAGATTTTACCACTATTTGCTGCATCAATTACCTCCATTCTCTAATTGAAACTCATATAAAAGGCCACAACCGATATTATGAGCTATTTTCACTGCCCTCCACTAAACCTCAAGTTCGTCCTGTTTAACACTGACAGCTAACCTCAACACGTGCCACCAAAACAAAGTTGCGCTTTAAAACTCTCCGATACGCAATTTCCCACCGCCATGGTCACGATTATAACTGGATTCTTACTAGATTCTTCAGCAATAATTCACAATATTTCGCCAATAATTCAAGGCTTTTACTTATACTTTTGCTTGCTGCTGTCACTGCATTTGTTTATGATATCATCACTTTTCTATAACACTGCTTTCATGTTGGTTTTTAAGCTTCTTATTCATTTTAATTCCAACTATTTAGAGCTTCATTCGTTAATGTTTCCCTTTCACCTCATAATTCTATTCATACACGTCTTCTTTATCGGCTACGTATCGAATGATGTTGGCAGGTGTCAATAACTTGTCGGCATCTGAATCTGGAATTTCAAAACCGAATTCGTCTTCCATAGCCATTATAACTTCTACATGATCCAGTGAATCCAAGCCCAAGTCGTTGATAAAGTGAGAATCGACAGTCAGCTTTGCGGGATCAATTTTATCGTAGAGTTTTCAAACGAGTAAGACACGTTCCTGGATAAGTTTCATCAAGGGCGGAGGAGCATGACCCAAATATTGTTGAATATATATCGATTGCGACTGCCTGCCAACTAGACTATCTTGAAATAATGAACTGATTGAGTTAACGTTGACTTACCTTGCATCCAGATAATGGTGCTGTGGTTGTTGGAAATTTTGAGAATTATGTATAAGAGTTATGCCACTGTCTAAATTCCAGTACGTAACTTTCGACTACGTAACATGCTCTACACTACATTAACACTCCTAATGAGCAGAGTTCATTATCACTTGGACAATTATTGTATCAAGCTAGAGTTACACTCTGAATCAATTCATTAACTCAGAAACTACCGACATGCGGCTACTTTACGTCCAGAACGATCAAAGAAAGATGGCCGCCAAATGTCGGACATTAGTGACATTTTCAATTTCAAGCACTGACTAAATTCCTTTAGTTCACAGCATAATATGTCACTTCACGCCCTTCATGAACGTTTATCGATGGTTCACCATACAGGGTTCAAGTCGATGGCATATTTTTTACGTGGAATTCCATTGATGTAATTCTTCCATAATTGATACAAAAAATATGACAGCGCGATGCAAGAGAAGGACGCAACCAACAACACTGACGTCTTTTCACCTTCGCCAACCTCATAAATTCGTCGAGGAACATAAAAACGCGTCAGCGTTTGCATTGCCGGAAGCATGCACCACTTCACTCTTATCTTTCGATGCAGGCCTCGAATAAGTTTGCAGATTGTATTTTTTTATATGTGTGGATGTGTATAATTAATAAGTATAAAGGAAAATTAGGGACGAATAAACAGAATTGCTTCTTGGTGGTTGTTTGTGTTTTTAACTAATATTATTGTCATACGGTTTTATTTATAAATTTGAATCCGTTTTCAACGTATAGATACAATAATGAATAACGCGTAATATTATATCGCAGTTTTTTGTGATATCACGTTGATTTGAAACAAAATTGGTATGCAAGGTGTTTGTTAGTTCTTGATTATTTTAACGAAGACATTAGATATAAAAAAAGAAATTTCCAAACTGAATAATCATTAATGTCTACTTGTCGCCGCCTATAGCAATATGCATTTCATCGACCTGTCTTCACTTTTTTTAGTAGGAATTTCAATTTTCTTGATCACCATGCTGTAAGGGTGAAGGAGATAGGAAAGTTTTAGAGCAGTTTAATAGGGTAACTGCTCGATTACTACAACCCCCGTTATTGATTGGTAAATGCTTAAGAATTTTTCAAATGCCATAGTACAACAAATAGACTAGGCCATTTTCCGCTTTGTCGTATGAAACATCTATAATAAATATAAAAGCTGACGCACTTGGCAGTGTGTTATCTTAATATGATACAAATGTTGGAAATATTCACTAAGAGCTACATTTGCCGTAGTGGATTACATGCCGTACAGAAAAATTTACACGTTGGGCCAGATGTTCATTGAACGCTGTCAGTTTGAATTGTTAACCACAATTTCAATCGCTAAAATCCTTCATTTTACCACAAACCGTATCGTCCTAACACCTTTTCAGAAAATTCTTGTTTTCACTTTCTTCACGGAAAAAATGCATGCACTTCACAAGTGCACAATCTACATATTGCCTAACTCAACCACGCACGTATTCCTCAAATCCTTTTCCCGACACTGCCAAATGCAATACCCCTTTTTTTCAAGTCAAAATCTGACTGCCTTCCCAAATCAAAAATTTCACTCACTCAAACCCGCAATTCTTTCCTCCCCAATTCCCGCTGCCGCATCCGGCTAACGGAATCGAAGTTCAATACTCTTTGATTCCGCTGCCCACACATCTTTTCCATATCGACAAAAGCAACAACTTCCATTTTGTGCATATGGCGAGTTGCGTAATCATAATAGCGTTTGATTACATGCAAATCGTCATATATATGGAAATAATTGCTTTTGCTGATATCCCAAAGAGGGTGTTTTCCTGCGGTCAGGAGAACTTAAACCTAGGGTCCCAGAGGCCCTTCGGTTGAGAAACCACGACGCTACCACCGGAGTCACCTTCTATTAATCTCCCATTCTTCCAATTAGCAACTTCAATTGGGAACCTTTCTTAATGGGCATTGAGATAAAATTTTTTAGTAGGGAAACGTGAATGAATTTTGCTTGGTATAACAAAAAAACTTTTGTTAGTAGGAGATAATGCATGAAATTAGTTAGTATGAAGTTAATGGGAAGTACTGAATGGAGTGTTGTTAGTGGAAAAAGTTAAGATTACTATTATATTATTTTTTTTTTTTCTTCTTGAAATTAAAGATGAGGCAACAGGGTGGCATTGAGATGATGGGGAAGTAAAAATCATAGAGAACAGGCATATGTGCCCCACAGAAGGTTAGGGCGGCAATGCGAAGTTGGGAACGGAATCCGCAACAAGACATCTGCTTGACATTTTTGGTCTCTTCACGTTGGCCATAAGTCAAAGCCGATATGCTTAAGGCAGCCTGTTCATCCGTTGCCCTGATTTGCTTAGAAAAACTCATTTTTGAGTCAATCAGTAGCCCCAGGTACTTAACTGCTAACTTCAATTCGACACTTTGTCTCCTATACTGATCATCTTTACTCTAGAGATCCTATTTTTCGTCCAGCTGGCCACACCCACGCGCAGTCATCCAGACTCTCACTTGGCGCAGCAGCCTACCTGGCCTTAGTTGCACTATTTCAATGCTGAGTTGAGCGAAGAGAGCTGCAACATCACCCACATAGTCCATCAAGTGCGATTCATCTGGCATCTACAGTCTAATTAGTCGTACCACACGTCTCACAAGTCTGGGTTAAGGATAGATCCCTGGGCAAGAACCGATGTAACTTCCATCCTTCGTTGGCCCTCTGTTGTGTTATAAAGCAAGCTTTGGACCTTCAGGTAGTCCCTTAGAAGCCGTATTAGATATTCTGGAGTTTGAAGAGGGTTTCCCAGCGTATCCAGCAGACGATCCGTCACTTGATGTAGCTATATGCCTCTGCCTTTAAGACCGTGTTCACCACCTCTGCAGTCGCATACCATACTGCTGAGGAGATACGTCCTTGAATATGTTTTTCTAGCACTTTTCCAGCAGTGTCTAGCATGCATTACGGGCATTATGTAGATCCGAGACTTTCCTTCTCCTTGCTGATCAGCACAAGCTTCAACACCTTCCATCGTACCGGGTAAAACCTATCCCGTAGGCAAGCATTGAATGTGCTGAGTTGCATGTCAGGACGATGATGATAGACAAGCTGCAACACCTCAGCTGGAACACCATCCACACCTGCAGCCACTCATGTATACGATAAGCGAAAACCCCTTTAAAAAAAATATTTCTATAAAGAATTTACTGCAAACGTTACATTTACCTTACTTAGGAAACTGCAATGATAGAATTTCATAAACAACACATATCTTATAGCAGACATGGTGTCAGCATTATTTAATTATTTAAGTTCCCTCGATATATGACCTCACCCCAGTTGTTTTGATCTATGCTTTTCAAGCGCATGCATGTACATACTCGTAAATTCTGTTAAAATAAAGTATGGATTGTTTAATTTGAACTAAAAGGTGTTTGAGTGAATTTGTGAACAAATAAATAATTTTTTTTTTAAACTTCGACAACCTCTCGATACAAAAGTGGCGCAGTCGGTAAACGCGGTTATGAAAAGATTCAGCATCCACAATCGAAAGTAATTGTGAAAATTAAAAAATAAGGGTATTGTAAAGCCCTAGGCAGAATCTTAGAAGGAGTTGCCTCTGACCTCAATCAAAGAATTGTGAGTCAGCTAATCACTATTAATACGAACTTAGTTATTGTGGTATAATAGAATTATCCATTGTGGGGGATCAATTAAGCCTTAAAACGATTCTCAAACTTATGAGTGAGGCTGCTCATATTCCCAAAACAAAATAAACACTTAAACCAAATAGTGACTATTAACAGAACAGTTTTAAAGTGCATGTGAATGAAAAGTAATAAAAGATTTAGTGCTTTTTGTGATCGGCGCAACAGGTGAATAAACGACATGGTGGAACAAGTAGAACAGTTGCAACATGAAATTGCAAAACGAGAAAATCAAATCGCACAATTAGCGGATGCACTGAGACGACTTCAATTAGAAAAAGAAACAGCAGACGCGAAAATCTAATGAAGGAAATTCGTTATATGGTGAATTTTACTGGCACAAGCGAAGTAACCATAAATAGTTTAATTGCCAGTACGGAATACTACCTCGGACGAGTCCCAAATGAAGAAGCCGGAAAAGCTGCCACAAGAATCATCATTTACGAGAAAGTTCAGGGCGAAGCGAAGGAAGGCATAATCAATATGGAAAGAATGGACAACTGGGAAGAGATGAAACAAGCACTCAAGCAGCTATATCGACCAGATACGGAACCGGCAGATATTTACAGGAGGATTTGTAACTTAAAGTCAATAATGTAAATGGTCTTCCATTTAATATACAAAAAATTAAAATTAAATCAGACGAGTTAAAGCTTTTTCATAAAAATTCATTGCATGTAGATTTAACTAGTGTCAATTCCTTACTAGTAAATACAGTGAAAGAAATGACGCAATGAATTTTGTATGAAAAGCTATACGAACGTCAAAATATTAATCTAATATTAGCATTTATACAATAAAAGAAAGGAGACTTGAAGATTCCTGCACTAAGTCAGAATTTCGCATTAAACAATTTAAAAATAATAAAAATTTTTCTAAATTTAATCAAAACTCATCACCTATAACGAATGATCGCAACAACCAAAGACACGATTCTGATAACAGGAAACCAGTACCTGACAATGCATACAACAAATTTCAGAAACAAATTCCGACAAACAATTGTTTTCAAAAACAATAAAAAAATTATAATCAGCATTTAGAAAATTCTAGCGATCAATATAGAGAATCGAACGACTACAACGTTAACTACCAAAATTCTGGTAGACGGACCTAAAAAAAAAACAATCTAGTACCTCCAATAATTATAGGCAACGAAATTATACATCTGGCAGTGGACGAAATTCTCACCCACAAAAACAATTCTATACCGAACCTATGGAGGTTGATAATATCAAGGTTCCCAAAAACTTACAGATAAGAAAAATACAATGAAAATAATCTAGAAGGCGACTTTAACACGAGTCTAGAGGTTAATTATATGGGAAAAAGCGAAGCATTTGTTCTCAATTAGCCTCGGATAACCTACCCCTTATCAAAATTAATATTAAAATCATCAATTTATAGCTTTAGTGGATACAGGATCCTCTTTCAGTCTTATCGATGAATCAATACAAATCTTTCCTAAAATAAAAATTAACCCAATTCTTTTTTTCACAATAACGGGAAAAGACACTATTGAATTTGAAGTCGACACCCCACCTCCAACAGAGTTTAAAGCTCCAAATAATACTTTGGCCAGATGGAAAGTGAAAGCTTTAAATAGAAGAAAATATGAATTTATTATCGGAATTGACCTACTTAACAATTTAGGTACCCTTATCGATTTTGAAGAAAAGACAGCCCTTTTTCTTTTCATGAAATTTGTTATCTAGAAACAATAGAACCAGATTTTCTTAATCGTTTAAAATTAGACCATTCAAATTTTGAAGAAAGAGGAGAATTATCCAAAATTCTCAAAAAATTTGAGAGTATATTTTTCAAGGAGGAAGATAAACTAACGAGCACCCCAACAATTGAACATAAAATAAAAACAACTACGGACCAGCAAATCAATGCACAGTTGTATCGATACGCGCCTAAACATGCAGATGAGGTCCGCAAGCAGATCGCGGAAATAGGAGAACATGTTATCATACAGAAAAGTAATGCTAAATATTCCAGTCCATTGATTGTGGTTCCCAAAAAATCGGATAATTCTGGTGTGAAAAAGTATCGGCTAGTAATAGACTACCGAAGACTGAATGAAATAACGGCTGACGATAAATTCCCTCTTCCAAATATTGAATCAATTTTAGACAAATTAGGAAGGGCACAATACTTTTCAAGCATTAACTTGACCAAGGGATATCACCAAATATTGGTGAGTACCGAAGACCGTCACAAAACAGCATTCGTAACACTGCATTGCTTGTACGAATTTGTTAGAATGCCATTTGGGCTGAAAAATGCCCTGGCAAATTTTCAGCGTTTGATGAACGATATCCTCTGTGACTACATTAACAAAAGTTGCGTAGTTTATCTCTAGAAAAACACATTAAATCTTTAACCCAAACATTTAAAACTCTAGAAAAACATCAACTAAAAGTTCAAGTCGACAAATGTTCATTCATGCAAAAAAAACCTCATTTTTAGGGCATATTGCCACTCCTGAAGGCGTTAAACCTAACCCAGAAAAGTCCTTGCAATTCAAAAATTGCAGCTTCCAAAAACAGAAAAAGATCTAAGAAGTTTCTTAGGAGCAACAGAGTACCATAGAAAGTTTATCCGGGACTATGAAAAAGTTGCTCAACATCCAACAGAATACCTTAAAAAGGATGTTAAAATTAACAATAAAGACCCTAACAACATAGAGGCCTTTGAAAAACTAAAAACATTGATCAGTTCAACTTCGGTTCTTCGATTTCTCGAGTTCAACAGACAGTTCCAGCTAACAACAGATGCGTCCAAATACGCGATAGGCGCGGCCCTATCACAAAACGGACACCCTGTTTGTTTTGCATCACGTACCTTAAACTGCCACGAACAAAACTACTCAGCGATTGATAACGAATTCTTGGCTATCATATGGTCCGTTAATTATTTCAGGCCTTGCTTATATGGGAACAAGTTTGTCATTTTCACGGACCATCAGCCTATAAAATATTTGCAAACAAAGTATAAAGGAAAGGATTTATCTTCACGCCATCAGCATTGGCTTTTAAAATTGGGTGAATGTCAATTTGACATAGAATACTTAAAAGGAAAGGAAAAAGGAGTAGCTGATTTCTATAATAGAATTAAACACCAAGAAACCAATGGGGACGATTCACAAAAAGACAGTAATGAACTACATTCATATTCGGATCTGGGAATTTTCAATATGGAAAACGGCGAAAGTTCAGATTTGGCTACAATTCACTCTGCTGAAGAAGAACTCTTGGATCACATCCCTATAAAAAGTGAAATTGTAAACAAATATAAAAGGCAATTTATTTTACCAAATAATAAAATAATTGAGCTGGAAATTACTCACGGTAAATGAGTAATATACATATCAGAACACGGTTTTGAAAATTTAATCGATATCCTTACAACCTATGTAAAGAAGGGTAAAATAGGTATTTACACAGAATTGGATGATCATAAATATCATATTGTGCAACAAAAAACTCGAGAACTAATGACAGCAAAATAACGTTTTTCAGATGCTCATTGCGAGCAAAAGATATCGCTACAGAAACTGAAGCTGTTAAGCATGTGTCATTTTACCATGTAAGAGAAAGTATTCACTCCGGAATACAAAAATCTTACGCCGCACTTAAGAATAAAATATATTTTTCAAAATTTTTAGAAATAATTACTATTATGATAAGCCAGTGCGAAGTTTTTTTTTTTTTTTTTTTGTGGTAGGGAGGTGAAGGCATTTATGCCCGCCGAGTCTGGCAGTGTGGGACTCCCATGGAGGATACCTTTGGACTACCCACTAAACACCTCCCCTGTCAATCTGAGAACCTAGCCTGGAACCGTTTGACACATTACTTCGGGCCAGGTCTCGTTTTGTTACGCCGTGGGGTGCCTTCAAGCTGGGGAGTCCCTTTCCTAGCGGGAGGGGAGGGGGAAGAGGAATTGCCAGAAGAGCGATCCCCCAGCCCCAGCGCCTGCGGCTGCTGTGAGTCCCTTTTATATTTTAGGATTGCCCGAGCATAATGTGCCACCTGGTTCCATTTGTCAACCGATTCGAGCATCACCGCAACTATATTATCCGGGGTGAGCTCTCCCGTCTCCCTGTAGAGTTCCCTTCGCAGCCTGTGAAGTTTACCAGCGAGTGAAGTACGATAGACGTCCCATTAAGATAAAATACTAACTCACTGGGATTCCATGCAATATTGATGATATTATACACGTGGATATATTTATAATAATGTAGGATAGTTTCTTGACAATTATAGACAAATCACATCACAATCATAGAAAAACTAAAGGATCACTTTGCCAAAATTGGGAAGCCCAAGAAAATAATAGCTGGAAATGAGTTCAGCGGAGCTTTAGTAAAAGACTTCTTATAATCGGAAGACACTACTTTGCACTTAACGAAACCTCATAGCTATACGGGAAAAGCCGATGTTGAAGGCTACATAATACTATATTAGAAAAAATTTGAACTCTAACCACTGACAAAACAAAAATTTCTGTGAGGAGTTCAAAGAGCAATAAGAAACTATAACGAAAGATATCACTCAACTGTTAAATGCATCCCTAAAGAAGTACAACATGGCCAAGTTAATTTAGAGAAAATAAAAACTAATATCGAAGAAGCGAAAAACAAATATTTGGATACATTAAATGAAACTAGAGAACATTATGAGGAAACTCGCACTACAGGATTTATAAGAAACTATAAAGCCGCAAGACTTAAGCATCTCCCTAAATATAAAAAGTCAAAGCTCGATAACATCCACCCAACAAATATGAAAAAAGAATTGAAGTATTCAGATCAAAGTGAAGATGTAGACTTTGATTGCCAACCTGCAGCTATAAAAAAGCCAAATAATAATGAAAACGTTGATAGCTTCAATGAAGGCCAAAAAGTTAATCTTAGAAAACGCAATTCAGAAAGGACCTAAAGAGGAAGTTCTAATTTCCAAATTTAATTTAAATATAACATGAGGCGACATACAAACACTGAAAGACTTAAACTGGCTAAATGATAACATAATTAATTTTTACTTAAGATTGATAGCCGAATGTAGTGAAATAAAAGATTATGAATTCATGGCAAAAACCTATGCTATGAATACATTTTTCCTACCACCCTTATTGGGAGCCGGATATAATGCAGTTCGTAAATGGACAAGGCGAGTTAATCTATTTTTGTTTCGATATAATATTAGTCCCAGTACACTTTCAAAAGAACCATTGGTATTTAGCCGTAATAAATTTCAAAGATAATTCTATAAAATACTATGACTCACTAGGCCATGATAATTCTATTACTTTGTCTGCTTTAGAAAATTATATAGCCGAAGAATTACTTGACAAATTAAATCAGCTCTTAGACACAACAAAATTTGTTAAGGAACATGTAAAGAATACTCCACGACAAAACAATAGTAGTGATTGGGGAGTTTTCAGTTGGATATTCGCAGAATATATTAGTAGAAATCAGGAATTTAATTTTTCACAAAAGCCTTACTTTCGACAGAAAATGATTATCGAAATAGTTCAGGCGAAACTTATCAGCATTTTTGCATTCGGTGAGTCGGCCCCTGGGAGACTCTTACAGAATCCAATCCAGAGAAAAAACCGATACACAACGGTAAACTTGGGACAAACTACGACAAGGACTGTTTTACACATCATAAACGTTGACGAGATTAGACCAACAATAGACACATTTGAAGAAAACTTGCATAAATAGGAATTATTAATGATTCTATCATTAAAAATGAGTTCGAAAATCTCCACGCAAAATTATCCGCTATAAATCCCAGGGATAGACAACGTAGAGGCCTTATCAACTTAGTAAGCACACCGCAAAAATTCCTTTTTGGAACGATGAGTGATGAAGATCGGCAGATCACATCTGAGCATTTAGATACAATTAATAAAAATCAAGAAGAAGAAATTACTGATTTGAACAAATTGAGATAAATTCCTTTCTAAATGAATCCATTACAAATTTGAAGAATATTATCGAATCAGACAGAAATAGGATAGTTAAAACTTATCAAGAAACAACTGAAAACGAAAAGAATATTATCAAACATCAGCTTAAATTGGATCAAATATTCAAAATCGAAAAATTGAAAGAGAAACTAAATCAACTTATAAATAACATAGGACTGATCAGACACGGCATTATCCATCCTAGTTTATTGACTACAACCGAAATTAAAGCAACAAAACTAGATTTTTACAAATTAAAAAATGTACGTACAGGGCTCTTAAAACATGACCGTAATACAATTGTTCTTGCGATTAAAATTACAGACTCCTATAAATTAATTAATTATAAACTAATAATTGCAATGCCTAATGAAGACAATCTGGAAACCGACCTTAAAGACCAATTTGTCATTGAAATTAATGAAACTAAATACCATTATGATGAAGAAACTTTGCATCTAAATGGACTCAAATCTTTAAATAATTGTATTATAAATAATGATTGTAAATTAAGAAAGAATAAAAAACGTGAAATAAGAAAAATAGACGAAAATACAATATAATGTGAAAATTTGAAAAACCAAACTTATGTGACGATATTCAAATAAAATTAAGCGGAAATTACTTGTTAGTCATAAATAATTGTATGGTAAAAATTTTTCATAAAATATTCAGCAACAATAATGAACTTCACACAAAAATTAAGTTTTGAAGACATAGTCTTGAAAAATATTGAAAACGTTAAACATAAAATTCAATTAAAAAATACATACAAACATAACTGATTTTACCTTTGGAATCATTTCATTTATTTTAATAAAGTTAGCACTATGGATTTTTGTGATTTTGAAAAGAAATAAAAGCATAATATACTCATTACAAATTGTAAAAGGAAACATTTATAGATTTCAGCAGAATTCTCACTCAAAAGGGGGGAGAAGTCATGTGTACGATAACCGAAAACCCCTTTAAAAAAATATTTCTATAGAGAATTTACTGCAAACGTTGCATTTACCTAGTTCATAAACAGTTTTGCATAGACCTTTGAGCTAAGCAGACGTTTGATTTACATAGTGACTACGTAGTGTTTATTATTTCGAGTTTCACAGTAACTTTCTCTTTATTTGATACGTTCTACTGGTGTTAATTCAAGTTACATATTGAGTTCTTGTGCATCTGAAATCTCCTACACTGCTCAAAGCAGGAAAAGAAGCCGGGAATCTTCCCCGGCGGGAAATTTTTTCCGTGACAATTTTAAAATGGCGCGAATTCCCGCAACATGTTCATCAAACTCCAACCGATTCCTGCTATTAGCTGACCTTCCGGATAGCAATGAAACCAATCAACAACCCAACGTTGAAGTAAAAACCAAGGTGAGAGTCCCTCCAATAACATTTACGGATTTACCTCGCAACACGATAGACGCAATTCTTAAGGAATTGGATATAACGAATTTTTCAATTAAAATAATGTCTATTGGTATGAGGCTTTTTCTTACCAATCTAGAAGATTATGAGACCATGGAAAGACATTTAAAAGCTAAGAAAGTTAATTATTTCACATTTCAACGTTCAGATTTACGACCGCTAAAAGTAGTATTAACAGGGTTGCATAAAATTTCCCCAGAAGAGCTGAAAAAGCTTCTCAAAACAGAGCATAACATTAATGCTATTGATATTAAACTATTCAATCCCGAATCAAGAGATCGCGAAACTACTTACTATCTCTTATATCTACAAAAGGGTACAAAAATGACGGAGTTAAATAAAATTAAAACGATCATGCACACTATTGTACGATGGAGCTTCTACACAAGCAGCCGAAAAGGCCCTACACAATGTAGGAATTGTATGCGCTTTGGGCATGGCACATCTTATTGCCATCTTCCCACAAAATGCGCTATATGTAGTGGTGAACACGATTTTAGCAAATGCACGCTAAAAGAAGAGCAACGTAATCAAATTCGTTGTAGTAATTGTAAAGAATCACACTTCGCTAATTCTCTTGAGTGCAAGGCAAGAAAAGAGTATATACAGCTGAAACAAAAGCTGAATAATCGGGGAAAAAAATTCGAAAAGTTCCCCAATTCCTTCCCAGAGAACTACAAACAGCTTCGATATTACGAGCACCAATTTCCCTTTGCTAACAAAAGCTTCAGCACATACTCCAACCCTAAGCAGAGACAACAGCGATGCAACATTAATGGGAAAAAAGTCGGGAAATTCAGCTAAGTTGACAACCACTCCACCTATGTCGTACAGTATGGCGATAAAGCAAAACCAACAGTCTTCAAATAGTTTATGCGATAACCTCTTTTTGCCCGAATCTCTTCTGACCATTTCTCAGGAACTAATTTCGAATTTAAGCAAATGTAGAACAAAACAAGAACAATTTAATGTCATTGTAGAGCTATCTATAAAATTTCTTTATGGATAAACTATTAAATGTATTAGTTTGGAATGCACAAAGCATTAAAAACAAGCAGACTGAAGCGTTCAATTTCGCTGTTCAAAATAATGTAGATATATTTGTCATAACGGAGACTTGGTTAAGGCCAAATGATAGTTTGAAGCATCCCTATTTTCATATTTACAGAAACGATCGCGTAGAAAAAACTGGCGGTGGCGTAGCCATTGCTGTAAATAAAAAAATTAAACATTCGGTATTGCCGAAAAGTCCAACATCGGTAATAGAAAATATTGGCGTTATTATCGATGAACCAAATATAAAGTTTTATGGTGTCTACTTCCCTGGGACAAAACTAAGCAAGGAAAAAATCGAACTTTTCAGAAGAGATCTGAAATGGTTTAGCAAGGCCAACCAAAGGTTTCTACTTTGCGGGGACCTGAACGCTAGACATTGGCACTGGAATTGCACACGAAACAACAAAATGGGGCACATTTTATTTAATCTCGCCAGAGAGACAAATATCTACGTGCATTTCCCTAAAGAACCCACGTTCTACTCTCCTCGTGGAGTCGGTTCCACTCTGGATCTGGTTCTTAGTGACCAAAATATTACTCCCTCTGAGCTGAGTGTCTTGCAAGCCCTCTCATCTCCACATCTACCCGTACTCTTTTCTTTAGAAACGACAAGAAGTAATCACAATGCACCAAATACATACTACTGCTTCAAAAAAGCAAAATGATCTGGATTCCGGAGTTTTATTGATGAAAGAGTGACTTTAGCACCAAGAACGATAGAATCGCTCAATACTCCCTCAGTATGTAAGGAGCAAATTGTAGAATTCACAAACACTATCTGGCAAGCTATCGAGTCTAGCGTTCCAAAGCGATCAAAAGCTTCCTATAATTTAATAGAATTTGATGAAGAAACATACAAGCTAATAAGGAAGCGTAATTCTTTGCGGCGTAAATGGCAAAAAACCCGCATTAGGTCTCTCAAAATTGGAGCTAATATCCTCACTCTAGCAATTAAGAATAAAATTAAGGAGCTCCGGAATCTCCGATGGAACAACATGCTATCAAATCTAGGCTACAACTCGCGGAAAGTCTGGTATTTAAATAGAATTTTAAGCAAAAGTATCATGCGTTACCGTATTCGATTACAAATAACAACGAAGAGCATATTTACTCTAATCAAGGAAAAGCAGATATACTTGCAGATAAGTTTAAGCAGTTCCATAATATCTCCAATAGGTTCTGCAACAACTTAGCAGAAATGATGGTGGCCAGAGCTTTAGAACATCAGCCTAAACAAACATCTTTACCTCCTGGTGCATTAATAAAAACCAGGGAGTTAATAAGTTTACTTAAAAAAGTTAAAAACGATAAAGCACCTGGTATCGATGGCCTACCGAATATAGTACTTAAAAATTTACCCAAAAAAGGAATAGTATTCTTATGCCACCTATTCAACGCATGCCTTAGGCTTTCTCTCTTTCCATCCATCTGGAAACAAGCTCTAGTCATACCTATCCCGAAGCCTGGAAAAGATCCGCACTCTCCTGACAACTACAGGCCCATTAGCTTACTACCAGGATTAGGTAAGCTCTTTGAAAGAATAGTCCTGACAAGATTAAATAATTTAATGGCTAACAATAATATCTTACCGGATTTCCAATTCGGCTTCAGAAACAGACATTCGACTGAGCATCAGCTCCTCCGTGTTACGAAGGACGTCAAAGCAGCGATGTACAATAAATTGTCTGTAGGTTTGGTGACACTGGACATAGAAAAAGCCTTTGATACTGTCTGGCATGATGCTCTGGTCTACAAACTTCAGAAATACAATACACCCCCATACCTGTTGAACCTTTTACAATCATTTTTAACTGATAGGAAGTTCCAGGTCAAAGTCGGGGAAAGCATTTCCTCACTAAAAAGTATATCTGCCGGTGTTCCGCAAGGCTCCTGCCTAAGCCCATCTCTATATAACATCTATACGTCTGACTTCCCTTCTTTACCAAACTGCCAAGTTGCAGCTTTCGCAGACGACATTTGCATATACAGCATTGGCGCAGATCCAACTTCCATTATTTCTAGCCTTGAAACGGCGTTAGAACTTACTTATCAATACTACCATAGATGGAAAATTAAAATAAATGTTGCAAAAACGAAGTCAATATACTTCACCAGGAAGCGTAAGCCTGCTCACTTACCCAAGCAACCAATAAATTTCTTAGGGCAAACTATTCCTTGGAGCGAGGATCTTAAATATCTTGGACTTATATTCGATACAAAACTAACTTTCAGAAAACATATTGAGCATATTAGCTCCAAAGCGTTTAAGGCCGTGCTTTTGCTTTATCCCCTTCTTAATCGTAATTCACGTCTCAACACCAGAAACAAAGTCCTCATCGTCAAAATGGCAATCCAACCGATCATCCTATACGGCTCGCCTACCTGGATCCAATGTGCTAAATATCTAGTAACAAAGCTTCAGATCACCCAAAATAGATACCTGAAAATGGTCCTTAACAAACCATTTTACTTCTCTTCTGAAAAGCTACACAGACTGGCTGGCGTTAGTCCAATTCGTAAGCTCGCTGCATTGCGCCGTGACAAATTAATCGCGAAAGCAAAAGACTCGCCCAATCCGCTAATACATGCCCTGGCGAATTGAAAATCAGCAGTTGCTACCACCTATCTTTTGGCCGTAACCTAGCCTCATAGATTTTAGCTAGTTATAAGTAGAAAGTTAAGTTATGTTAAGCTAATATAAGTTCAGTAGAAGTTTTTGCCTAAATTTTCCTCTAGCTAATTGTAATAATCTCATAGAAATACGATAATATGCATAGTTTTAAGTAATGTTCAAACGATGGTGAGATGACTTTGTCAGAACACCTACTATATTATAAGGCCTCTGTACCGCATACATTCCAATAAAGAAAAATTATATATTATATATACCTAGTTCATAAAAATGCAACGATAGAATTTCATAAACGACATATGTCTAATCGCAGACATGGTGTCAGCATAATTTAATTATTTAAGTTCCCTCGATGCAAGAACTCGCCCTAGTCGTTTTGATCTATACTTTTTAAGCGCACACATGTACATACCCGTAAATTCTGTTAAAATAAAATTTGGTTTGTTTCATTTGAACTAAAATGCGTTTGAGTGATACAAAACTAGCCTTCCTCACTTTCGATGAAAGGACTGCCTCTTCCAGTTCTGGCTATGTGAAGATTAGACACTCGATTTCTCCTTCACCATGGATAGCGCCAACACAGACGGAATGGGCGGGGAAAAGTGTCCGCACTATCTTCTCCATCTTTTTCGTTTCAAGTATGCAAGGCTTCCTAAGGGCACCAAGCTGCTGCATAACAAGCCTGTAGCCAAGGCTCCACGGAGCCTTATTCAAATTGTCCACTAGATCTTGCCAGAAGCGAGCCTTGCTTGTTAATCAATTTGAGAAGGCATTTTCTAGCCAACTTATATGCTACTTCCCGGTTGCATGCTTCATCACCGTTCCGTCCCCGTTGCGCCTCATGCCGAAGTCGTGACACTATCTTCGCTTTCCAGCGCTCCCTTCTTCTAAATTGGCCAGGTCTGGGATGCAGGCAATGTCTCTTATTTCTATCGTTGTAATCGTCTCGAGCGAGGCTCAAGTTGCACTTTTCCCGAAGAATTCCTCTATTGCATCGAAGAATGCTTCTTTATTGTCGGCCCTTGCATGAAATTCGACCAGTATGCGGCCGAAATATATATATTTTCACACCGCGCGAACATCTGGCACATCCTTCACAGTTCTTTGCTCGTCGTTTTTGGGACGCTCTGGCATTGAATTTTTTTTCTGCCCCCGAGCTCCGCAGAAATCTCAGTATTGACGAAACTGTCTGTCTTTACTGTCATTGTATTCATCGTCGTTTTTGTTGTTGTGGCGGCAGCTGCTGCTTGTATCATCGTTGTAATTTTAGCTTCCTTGTTTAGATTGTCTTATCTGTTTTTTAGCGTTTTTAGTTGAAATTGCTTTAGTTTGATTGGGCCCCCCTTGGAGCCACTACCTCCGTTCGTGGGTGCAGTTGCCATATTAATCTCATTGCTATATTTGCAGAGCAGGGAGGCCACGTGATGGTTGGCACAAACCATTATATGGGCAAGTGCGCAGAGTAAGACCAGCGCTTATCAGGAGTCCACCCCAACCAAACCTATACTACCAACCTAATGGTGTGAAGTTCAAACATACTCCAAGACCTGCAAAAGTTTTACCGAAACGGATGACGTTACCGTGCAAAGCAACTAGGTGCAAAACAACATATCCATTTTAAACTTTTCGATGCGAAGAAATGCTTCATAAGGACATCCGGTGAAATCAACCAAAGCAGATTTCTGCCTGCACAGATTTTTTTCATGGTATGTTTATATTGCGAATGTAACTCGTGCTATCATCGGTGCTGATTTCTGAAAACATTGCAGCATCTTGGTCGACATAAAAAACAGACGGGTTATTGATAGAAAAACAAATATCTCAAAGATAGCTTCTTGAAGATCCTGTGGCAATTACCGCCATTTAAATTTTATTATAATGCTAGATTTTTTTATCCCGTATTGCACCTTAGAATTTTGTGTTGTTTCTACTTTGGAAGACGATTTTTACAACTACCACTTAAAGTGGGTGTATCCCAAGACAACGTCCCAAAAACCACCGTTATCACGCCGTTTTGCTAGTATGAGTTTTGCCGTATGATATTTGGTCTCTAAAACGCATTCGAAGACATTTCGACAGTTTTATTTTGCGTGCATATACAATATTCTCATGGTGTTTAGTTATATGCATCAAAGTGATCAAGAGTACATGCTTACACGTTTTTCCAAACATGAAATTAAAATTAACCCCACTAAATGCAAACATAGAAATAGACGTTCACCAAATTTTCGTTGACTTCAAGCAAGCATATGACAGTATTGATCGTACCGTACTGTACCAAATAATTCTTTGCTATGATATCCCAGCCAAATTAGTCCGTCTTACAAAAATGTCAATGACGTCGACAACCTCCCAAGTCCGCATGAATAACCAACTCGTCAATGCCTTTGACACAAATATCGGACTAAAGCGAGAGATGGGCTGGCCCCATTGCTATTCAATTTGGCTCTAGAGTACGTCATAAAGAAGCTACCTGTTGATACGCGAGGTACATTACTATTCAAGTCGAGCCAAGTAGTAGCCTATGAGGATGACATAAAGATTTTATCACGGTCATTAACAACTGCCAAAGAACTCATCCTAAAACTCGACAGCGAAGCAAGACTAGTAGGGCTACAAATTAATGAAAATAAAACAAAAATCATGGCGCAATCAAGGAAAAATACCTCAAGTACACAAAACATCACACTTGGCAAATAAAGTATCGAAAATTTTAGCAAATTTGTGTATTTAGGCACCAAAATAACGAAAACGGTCAATGAAAGAGACGAAATACGCCAAAGAATACAGCTCGCTTTATTCTGTTCTGACGATCTTGAAGACCAGCTGGATACACAGGAAAACAAAGCTTCAAGTATACAAATCTGTGATAAGACCTGTGTTATGCTATGGGTGTGAAATATGGACCCTAACCCAAGCATCCGCGAATATATCGAACGCCTTTGAGCGACGGGTCCTAAGGCGAATAATCAAAGCGAATCTAGATGGGGACCAATGGCAAATTCGATACAAGCATGAGCTGTATGAAATTTTTGACAACCCAGAGGTCTCAAACGATTGTAAGACATTAAGCTGGTCCAATGAATCGTATGGACGAACAACGGATACCCAAGAAGGTATTCGTTGGGAGAACTGAAGGCCGAAGTCAGGTGGGGAGACCAAAGAAACGCTGGTCTGACTTCGTCGTCGAAGACAGTTCGTCGCTGCTCAAATTTTGAAATTGGAGGACGCAGTCAATGGTGACAGTTGGAGGAGCTGTTTGCAGGAAGCGAAGGCCCGAAAGGGGCTGTAGTGCTAAGAAGAAGAAGAAATACAAATTTGCAAAACTAATAGTGAAATATTTTTGGGACTAAATAAGCCTTGATCGCGTTACACCTTTACCTGACAGGATCGCAGCAGTCAGAAATTACCAAATACCGCAAACAATGCTCCAACTAAGAAGATATTTAAACATTTTAAATTTCTACGGGTATTTTATCGAAAAGAAAGCTGCAGAAGTCCTTTCACTACTGAATCAAATACCAAAATATTTACAAAAGCGAAGTAAAAGTCCAGTAATCTGGAAAATTAACCCATCAACGCCTTCAACAAAAGCAAGCGTCTCATCCCGGAATCATTAATGATCTCTTGTCCAGAATATGCCGCGCCATTAACGTTATGCACGGATACATTGAATGTCAACATAGGTGCTGCTCGGGAGCAACTTTGAGATGAGGCACGGAGGCCCCTGGGTTTCTTTTCTAGTCTTTTTTTTCTTGAAAACCTATCGGATCTTGTTTTCTTGAGTGAACAGACTCATTTTGATTCTTTGAGTTATCTTTCGGGTTTTTTCTAGGAAGTTGAGTACAAGCTAAGCAAATCAAAGCACTTATGACAAGGAGCTTTCAGCAGCGTATGAATGAGTAAAATACTTTCGTTGCATAATCATAGGACCCCAATTCATGAATATGATGGACCACAAATTGATTACTTATGTTCTACAGCAGTATTTGCAGAGACTGTCACCCAGACCGCACTGGCATTTAGAATTTATGGCACGATTTTAAACAAAAATTGTGCATGACTAAGGACCAAAAATACAATTGCAGATGAATTGTCACGCGCTAACCTTCTATAGTTGTTTCAAGCGTTCTAACGACAAAAAATATCGTTAAAGCACAGAATGATATGGAGCTGCAGACTTATTGCATGCTGTAGGAAAGCTCAAGATACGACTCATCACTTTCAAGAACTCAACATTGTATTGAGATATCTCCACTGAAAACATTCGGATTTCGCCCCAAACTCCCTCTGCCATCAACGGTTCTTGTAAGTTCATAGGTTATCTGATCCAAGCGGTTGAGCCACAAGTAAACTAATGCGATAAAAATATATTTAACCAAGTCTGCAGAAATGCATTGGAAGTTGGTCCAAATCATACATTTTTTGTCAACACTCTAAAGTGCATCAACATGTCAAGAACACGCTACAATAATTCTCAGTAGCAGATCATCATTTTTAGCAAAATTTGCTCATGCGTGATCACCAAAATGTCAAAGTCTGTAGACCTTAGTGATTTCTATCTTAAGTCTAAGTTTCATATACATCGGATTAAAATTGCGACTTTTGAAGTTTTAAGCTTCAACTGGCCGCCATTTTGTTTTTTGCAACCTGTCCCCCAGTTTTCTTGCATAATTCTTTACCGACTTTGGGTTTTTTATTGTGAGATTCATCGCATACATCAGTGAACTTTTATACCAAATTTCATCCAAATCGGAGCTATACTTTGGTCAGAACAGAAATCACGATTTTTCGTCTAAAATGGCCGCCATTTTGTTTTCGCCTGGCCAATATAACTGGGTCACAAGCTTAACTGAGATATTTACTCAATACACCTTTCCTGAAAATTTGGTGAAAATCACAGCGAAATTGCAACCTCTAGCGTTGTCACAAATTTCGTATATATATATATATATATATATATATATATATATATATATATATATATATATATATATATACATAGTATTATATATATACATGTATATATATATATATATATATATATATATATATATATATATATATGTATATATATATACATATATATATATATAGTAATATATATACATATATATATATATATATATATATATATATATATATATATATATATATATATATATATATGTGTGTGTGTAAATATATATATATATATATATATATATATATATATATATATATATATATATATATATATAACATATATATATATAGACATATATATATCTATATAACATATATATATATATATATATATATATATATATATATATATATATATATATATATATATATATATATATATATATATATATATATATAAATAAGGTACTCTTCGCAATAGGGGGGAATGCCGGTCGACAAGAGCTCTCTTGAAGGCTAGCATTCTTTGGGGAGTTCCGCCCCCACGTACCCGAGGAAACTCCGCAGGGGGAATGCCGGTCGACAAGACCACTCTTGGAGGCTAGCATTCTTTGGGGAGTTCCGCCCCCACGTACCCGAGGAAATTCCCGCAGGGAGAAAGCCGGTCGACAAGAACATTCTTGGAGGCTAGCATTCTTTGGGGAGTGCCGCCCCCACGGACCCGAGGATATGGGGGGTGCCGTGAGGTTCCCTCTTATTGTATCTGGATTACGCTTTGGACAACGAACTGGAATTGACGCTTTGGGCTGGCGGATGTGATGGTTTGGACCTAGTTGCTTTGCACAGTAGCGCCGAGGTGAAACTCGTGTGCGAACGGCTCCAATTCAACTATCATACCGTCTCCGTCCCGGTAAAACCTTGGCAGGCCTCGGAGTACGTTCGAAGTTCGCACCATTGGGTTGGTGGTGTAGGTTCGGTTGAGACGGACTCCCGATTAGCGCTGGTCTGGCTCTGAGCACTTGTCCCCATAAGGGCTTGTGCCAACCCTCGCATGGCCTCCCTGCTCTGCAAAGATAACCATGGGACCAAAAAGGCGACTACACACACGAACGGAGATAGCGGCTCCGAGGGGGGACCCAATAAAATGGAGCAAACAAATGAAACCACAAGCAAACAGGACGCTAGCACGGAGAACCGTTTCAGACAAAAACCGCTGTTGGCAAGAACACCGATAAAACAAGTCACCGATTGCGGGGGGAGGCAGCAAACCCCAGAAACACTGTTAAAGTCAACACCACAGGTTAAATCATCGGAGACAGACCACAGACGGACTAACGAACGAAAGAAGGCAGAGTGCGTTGTGCAACCTGGCATCATTGCAGCCTTTGGGCGCAGTAGAAGGACTATGCGCACCCCGGAGCGCCCAGTGCAAGACGTACACAATCCGGATCAAGTTGCGACACCAACGGAGGCCAGTGTAAGACTGGGGGAGGGAGAAGTTTTGCCGTTGGCCGACGCCACTTCAAACGCGATCCAAGCGATAGAAGCAAAAGGGCTAGGAAACGGGGGCCTCTCCCAAGAGGTGGCGCCAAATAACACAATCGCCCTTGACCACGCCGAAGAGGAGCGGCTTACTCGGAAAGCGGGGAATATCGTCAAACAACTGAGGGCTGCCTGCGAAGTGCAGAAAAACATAGGCAAGAGTGTCAAGAATGGCATTGTTGAACTGGAGGAGCTTTTTGGCCGCATAACGCACTACAGGCGGAGGTGGCTTGCAGCCGAGAAGCACCAAAAAGACACGCTCTCCCTCGAGGCATCAGTGGGTCCTAGCAGCAGCAAAAGAATGGCCGGTAGCCCAATTGAAGGCGACTATGAGAAAAGGAGGAAGGATGAGACCATAAACGAAGTTGACACTCCAGGCGAGGAGTTTCATGTGGTGCGAAACAAGGCAGCGAAAAAAGCGGCCAAAAAGCTACTCCTAGAAAAAAAAGACAAAGAGCTCAACCACGAAGAGAACAAGGAGCCCCCCGCTATACCGCAGAAAACAAAAAGCAAACCGCGGCACAAACCCTTGCGAGAGGCACTGCTTATTAAACCCACTAAGGGCCGAACCTACGCAGATGTCCTCCGTGAAATTAAAGGAGCGATCAAGCCAGACGACACCAAAACTGCCATCAAAGCAGTTCGACCAACCCGGACCGGTGGCCTGCTGGTGGGATTCGGGCCAAAGGCCACAAACAAAGATGCATTCCGTGACGCGGTTCAAAAGGTTCTTGGAGATGCGGCAACGGTTGCCTCGCTCGAACCAATGGCCACCGTGGAAATCAGGGACCTCGACTGCGTCACGGACAAAGCTGAAGTAGAGGATGCCATTAGGAGGGAGTTCCCCAGCTTAAGTGAAGTCAAGGCAAGATTGACGCGTGAAAACACAAGGGGGCAACGCATGGCTATTGTCGAACTAGCTGATAAAGACGCCCAGCAAATCCTGGCGAAGGGCAAAATTAAGATAGGTTGGGTGATCTGCAGGATACGGAGAAGAGCGATCCCTATCCGCTGCTTCAGATGCCTCGAATACGGACACACCGCGTATGGCTGTAGGGGACCCGACAGGAGATCTCTGTGCTACAAATGTGGTGAAACGGGGCACAAAAGGAAGGAGTGCACGAACGAGGCAAAATGCATTCTTTGCAAGGACGCTAAGCTAGCACCCGGCGACCTCAAACATGAGCCGGGGACAGGGAGATGCCGGGTTTTCAAGGAGGCCCTAACTAAAGCCAAATCGATACTCAAATGATCCGTATCCTGCAGGTCAATTTGCACCGAAGCACAAACGCCCAGGACCTACTTGAGCAGTTTGCGAGGGATAAGAAAGCTGACCTCCTGTTGCTGAGCGAGCAACATCATAACAAGGACTCGCAAGCGTGGTACCCTGACAAAACTGGTACCTCGGCCATCTGGGTTCGAGACAGCGCCCGCCTTCAGGTGCAGGGCCATGGACGCGGGGATGGTTTTGTGTGGGTGCGGTGTTCAGGGATAACATATTTCAGTGTTTATCTGACGCCTAACGAGGCAATGCGATCCTTTCGAACCAAACTCGATGCCCTGGAGGACGCTGTCTCGAACACAGAGGGCCACATGCTGGTCGGGGGAGACTTCAACGCTAGAGCCATCGAATGGGGTATGCCACAATCCGACCCAAGGAGAAAGCAAATATTGGACATGGCGGCCAGAACAGCGCTTTTTGTCCTAAATACTGGTAACACCCCTACTTTCCGCCGCTGGGGTTGCGTAGGAACCATACCCGATGTGACACTCGCTTCGGAGTCCCTGGTACCTAGAGTACACAACTGGCGAGTACTAGAGGACTACTCGGCTAGTGATCACCAGTATATAGCTGTTGAGATTCACGACGGTGCCACTCTGCGTGCATATGCCCAAACTTCAATCCTCGGATGGAGGACTGGGAGGATGGACGTCGAGAAGTTCACTGATGCGCTTACGGCAGGCGCACCGTTGCTGGGAGCCCCGCCAGGGAGTGGTGGGCCTACAGCCAAGGACTTGGTGAACTCAGCTATGAGTACCATCATAGCTGCTTGCGAGTCTTCCATGCCCCGCCGGAGACCCCGACATGGTAAGCCTCCAGTATACTGGTGGTCAAACGAGATCGCCGAACAAAGAAGCGTGTGTCACAAACTTCGGCGAGAGGCCCAGCGGGCGCGAACACGGGAGGAGGCAGACACTAGGCTAGCAGCATACAGGTCCGGCAGGAAATATCTTCGCAGGCTTATTAACAAGAGCAAGGCCCGATGCTGGCAAGACCTCGTGGACGATGTAAATAGGGATCCGTGGGGCCTTGGCTACAAGCTGGTCATGGGGAAACTTGGTGCCCTACGGAAGCCTTGTATACATGACGCGGAAAAGATGGACGCGATAGTGCGGGGACTCTTCCCCGCCCATCCCGTCCATGTTGACGCTGTCCATGGTGAAACAGCAGTCGAGTGCCCACTCTTCACACAGCTGGAACTGGAGGAGGCAGTCCTCTCCCTGAAGGCAAGGAAGGCTCCAGGTCCAGATGGTGTTCCAGCTGAGGTTTTGCAGCTCGTCTATCACCATTGTCCTGACTTGCTGCTCAGCACATTCAACGCTTGCCTACGGGACGGGGTTTTCCCGGTACGATGGAAGGTGGCGAGGCTCGTGCTGGTCAGCAAGGGGAAGGGAAATCCCGAATCGCCGTCTGCATACCGCCCGTTATGCATGCTAGACACGGCTGGGAAAGTGCTAGAGAAACTCATCAAGGGAAGACTCACTGACGCGATTCGTGCTGCTGGGGACCTATCTCCTCGGCAGTACGGCTTTAGAGCAGGACGTTCTACCATTGATGCGATTGCAGAGGTGGTGAACGCGGTCCAAAAGGCAGAGGCATATAGTCGCACTAAGCGACGGATCGTCCTGTTGGTGACACTTGACGTCAGGAATGCCTTCAACTCCGCTAGATGGGTGGATATTCTGGATACGCTGGAAAATTTTTTTCAAGTTCCAGAATATCTAATGCGGCTTTTGAGGAACTACCTAAAGGACCGAAGCCTGCTCTACGACACGACACAGGGCCAACGAAGGATGGCGGTTACATCGGGTGTTGCCCAGGGATCTATCCTTGGTCCGGACCTGTGGAACGTGTCTTACGACGGGCTACTGAGACTTGAGATGCCAGATGAGTCGCGCTTGGTCGGCTATGCGGATGATGTTGCGGCTCTGGTCGCCAGACGCACCGTTGAACAAGCGCAACTTAGGCTAGGTATGCTAATGCGCCGAGTGAGGGACTGGATGACTACTCGCGGGCTCAGTCTAGCACTGGAGAAAACCGAAGTGGTCATCTTGACAAAAAAAGAGAATCCCTAGAGTAAGGATGATCAGTATTGGAGATATACAGATCGAATCAAAGCCAGCGGTGAAGTACCTGGGGCTACTGATCGACTCGAAGATGAGTTTCTCTGAGCAAATCAGGGCAACGGCTGAGAAGGCTGCTTCGGGAATATCGGCCCTGAGTCGACTTATGGCCAACGTAGGGGGACCCAGCCCATCAAGAAGACGCCTCTTGATGAGTGCTGTAGGGTCAGTGCTACTGTACGGAGCAGAGGTATGGGGCGACGCTCTCAGCAAGGAGGTATACCGAAAACGATTGGCACAGGTACAGAGAAGAGGAGCACTGAGAATTGCATCTTCGTATCCAACAGTCTCCGACTCGGCGGTGAGAGTGATTGCAGGCGTGATACCTGTCGCCCTCCTTGCTAGAGAGCGCCGCGCTACTTACCTGCGCCGAAACGAGGATGCGAGGGAGATGGTTGTCCGCGAGGAGAGACAACGCTCGCTCAACGATTGGCAGCAGTCTTGGAGGAATTGCACGAAGGGAAGGTGGACTGCGCGCCTCATCCCGGATGTGAGATCGTGGCTAAATCGAAAGCATGGTGAGACTGACTTCTATCTGACCCAGCTTTTGAGCGGGCACGGGTGTTTTCAGTCTTACCTGCACAAGATCGGCAAGTCACGGTCTCCCGATTGTCGGTTTTGCCCAGGACATACATTTTTTGCGTGTACGAAATGGGCCAGGCTGCGAAGGGAACTCTACAGGGAGACGGGAGAGCTCACCCCGGATAATATAGTTGCGGTGATGCTCGAATCGGTTGACAAATGGAACCAGGTGGCACATTATGCTCGGGCAGTCCTAAAATATAAAAGGGACTCACAGCAGCCGGAGGCGCTGGGGCTGGGGGATCGCTCTTCTGGCAATTCCTCTTCCCCCCTCCCCTCCCGCTAGGAAAGGGACTCCCCAGCTTGAAGGCGCCCCACGGCGTAACAAAACGAGACCTGGCCCGAAGTAATGTGTCAAACGGTTCCAGGCTAGGTTCTCAGATTGACAGGGGAGGTGTTTGGTGGGTAGTCCAAAGGTATCCTCCATGGGAGTCCCACACTGCCAGACTCGGCGGGCATAAATGCCTTCACCTCCCTACCACAAAAAAAAAAAAAAAAAAAAATAGGTAAATTTCTCTCGAGAAATTTGCCTAAAATTATAGCATACCACCTGCCAACAAGTGAGATGGTGGAATAATTCTATCGCACTTTGTGCGAGAAAATTTTAAAATTATTTTACAAAACCCTCCTAAAAACGTGTCCTTTCTGTCCGCCTGTCCATCTATCCGTCCAGCTGTGTGTCATAGCATTTTTCCTCGCAAACTACTTAAGCTAGAAGCATCAAATTTTGTATGCAGATGTAAAGTGGTGCTCTCTTCAAAGTTCAAGTATAAAAAAATCTCATAAGGTATTTAAGGGGGGTCTCCCAATACAGGGGAGTGGCCTCCAAAAAAATCATCAAAGGTAGCCGATATTAGTATCAAATGAAAGGTCTTGATGAGAACTTTTCAAAACAGATCTTAATTTGACACTTAGTGCTTCGAGGGATTCACAGAGAGGGTAAACACACAAAAAATTTGTATGTCCCTCCTTAAACTGAACAGAATTCAATATTTAAGTAGTTCTATAAAAGGTCCTTAAACTTTGTAAGTTTGATGAAAATCGAATGATATACACGGAGGTTGTAGCTATTTGAAATTCATCTATTTAACATACACCGCGTATAACACATGATTTTGGTATTTTATAGACTTTCCATCGAATCAGTCACTCCAGTTTTGATTTGATCTACTTGAAATTTTCAAATAAGGTCAATAACAATAATATTTTTGGGAATTCATGTTTTGACTGATGGTGGCCGTTGAAAATAGAAAAACATATTTCTTGACTTTATTCGTTGCTGATGACTGCATTTCTGAGAAGTAGAGTACAAAACCCTTCTGACATGAGCGCAGGTCTGTCGAGCTAACTTGATTTATTTTATTCTCTTATTTAATAGTTAATTGAAGAGGCCTTCACTTGATGCAAATCTATCAATATTAATTGAAATAAAACCAAAATGGAATACGATTTACACTTTAAAACTTTTTGCTTTTTTAGCCAATGACAGCTGTTTCGATACGTCGTACCTTTTTCAAGTGGGATAATAAACAAAAAATTAACAGTCCTTTTAATAAAATACACAAATTATGTTAAACCAACTAGTTACGTGAAACAAACTGTACAATGAAATACATACGTATTACGGGCCCGTTGGTTTTATTAATTTTTAATTACAATTTAAATTTTTCAATTTTAGATTTGTTGGGCTGAGTACATGGCCATATGTAGCAGCCACGGAAGTCAACAGAAGGGGAACTGGGCAACTACCAAAAATATTGAAAAACATTAATAAATTAATTTAACTCGCTTACTAATATTGTTTATTGCTAAGGCCCATTTGATAACGAGTTGTTTTAGTTCTTAAATGTTCAGAGTATTTCCGATTTATTGTCACTCCACGAAGAGACACAACCAGCTTTATACACATTAAACAAAGGAGTTTTCTCATTAATATATTTAAACACCTTCCACATTTTCGCAATTTTAAACGGATTTATTCATTATTTACGAGACTTGCTCAAATCGCCAAATCTTTGCTGCACTTCTAATACCATAAATTGCACATCGTTTCTGAGTATTCTATGCACTTTCACGGCCGTTGATCACATTGGGTCATTAATCCAAACCAAACCACTGACACCATTGACACACTTCCTTGAATCGTTAATTCCCAAAATCCTCTTTTTTATTCAAAACAGCTTGTCGAACAATCCATTTTGTAAACCACCTCCACAACAAAATGCGATAACTCCCTATTTCTTTCAAGATTAAATCACCACAAAAAAGTCTTTCCTCCCTGAATTAAAATTTAATGCACCGCCAACCGCAATCCTTATTGTTCTTTCGAAATTCAAAAATCTAATCTTTTCTCAAATTAACTATCTCGCACCCCACTGCTTTTCTATCTCCCAGTCAAATCCTAACTGCTCAATCCTAACGACTGAATTCCACATTTCACCTTCATCCAATTCGATCCCACAATCCTCTTCTTTTTCAAATTAACGCTGCTGCATCTAGGTAACGTAATCGAAGTTCATTACACTTCGATTCCGCTACCCACACATCTTTTGTTCCATATCGACAAACTCAATAGTATCCATTGTTTTACATGTGGCAATTTGCACAACCCAAGAAGCGCTTGGTTGAATTCAAAGTGTCACATATACACATTTCGGAAGCTATTGGTTTTGCCGATACCCCAAAAAGTGTGCTTCCGTGCGCCCGGGGGAACTTGAACTCAGGGTTCCAGCAGACCCCCGGTCGAGAACTCGCGACGTAACCAATGGAGCTATGCCTTATCGATCTCCCGTTCATCAGATTAGCAACTTCAACGATGTATCTGGGCATGAGATTGAGTTATGTTAGTAGGGAAACGTGGATTAATTTTCGTTAGTAAAAAAATAAAATTTGTTAGTTGGAACTAGTGAAAAGAATTTGTTAGTATGCAGGAAGGAATTAGGTTTTGTTAGGAAAAATGAAAAGAATGAAATTTTGTTAGTGGGAATTAATGTAGGGAGTGTTGTTAGTGGGAAGATTAAACTTCTTATTATATTACTAGGGTGTTCTAATTGGAAATCAGGGAAAGGGTAGGATTGTGATGATTTGGAAATAAAAATTAAAGGGAAATAGGAAAAATGTTAATAAAAATAAATAAATACACAGAGGAAAAGGTAGGAGTGCCCAAAGGAAGGTGAAAATGTTACGGCGGCAATTTGAAGTTGCGAATGGGAGGAAGTTGGTACGCCGGAATTCGCTACAATCGTGGGGACGACCCAGACCCTGAGTATCTCATTCAGCCGGGCAAACAAAGAATGTCGGCAGGGGTATTTATGAATCGGATCGGATGCCTTTAGCGTGAAAGGTCCCAAGCAGCTTACCGGATTCATCCTCAAGCTCGTATGCCACTTTCCCAATACGACGACGGACCACTGCAGGAGTGAATCATGGAGCGAATTTGGCAGCAAAGTGATCTGCGGCATTGCTCACAGTGAAATTACGCGCGAAAACCTTCTGACCCTGGAGTAGTTCACGAGGACGAACACGAAGGTTGTAGCGTTGAGCTCCCTTCTGGTAGGCTTCTTGCAATTTGCATCTGACTTGTGTCGATCACTGTTAGCACTTAGCTGTACCTCACCATCCTCAAAAGCATTAAGGCTTCTGAGGAGGGCGTACTCAGAACCATGTTGGATAGGGAGGTACCCGAACATGAGAAAGTAGGGTGAATATCCCGTGGACTCATGAATCACCTTGCGGAAGGCAAAATATGAGGCTGGAAGATTCTCGTCCCACTTGCCATGATCAGACCCTATAAAGGCTCTAATGGCGTTCAGTGTCGAATGATTTGACCTCTCTGAGGCATTTGCCTGCGGTGAATGATATGGGGTGAAGCAAGGCTGCACTCCATAGTCATTCATAAGCTTGCTGAATACATTGGAGGTGAACTGTACTCCATTGTCAGAGTGTTGCCATTCAGGCACTCTAAAGGTCAAAAAATATCGCACGAGTGACTCTGCAGTGGCTTTCGTCATGGGCTTGAGCCATAAGAACTTTGTGTAATGATCCAGAGCCACGAAAAATTGGGTATTCCCTGATCTTGAACGAGGGTATGGGCCCATGAAGTCCACAAACAGGTGCCTCATAGGTCATTCGGAGTCTCGTGATGCCCCCATAGGGGGTCTCCTTGTGGAATTTGCCGGTTTAACCTGTTTGCATATCAGGCAATTCTTGATGTGCTGAATCACATCTTGACGCAAACGAGGCCAATAATAATACCTTTGCGAAACTTCAGTTGTTTTGTGAATTCCACAATGAGAGCCCTGGGGATCACCATGAGCTCGTACTATGAGAGCTCGTTGGTGACCCTCAGGAACCCATAGTTTTGTTCTGGGAACATCAGTAGTCGACGTTACAGGAGAACCAGTACTAATATATATTCGACCATCTGCAAGGTGCAAATTCTGAAACTGATCGGGTGGTTTCAAGATTTGCTCCTTGAGTTGCTCATACTCAGGCTCCTGAAACGCAGACTCCAGGATTGAACAACCAGTGTGTCCGTGCTCCGGGAGACAGGGAATGATCGAGTTCACCCGCTCGTCCTTCGAGCATGTTGTTGACAACGCATCGGGAACAACGTTAAGGGCACCTTTCTAGTGTTCAATTTGGAAATTCAACCCTTGTAGTTTCAGACTCCAGCGAGCCAATCGACCAGAAAGGTCCGACTGCTGCATCAGCCATTTAAGACTGGCATGGTCGGTTATGATGGTGAAGGGCAACCCTTCGATATATGCCCTGGATCTCTTTACGCTCTGCACCGCAGCTAAGCATTCCAATTCTGTAATGCTATAGTTACGTTGTGCAGCGTTGAGCTTCATAGACATATATGCGATTGGATGCTCTCCACCCTCATCGTCCTTCAAAACACTTCCAATACCAACTGTACTTGCGTCACACTGGATATAGAAGTGCTTCGTAAAGTCGGGGTTAACCCACACTGGAGCAGAAATCAACAATTGCTTCACTTCATTGAAGGCACTTTTGGCAGAAGCAGGCCACTTGAAGACACATTTGCCCTTTAGCGAATCCGTTAGAGGGGCCGTAACCGAAGCAAAATTTGGAATGAAACGCCTGTACTATCCTTCCATGCCCATAAACCGTCTCACGTCTTTAGCCCTTCGGGGTTCAGGATAGGAGACTATACCTGAAACCTTCTCCGGGTCGGTGCGCAGGATACCATCACTTACTACAAAGCCAAAATATTTGATCTCATTCTTGACGAACTTGCTTTTTTCAACATTAATGGTCAAGTTGGCGTCCCTGAGCAGTTTTGCAACAGTACTCAGGAGCTCCAAGTGCTCATCAAATGTTGAACTTGTAACAAGCAGGTCATCTAGGCAAACAAGTACTGCAGCTCATGCGGTATTACTTTATGCATCAACCGACACATCGTTTGGGAGCATTACATAGACCGAACGGCATGACCTTGAAATGGTACAAGGACCTGCCAGGGACAGTAAAAGCCATCCTTCAGGTCCAAGCTGGTAATTAACCTGGTGCTCTGCAACCCTGCCAAAAGACCTTCAATCAGTGGCAACGGATAGGCGTCCTTAACAGTCACCTCGTTGAGGCGTCGACCGTCAAGGCATAGGCGCACCTTGCCGGGTTTTCTGACAAGGGTCACAGGAGAACTCCACGAACTCTGACTTTCCTCTTTTACCCCCAAAGACAACAGACGATCGAGTTCGTCATACAACCGTTTCTGTATAACAGGCGAGACAGCATAATACCGCTTCTTAATGGGTCGAGCAGAACCAGTGTCGATGTGATGAGTCACCAGACTGGTCCTACCCAAGCCTTTTTTATCATACGACGGAAACTGTTGTTTGACGAAGTCCAGTCGTTGCTGATCTTTGGAGACAAAAGATAGAATTCAGGACTCTGAAGCTCCGAGGCTGCTTCGATAGCATTGACCTAGATTGGTGCTATTTTGAAGAGATCCCAGAAGTCAATTCCAAGATACACTGCGTGCGTCAAGGAAGGAAAAACTAGGAATCTCATCAATTTGGTGGTTTTATTAAATTGCACCAATGTGGTGACGTATCCCAGAACTGGATCCTTGCGCCCTGATGCAGTCTGAACATGAGCATGCATGGTATGCATATGCAAACTCAAGTCTGACAGCAGGTCCAAGGCTCCGGCTCCGAGATACTAACACTGGCTCCGCTATCAAGTAAGCCCGTCAATTTGCGACCCTTGACGGAAATCTCTGCGTAAGGCCTATTGTCGCCAGGAGTTGCAACAATTGACTCCACGCAGGCACGCTTCAAGAGACTTCTGGCGAAAAAATATCTCCAGGATCTCTGAAAGCGATCCCGAAAAGGTCGTGCTCTAAAACCAGCGGGTGATTCACGATCATCGCCCGCCTTTCCATTACATTCAACGAATTCCGGTAATCTGCCTGAAGCAATCGCATTGCTAGAAAATGTTCGTGAATCGGACATATGAGGCGAAGTGAAGAAACTTGTGGGCGGGCACTGGTCTGGTATTTGGTTATTCTTTGTGATATGGAAGGATGAAGGGATCCCACTTGGATACTGACCCTGGAAGCGTGCATGATATCCTGCAGCAAATCTCTCTTGAGGATCACACCAGGCATTCTCCAACATATCAACAGCGTCAATGTTGGGAGGATGCCTACTTCAATGGTCAGCCACAGGTCTACCGAAGGGATACCATACAGCTTCAACTCTAGTGTAGTGACGAACTAACTCTGTTGTCCATGCGAATTCCAAGCCTGCCAGATGATTTCTCATTCGTTCCTCCATGTTCCGCAGTAGAATGGCCTGCATGTCAAAATCAGATAACCGATTTTTAAGACGCAAGGCCATCTCTTTTATGGAGCCATGAAACTCACGGAAAGATTCTTCTGGCCTCTGGAAACGCGCATCAATTGCTCGCCGCACATATACGTCGGTTCAATGAGATCTATAACGCTCCTTCAACGCAGCTTCTAAATCAGGCCACGTGAAATTCGGGTTGAGCTGCCGGAATAACCAGTACCATTCTTCTGCTGGTCCTTTCAGAAGAATGTGGAAGCTAGATGCCAGTTCCTCCAAGGGAATGTTGTAATTTCTTGCCAAGGTGGTGGCTCGGAACAGGAACTGCTCAACATCTAGACCAGCAGCAGAACCATCAAAACTGACCCTCCACTTATGCATTGGTGAGAAGGAGTAAAACTCGTCGTCAGAGCTAGAATAGGTGGAATAAGAAGCGTTATGCGATGCCATAATTGAAAATTAATATTATAAATACTGGATAAATGGTAAATCTATAAAATCAATAAATCAATTAACAATTAACGGACGGACACACCGACGAAATCCGAGAAATCAATAAATAGCAGACGGATTACACCGACAATTTGAATAAAATAAATAATTAAACAAACCACAGACGGACAAACAAACTTTTCAATAAAAATAAATTAGGAATTAAAAACCAGACAAACAAACAGACAAGTAAATGAATATATGAAATCTTAACACCTAACCTAAGCTAAAATAAAAATTAATTTGAAATTCCCTAAACTAAATATCTCTCTGTAAAACTATTCTATAACTGTAATCCTATTCAACCTAATAATAAACCAAACTCAATCCGAAAAATTAACTATCCTAAATATCAAACCAAAACTACAATCTAGCTAACTAAAACTAATCTAAATCAAAACCTAAATTAAAATCTGCAAACCAACACTACCAAAACTAAACTCAATCAACCAAACTAAACTTAAAATTACTCAAAACCAACAACTGTAAAACCAATTATTTAATACTAATCTAACCCAAGACCCTAATTAGCCCCAATAATCTATAACTAAACCTAAATTCATTGACTTTAAGATCAACCATGTAACCTAACAGTAACTGTGAAACAATCAATACCAAAATTCTAAATTTTCAATGTGATGGGAATATATAACTACAAGCAAGTGGAATAAGCGCAAGTGGTAAATTGAATTATAAAAATTGATTTGTGCTTTCATTGCTCAAAATGAACCTCCCCATAGGAGGAAAGGGGAAAAGAAAAGGTAATTAAAATGGGATGAAGGTTGAAAAGTTTAACAAGACACAAAACAGACATACCGCCAAAGTGCCTGGCATAGCCATGGAATTCGTAGGCGGACTCTGCTCTAATGGTCACCACAAAAGGCTGACTACGAGACCATTATGAAGCACTACGGACTTCATAATGGCTCGGACAAGAGCCGCACAAATCCCAAAGCTACCACCAGACAGATGATGGACGGCCGAAAGCGTTGGCTAATTTAAAGGGTTGAATCTAAGTCCAACTATCCCGTGCAGGGAGATATAGCCAACGACTTGAAATTCGGTGAACCCTAACCACCATCCACACCATCACAGCATAACTGCTATCATAGCCGGTGAAGACTGGTAAACACAAAATTCAGCACGGTGAGCGCCACTGCAACTGCGGCGAACCCCGTGATCAAAATCTAAAAATTAATATCAAAACTAAAAACTCTCAAACTCAAAACAGTCCATGAAATCATTATTAAAATATAAATCATTTGAAACATAACCGAAACATTAATTCGAAAATAAAAACTAAAATCGTTGCAAAGAAAAGAAAAGAAAAGAGAAGTCACCCCGGTGACTTCCGTGGTTGCTACCTATGGCGCCCAGATTTTGGTGTTTTCGAATGGTTTTATTAATTTTTAACTATAATGTAAATTTTTCAATTTTAAGATTTGTTGGGCTGAGTACCTGGCCATATGTAGCAACCACGGAAGTCACCGCAGTTGCAGACATTAGGAATTAGCAGAGGGGTGTGTAGCCCGGGGTGGCATACTGAGGCCTGCTAGCGCTCAGTCGTGTCATGGGTCTTCCGGGACACCCTCTGCTCGTGCTGAGCCACCTTACATAAAATAACTAGCACAAAGGGAAAAGGATGGGAAAGGAGAGGTCACATTGAGAAATGAAAAATAATTATTTTAACACTTCATGTTTTATATTTTTTCTTCAACTAGTTTACACGCCACCAATTTATCAAACAAAAAAAAATTCAATTCTATAGGCCCGCTTTCTTCCTTTCACAAATTTTAATTTGTTTCAACGATAACAATTAAATGGAAATTTACTTTCAATTAATGCTACTACTAAAATTTACACCAAGAAAACAATCACTTAATGAATTCACTTGTAATATCATAAGAGAAACCGAGAAAGAAAAAAAACAGAACTAAAAACTCCTCGTCCTTTTTTACGGCTGCGGAGCACTCTGCAACAGAAGGGGAACTGGGCAACTACCAAAAATATTGAAAAACATTAATAAATTAATTTAACTCGCTTACTAATATTGTTTATTGCTAAGGGCCGTTTGATAACGAGTTGTTTTAGTTCTTAAATGTTCAGAGTATTTCCGATTTATTGTCACACCACGAAGAGACACAACCAGCTTTATACACATTAAACAAAGGAATTTTCTCGTTAATGTATTTAAATACCGTCCACTTTTACGCAAGTTTAAACGGATTTATTCATTATCTACGAGCCTCGCTCAAATCGCCAAATGTTTGCTGCACTTCTAATACCATAAATTGCACATCGTTTCTGAGTATTCTATGCACTTTCACGACCGTTGATCACATTGGGTCATTAATCCAAACCAAACCACTGACACCATTGACACACTTCCTTGAATCGTTAATTCCCAAAATCCTCTTTTTTATTCAAAACAGCTTGTCGAACAATCCATTTCGTGAATCACCTCCACAACAAAACGCGATAACTCCCTATTCCTTTCGAGATTAAATCACCACAAACAATTTTTCCTCCCCGAATTAAAATTTAATGCACTGCCAACCGCAATCCCTATTGTTCTTTCCAAATTCAAAAATCTAATCTTTTCTCAAATTAACTATCTCGCACCGCACTGCTTTTCTATCTCCCAGTCAAATCCTAACTGCCCAATCCTAACGACTGAATTCCACATTTCACGTTCATCCAATCCGATCCCGCAATCCTCTTCATTTTCTAATTACCGCTGCTGCATCTGGGTAACGTAATCGAAGTTCATTACACTTCGATTCCGCTACCCACACATCTTTTGTTCCATATCGACAAACTCAATAGTATCCATTGTTTTACATGTGGCAATTTGCACAATCCAAGAAGCGCTTGGTTGAATTCAAAGTGTCACATATACACATTTCGGAAGCTATTGGTTTTGCCGATACCCCAAAAAGTGTGCTTCCGTGCGCCCGGGGGAACTTGAACTCAGGGTTCCAGCAGACCCCCGGTCGAAAACTCGCGACGTAACCGATGGAGCCATGCTTTATCGATCTCCCGTTCATCAGATTAGCAACTTCAACGATGTATCTGGGCATGAGATTGAATTTTGTTAGTAGGGAAACGTGGATTAATTTTCGTTAGTAAGAAAAATAAAATTTGTTAGTTGGAACTAGTGAATATAATTTGTTAGTATGAATGAAGGAATTAGGTTTCGTTAGGAAAAATGAATAGAATTTTTGTTAGTGGGAATTAATGTAGGGAGTGTTGTTAGTGGGAAGATTAAACTTCTTATTATATTACTAGGGTGTTCTAATTGGAAATCAGGGAAAGGGTAGGATTGTGATGATTTGGAAATAAAAATTAAAGGGAAATAGGAAAAATGTTAATAAAAATAAATAAATACACAGAGGAAAAGGTAGGAGTGCCCAAAGGAAGGTGAAAATGTTACGGCGGCAATTTGAAGTTGCGAATGGGAGGAAGTTGGTACGCCGGAATTCGCAACGATATCTTGTGCGCCGTACAAAGTGGTGATATCCCTCTATAATTTTCACACTATAGCTTGTCACCTTTTTTGTGGATAGGGACAATAACTAATTATGTCCAATCTTGCAGTATATGTTCATGTTGCCAAATGTGCTGAATGACTTTTTTTTGTGGTAGGGAGGTGAATGCTATTTATGCACAGAGTTTCAGGACTCCCATGCGCGACTCGACTTCCCACTGAACACCTCCCCTGTTAACCTGAGACCCAGCCTGGAACCGTTTGACACATAACTTCGGGCCAGGTCTCGGTTTTTACGCCGTGGGGCACCCTCAAGCTGGGGAGTCCCTTTCCTAGTGTGGAGGGGGGGGGGAGAAAGGGGAAGAGGAAATGCCAGAAGAGCGATCTCCCAGCCGCAGGGCCCCCAGCTGCTGTGAGTCCCTTTTATATTTTAGGACTGCCCGAGCATAATGTGCCACCTGCTTCAATTTGTCAACCGATTCGAGCATCACCGCAACTATATTACCCGGGGTGAGCTCTCTCGTCTCCCTGTAGAGTTTCCTTCGCAGCCTGACTCATTTTGTACACGCAAAAAATGTGTGACAGTTTGTCCTCCTCTCCCGGGCAAAACCGACAATCGGGGGACCGTGACTTACCGATCTTATGCAGGTAAGACTGAAAACACCCATGCCCGCTCAAAAGCTGGGTCAGATAGAAGTCAGTCTCACCATGCCTTCGCTTTCGCCATCCGGGATAAGGCGTGCAGTCCACCTTCCTTTCGTGCAATTGACCCAAGTCTGCTGCCGATAGTTTAGCGAGCGCTGTCTCTCCTCGCATACAACCATCTCCCTCGCATCCTCGTTTCGGCGCAAGTAAATAGCACAGCACTCTCTAGCAAGGAGGGTGACAGGTATCACGCCTGCAATCACTCTCACCGCTGAGTCAGAGACTGTTGGATACGAAGATGTAATTCTCAGTGCTCCTCTTTTCTGTACCTGTGCCAATCGTTTTCGGTATACCTCCTTGCTGAGAGCGTCGCCCCATACCTCTGCTCCGTACAGTAGCACTGACCCTACAGCACTCATCAAGAGGCGTCTTCTTGATGGGCTGGGTCCCCAACACGTTGGCCATAAGTCGACTCAGGGCCGATATTCCCGAAGCAGCCTTCTCAGCCGTTGCCCTGATTTGCTCAGAGAAACTCATCTTCGAGTCGATCAGTAGCCACAGGTACTGTACCGATGGCTTCGATTTGATTCGTAAGTCGCCAATACTGATCATCCTTACTCTAGGGATTCCCTTTTTTGTCAAGATGACCACTCCGGTTTTCTGCAGTGCTAAACTGAGCCCGCAAGCAGTCATCCAGCGACTAGAGCTGCAACATCATCCGCATAGCCGACCAAGCGAGACTCATCTGGCATCTCATGCTAAATGACTTTGTAAATAGCTTCCTGAACACTGCCGCCACCATATTTGATTAACTCCACTGGAATCTCATCGATGCCCGGCGCTTGTATGTTCTTTTGGGCTTTGATGGTGAAAAAACTTCATCCAGAGTACGTGGAGCTAATGAAATTTCTCCGGAAACATATGTAGGCTCCGATGTCCTGGAGCTATATGACGGGTCAAGGCTGTTCTTGAAATATGATTCCCATCTTTCCTTAATCTTGATTCCATCAGCAATGATATTTCCGGAGCTCGTTACTTGTTATAAGCAACGCATGTAATAAGACTGGAGCCAGCTCTTTGCAGAGGATTCGTTGAAATTTTTGCCCACACATGCCGTTTGAAGCCTTTCAATGTTAAATTTTGGTGGCGGGCTTGTCTTCGCTGAATATACCATTCACAGACGCCATCGATAGGTTAATTTGTAGATATTCATACATACACCTCAAATTTAATATCTTATGAAATTTCACGTTTTTAATGTGATCTTTATGAAATTGTATGGAACGTGTTCATTACAGAGAGCTCGAACTTGAGCAAAGTAATACTAGATGGTAATGTTGCGGCTAGAGCGCTCATTCCGCAAGCCGAGGGTCCGTGACTCAAATCCAGTTGGTGACAACGAGTTTTCGTTTCGAGTGATTCTTCAAAAAGACTTTAAGCTCGTTCAATTATGATACGTACTGGTTTAAAATCACATCCAACCGGGTGGACGGGCACATGGCCAAAGCATAATACTGACCATATCACCTTCTTAGGTCCTACCCTTGCGATTTGATAACTGTGTACTGAAAAATCTGGAAAACATCATGAAGATAGTTGCTTATGAGTGCAACAACGGCAAATATATACCTTAGAAGTCGAAATCCACTAAACATTGTTAGTAATAATATGATTTCTCAATTCTGTATTTTCTTGAATTAAACCATGAGAGTACTTTGGATTAGCTTTTATTAAAACTTATTAATCCTTAAACTTTCAAAAGGAGCGAATGTTTCTGCATTACAATAACAACAATACATGACTATGAATCAATATACGCTTCCAATCAACTCAGCACCACGGGATTGTTAAGAATTGCATGAAAACTTCAGGAAGGATAAACGAGTACATCATGAATATATTTAAGAGTTCCTTCAATGAGTGACATCAGTAATCGTTTAATAAATTGTTGGCCGTTTTAAATATGAATAGTCTGTAAATTTTTTCAATTTTCGCCCCATTTCAATATTTGAAGTACAGACAGGCTATTGACTTGTGACGAAAGCATACATTTCATAGTTGATAAAATCACGGTAAAATATAAGAATAAGTACAACGACAACAAGTACCTTACAAAGCCAAACTCACTAAGCTTTGCTTTGCTGAATGTAACATTCTCTCAATTAATTCATA
>OZ017739.1:235425403-235432903 GCA_963969285.1 Odontomyia ornata | reverse complement strand
ACCAAATTTGCTCCAGAGGGTCATAGCTGGTGACGAATCGTGGGTTTATGGTTATGACGTGGAAACCAAAGCTCAATCATCTCAATGGAAGCTGCCGCATGACCCAAGACCGAAAAAAGCGCGCCAAGTTCGGTCGAATGTGAAAGTTTTGCTGACAGTTTTCTTCGATTGCAGGGGCATGGTGCATCATGAGTTCTTGCCACAGGGAAGAACGGTCAATAAGGAATATTACCTGCAGGTTATGCCCAATTTGCGCGAAGCGAACCGCCAGAAACGTCCGGATTTGTGGGAGAACAAAAATTGGCTTTTGCACCACGATAACGCCCCTGCTCACACATCGTTGCTTGTGCGCGACTTTTTGGGCAAAAACAACACACTAATGATGCCGCAGCCACCGTATTCCCCAGATCTGTCCCCCTGTGACTTTTTCTTGTTTCCTAAACTGAAGAGGCCCATGAAAGGACGACGTTACGCTACGCTTGACGAGATAAAGACGGCATCGAAGGAGGAGCTGAACAAGATTAAAAAAAATGATTTTTTGAAGTGCTTCGAAGATTGGAAAAACCGTTGGCACAAGTGTATAATATCTCATGGGGATTACTTTGAAGGGAACAAAATAGATATTCATGAATAAATAAATAATTTTTGAAAAAAAAAAACAAAATTCGTGATATTTTTTGAACACACCTCGTATATATATATATATATATATATATATATATATATATATATATATATATATATATATATATATATATATATATATATATATATGTATACATATTGTTACATGTACAAATAATTCTACGAGCTACTGTCGCAATTGTTTTCACAATCATTAAGAACATCAACAAATGAATTTACTCGAAACCACGAGAACCTAACAAGCATGAACAACATCTGAAAGTGAGTCACTGCTCCATTCATTCATGCTGGAATGTTCCCGCTAATTCACCAATGTACGAGAACTGAGTTGAATGATTAGACACCCTATATAAAGGCGAGCTGAATGAATGGGGGGATCATCATTCATTACAACCGCGATAGAAAACTGCGATACGCGAAGTACAGGCGATATTGATTGTTTGAGTGTGAAGTGATTTTAAGTAGACAATTGGGATAGAAATTTATGGACAAGTGGAAGGTAGAATTGTAATAGTGAAAATTAAAGTTGTGAAATTGTTATTGAAGTGATTGTGCATTTTTTTTGACGAATTAAATAAACTGTTTTAACTTAAATTAAAAGTCATTGCGTTTTCACTTTCCCGGAACATTAAAATTATTGGCCGCGAACCAAAACACGCGACAGTGGTGTCAAGAAGTAAGAAAGAAAATTTTGGAAGTGAAAACGATTAAACATTTTTGACGTGCACAATAGTGAGAATTAACTTGGAAACTGGTGGAAAAATAGCCGAAACATTAGAAATGCCAGGAAATTTGCATCTAAAAATTAATCAATTGAGCATATCGGAGCTCAAAGAGGAGTTGGAACAACGAAATCTGGCCACACAAGGTACAAAGGCCATTATGATTGCACGCTTGCGTGATGCGATCGAGTCGGAAGGCGTGAATTTGGGTTCGGGTGAGTTCTCAGATGCGGAAGAAGGTGCAGAAGTAGAAACACCAAAATCAAAGGAGCCAGAAAATGCGCCGATGCAAATGTTAATGCTGATGTCATCCAGTTTAACTGCGAAGCTAGATGAACAATCAGTGAAGCTCAATGAACAGTCGTCCAATTTAACTACGAAGCTAGATGAACAATCAGCGAAGTTAAATGAACAATCAGCGAAGTTAAATGAACAATCAGTAAAGCTGGACCAACAAGCGATCGAAATCAAGGAAGTGCAAAAACAGTCAACCGAAATAAAAGCGGAGCTCGGTAGCCTGAACAATCAAATTAAATGCATCGAGGAAAAGGTTTACCAGGTCGAGAAGAAGGTCAGCCAGGTTGAGGAGAGAATCAACTATGAGATCAGCCAGGTCGAAGAGAGAATGAACCATGAGATGGAAAAAGTGAAAAAAGGATTGGAAGCAGCGAAGGCAGTAGTAACCACCTCACCAGCCCCGCTTATAACCGCAGCGCAAAGCACATCCTGAAATGTGCAAGTACCAATATTCGATGAGCAAACGGTCTGGAGTATTTACAAGACCCAGTTTGAAGCCGCCGCAAGGGCAAATCACTGGAATGAGCAGGAACGAGCAACTGCACTGATTCTTGCTCTAAGAGGCCCAGCTGCCGAGCTTTTGCAGAAGATCCCCTTGGAATTGCACCCAAACCCGAATGCTATAACAAATGCGCTCGACATGCGTTATAGAGACGATCATCTAAAGCAGATTTATCGGTCATAGCTAAGGCATCGGGTGCAGAAGTCTGGTGAAACCCTACAGCAGCTAGCCCAAGACATTGAGCGACTAGCACTTTTGGTTTACCCAGCCTACGACCCAGAACATCGAGATGATGCAGCGACAGAAGCATTCATCAGCGCACTAGAGGACCCGAAATCGTAACAAGCCGTGCGTTTAGCTCAAAAGCAAACGGTTAAGGACGCATTGGCTTACAGTCTGAACTTTGAGGCAGTGAAAAATGTCACTCGTACCACTGCCCGGGTTCGTGAGGTAGTGACAGACGAGTGCAGGTGTGAGCGCGTCGAAATTGAGCGAGACCCGAATGTAAATGGTGCGCCTAGAGGCTGGAATTGCGGAGAGAAGGGGCACCTGCAAAGAGACTGCAAGAAGCGAAGAAAACCGAGCTATTGTCCAGGGTGTGCAGCTAGGAGGAGATCCAGACCGAGTCAGGAGCCCAGAATGGAAGCCCTTCAAACAGAGGGGTCGGGAAACATGTAAGAGCCAACTTCGTGGGGCAGAGGTTGGCTAGGAGGATCGACGTCCCCAGCACAACCATCACCGTGTCAAGACTACATCGTGGAGAAGCGGACTTATGCCTTCCGGGTCAAGTTGACGGAGAACACTGCACAATAACAATCGACACTGGTGCAACCCGATCGATTATCCGACCAAACCTAGTTAGACAGCAACAACTTCACAAGGGCAGAATTGTCTCACTACGGACAGCCACGGGAGAAACTGCACCTGTCCATGGAGAGATTATCCTCCAGATACAGTTGGGAGACCTTGTGTTCCGACATAATTTTGTGGTCGCGAACATTATGGATGACTGCATTCTCGCAATGGATTTTCTGCGACCACATGGAATCACGTTGGATTTGGGCAAACGTGTATTAAAATGGCAGAATGTCGAAGTACTAATGGAGGATCGCAGCCTCCGAATTCCCAAGATGAATGTAGTGGTATGTACTGACACTGATGTACCAAATTCTTCCGAAAGCATTGTATGGGCCAAGCTTGATGGTCATTCTGGAGACCACCGATCTTATCTGATAGAGCAAACAAAGACGTCCGCATTGCGCAGTTTGATTGTAGGACGAAGCCTTGTAAGATCTTTAAGGAACGGATATGTTCCGCAGACTCAACCACGAGCATCAAAGCGGGAGAAGTCATCGGCAGCTGCCAGCCTGTTTCCACCATCACCTCTTTGGAAGCTACTCACGACCATCATTGGAAAAGGAGCCAAGACACCGACAAAGCCCGGGAATCCACGTCTGCAATATTGAAGCAAGTCAAATTGCCAGTGCGGCTATTCAAACGAGCTTCTGATCTGGTCACCAAGTACAGTGACATCTTTTCAACAAGCACGGATGACCAAGGCCGAACGAGTCTGGTAACTTACGTCATAGATACACGGAGAGCCAAGCCGATTCGACAAGGACCGAGACGTCTCCCTATAGCCAAACGAGGAGAAGTGAGCGCGCTGATCTCGGACATAGAAAAACAAGGCGTTATTGAACCTTGTGTGAGTCCATGGGCCGCGCCTGTAGTTCTAGTAATGAAAAAGGATGGTAGCACTCGCTTTTGTGTCGACTATAGGCAGCTTAACGACGTCGCTAAGAAAGATAGATACCCGCTCCCACGCATCGATGGCATCATGGACACTTTAGCCGACGCAAAATGGTTTTATACACTCGATCTCAAGAGTGGCTACTGGCAGGTAGAAATTGACAAGAAAGACCGAGAGAAGACCGCATTTTCAGTTGGGACCAGATTTTGGCAATTTGTGGTGATGCCGTTTGGGCTTTGCAATGCTTCAGCCACTTTCGAACGCTTGATGGAATACGTGCTACGTGGTCTAACCTGGAAAACCTGCTTGCTGTACCTAGATGACATCATCGTCATCGGAAGAACTCGAAGAGCATGTGCGGAACTTAGAAGAGGTTTTCTCCCGACTGCGACTGGCAAATTCAAAACTTAGTCCCGAGAAGTGTACCCTTTTTGCAGCTGAAGTAAAATACCTGGGAAACGTCGTATCAGCAGAAGGGGTCAAAACAAACCCTGAGAAAATTGAAGCCGTGAAAAGCTGGCCAACACCAAACAACAAGCGCCAACTATGAAGTTTTCTGGGTCTGGCAACATACTATCGAAGATTCGTCAAAGACTTTGCCAAAGTAGCTAAGTGTCTCCATCAGCTAACCGAGAAAAATTGTCCGTTTGTCTGGAATGAACAATGCCAGATAGCCTTTGAGTCCCTGAAGGAAAAGCTTTGTGAATCCCCCGTGCTGGCATATCCGAAACCCGGAAAAATGTTTGTAGTTGACACCGATGCAAGCAACGGCGGTATTGGAGCTGTACTCTCCCAGCAGATCAATGGCGAAGAAAGAGTCCTCTCTTACTACAGTCGAGTTCTTTCAAAAGTGAGAGGAACTACTGTGGGACCAGGAAGGAGCTATTGGCTATAATAGAGGCCACCAAGCAGTTCCACAAGTACCTATATGGCCAGAAATTTGTTTTTCGAACGGACCATACATCGCTGAGATGGCTACTTAACTTCAAAAACCCCGAGGGACAAGTTGCGAGATGGATCGAAAGATTACAGTCATACGACTACAAAATTGTTCATCGAAAGGGCGGAGTTCATGGAAATGCTGACGCCCTATCTCGTCGCCCATGTTCAGCTAACTGCAAGCATTGCCGACGGATTGAGGAAAAGGAACCGCCTGCTGATCTGCGATTGATAACGGCCGAATTCGATGAAGGTTGGTCATCGGAGGAGATTCGAAATGCCCAGTTAGCCGATGAAGACATCGGACCAGTGCTCATATGGAAGGAGACGACTGGGCGACTGGAGTGGAAGGACGTTTCAACGAATGGCGCAACCCTGAAAAGCTATTGGGCACAATGGAACTCCCTTCAAGTGGAGGGTGGCGTACTCAAGCGGAAATGAGAAACGGCGGATGGCAGCTCCTATAGGATGCAAACTATACTTCCCAAAAGCCGAATCCACGATGTGGTTAAGGAAATGCATGGAGGATCTTCGGGAGGCCACCTTGGTGTTAACAAGACCTTAGCGACATTGTGGGAAAGATTCTACTGGCTCCACGCTCGAGAAGACGTAGAGGACTGGTGTCGCAGATGCACAATTTGCGCTTCCGTTAAAGGCCCAAAGCGACGACTGAGAGGACAAATGCAAACCTATAACGTGGGGGTACCGTTTGAAAGGATTGCTGTTGACATCGCAGGACCCTTTCCTGAATCTGAATGGGGAAATCGATACACGCTGGTTGTAGCCGATTATTTCAGCAAGTGGCCCGAGGTCTACCCCATTCCCAACCAGGAAGCAAATACTGTTGCCGAACAGCTAGTGTTAAATTGGGTCAGTAGGTACGGCGTACCTTGTGAACTACATTCAGATCAAGGTCGAAACTTCGAATCACTAGTTTTAAGCAAGATGTGTGAGCTGCTGGGAATACGGAAAGCGAGGACAACACCACTGCATCCCCGATCCGATGGAATGGTCGAACGTTTCAACGGCACGCTCAATAAACACCTGGCCAAAATGGTTGACGAGAACCAAAGGGACTGGGACCGACACATTCCACTATTTTTGATGGTGTACAGAGCTGCCGAATATGGATCGACGGGCCAAGCCCCAGCCAAAGTCATTTTTGGAAAGACTATTCATCTGCCAGCCGATATAAAGTTCGGAACACCCCCTGAGAAACCCCAAACGATTTCGGAGTACGCAAGTGATCTAAGACAACGGTTGAACCAGATACATCGGACAGTGCGAAAACACCTCGAATCGGCTACTGACCGCATGAAGACCAGGTATGATCTAAAGGCAAATTCTACTGGCTTCCAGCAAGATGACTTGGTATGGCTATATAACCCGCAACGGCGAAAGGGTAGGTCTCCAAAGTTGCAACATAATTGGGAGGGACCATACCGAGTTACAAAGCGAATCAACGACGTCGTATACCGCATACAGGCACATCTAAGCCGAGAGCTAAAATGAAAATCGTGCATCTGGACCGTCTTGCCCCATATTACACCCAGGGAGAATTGACTACAAATAGCGACACATCTTTTCGGAGTGAAAAGAACTGGGGTGGGGGCAGTGTTACATGTACAAATAATTCTACGAGCTACTGTCGCAATTGTTTTCACAATCATTAAGAACATCAACAAATGAATTTACTCGAAACCATGAGAACCTAACAAGCATGAACAACATCTGAAAGTGAGTCACTGCTCCATTCATTCATGCTGGAATGTTCCCGCTAATTCACCAATGTACGAGAACTGAGTTGGATGATTAGACACCCTTTATAAAGGCGAGCTGAATGAATAGGGGGATCATCATTCATTACAACCGTGATAGAAAACTGCGATACGCGAAGTACAGGCGATATTGATTGTTTGAGTGTGAAGTGATTTTAAGTAGACAATTGGGATAGAAATTTATGGACAAGTGGAAGGTAGAATTGTAATAGTGAAAATTAAAGTTGTGAAATTGTTATTGAAGTGATTGTGCATTTTTTTGACGAATTAAATAAACTGTTTTAACTTAAATTAAAAGTCATTGCGTTTTCACTTTCCCGGAACATTAAAATTATTGGCCGCGAACCAAAATACGCGACAATATATATATATGCATATATATACACACTTATATATATATATATATATATATATATATATATATATATATATATGTGTGTGTGTGTGTATACATATGTATATATATACATATATATATATATGTATATATATATATATACATATATACATATATATATATATATATATATATATATATATATATATATATATATATATATATATATATATATATAGGGTGATTCATAACAAGTGTACACATTTTTTGCCGAAAAAAACACAGTTTTTGTAAAGGCAGCCCGAGGTGCACACATGCCCGAAGTAATGTTTCATATTTAATTGTAAGGGACCAAATTTTCATAATAAATAAACATTGCAGCTTAATCTTCACAAACACTATGTTCTTTTTCGACAAAAATGTGTACACTTCTAATGAATCACCCTTCAAATATATCTATATATATATATATATATATATATATATATATATATATATATATATATTTATATATATATATATATATATAT
>OZ017739.1:235412903-235422903 GCA_963969285.1 Odontomyia ornata | reverse complement strand
AAATGGCAGCTTCCAGAGGTCTGAAGGCAAGCACAATTCGCTATTTTAGTAGCAACTGAAATAATGAATATTCTTCATGGAAACGTTTTAAATGACTTAACTTGGAAGTATTTATAAACCAGACCATTTTTGAGATATTGTAAAATATTCTCACAATACCCTAAGAAATTATGAAATCGCGACTTGTCTAACCGTGCGTCCGTCCATCCGTTTTTTCGTGCGTCATAACAAGTTTTCTTGCAAACCAAATGAGCTAGAATGAGGATATTTTCTACGTAGGTCAAAAATGGTGCCTCTTGAAATTTGCAGTGCTAGAAAATATTTTAATGTATTTAAGGGGAGTCTCCCCATATAAGGGGGTTACTTGAACTAGTTTTTTTATTTCTGTAGCCCTCTAGCAGCCAAGTTTCTCAACAGATTCCGGTGAAACTTGAAATTATAAGTTATTAAGGCAAGATAATTTAACTTAATTGTGTAAATGGAATGACAAATAAAAAATTCAAAAATTTACAGCTATGTTATATTTTTAGCAGCTGTTTTCAATAAAAATCAAAATGATGGCCCCTGATAGTTCAGAAAAGAATTGAAAATGTATATATTAATGGCAACGCAAGTGCTGATTAAACTTTTATGGAAATCTTTTGAAATTAACTATTTGACCACTTAAAGCCTTTGTGTGGTAACCAGTGTGAAATGTGCAAATAGCAAATGTGAGAAGGGGGAAAACTGTATTTATATGTTTGTTTTTGTATCGATATGTGGTCCATACGTGTGGAACTCAATTTAATTAGCAAAACATTTGCGCCTCTATAAAAAGTCTCTTAATACGAGCGTCCGCAGATTCTGTTTATGTTAAAAAATACCCATGTGGTACAACAAAATTGCAGTAAGAAGTCTAGTAGTAAGCGAGCCAAATTTTATTTCGAGAAATTTACCTCTGGCTGGTGCTGCCAACGGGGATTATTGCTATTGGAAATATTGTTGAAAATATTAATGCAATTCAATTCAAAAGTTAGGAATTTAGCTTTGGAGAAGAAATGTTCATACAGTACAGAAATTCACGCTACCGGAGCTACCCAAAACATGATCCATACCCGTGCGTTGCCATTAAAGCTCCGTGTAGAGTATATCAAGACGGATTGACTTAATGTTGATGTGTAAAGGAAGAAGCGATTGAAAAAAAAGTTTAGCAAAACAACGGTTTAAATACTTTTCAAACTTTATCTTCAGGTCCAAAAATCTGGCATTGAGTACTTTTGGTGATAATTTCACTCGCTCCTGTGAGCCAAGGTAAATTTTTTTGTGGTCGAGAGGTGAATAATATCCATTAAACAACCTTCCCAATCAAACTGAGAATCTTGACTGAAATGTTTGATATAATACATTGGGTCGACCTCATTGGAGAGTCGAGCAGTTTTCACAAGCAAGGATCCAAAATTATTTAGCAGAATTGAGAAAACTATGCTTCAGAAACAGGGAAAAAAAATATCGCAAAATTTGATAGAAGAGCAAAAAAGCCAAAGTATGCACCGGTCATTTCAAAACATTTCAGAAATTATGTAGGCAATTTAGAGGTTGAAAAAATGATGTTTGGGCAACAGGGGCCTTTGTGTAAGGCTAAAAGATATGCTCAAGCACATGAATGCTAACCTGTGTAAGCGTATGCCCTGCTCTGGGGGAACGGATTGATTCGGAGTCATTCAAATGTTCAACATTCAAATCGTTTCACTCTGCACTTGTGTAAAATAAATTTTCAGAGAACTAGACAGCATTTGGGAAGGCACCGAATTTAAGATGGTGTACGGAGCTGATATCTCACCTTTCCCAGGAGTGAAGGCAACCCTACCATTGGGGATCCCGGCAAAGTTAGGGAATAATCTAACGGCCTCAGATGTCACCAGAATGGCATAATGCACCAATTATTAGTAAAACCAAGAAAATTGAAAGCGATACATACAAAACTGCAAGATTGTTGGCTTGCTTAGGTTAGCCCATTAATCATGCTCAAAATGGGTCGCGGCCCCTACAGGGGGAATGCCGGTCATCAGGAATATTCTCGGAGGCTAGCATTGTTTGGGGAGAGGCATCTCGATTAGGAGGTTACCGTGAAGTTCGTGCTGAAATCACAGGTAACAGCCCTGGCTGATTGTGGACTACGATTTGGAAAATGAACTGGCATTGATATTTTGGGCTGACGGACATGATGGTTTGGATCTAGTTGCTTTGCGCGCTAATGTCAAGGCAACACTTGTGCTCAAATTTAACTACCATACTGTCTCCATCCCGGCAAAGTCTTGGCAGGCCTCGGAATGCGTTCAAAGCTCGCATCATTGGGTTGGTGCTGCAGTTTGGGTTGGGACGGACGCCCAATTAGCGCTGGCCTGGCTCTAAACACTTTGCCCCATTCAGGCCTCTGCTAATACTTGCACTGAACACTGAGAATCGCATCTTCGTATCCAACAGTCTCTAACTCGGTGGCGAGAGTTATTGCAGGCGTGATACCTGTCGCCCACCTTGCTAGATAGCGCCACACTATTTACCTGTACCGGAACGAGGATGCGAGGGAGATGGTTGTCCGCGAAGAGAGACAGCGCTCGCTCAACGATTGGCAGCAGTCTTGGATCAATTGCACGAAGGGAAGGTGGACTGCGTGCCTCATCCTGGATGTGAGACCGTGGCTAAATCGAAGGAATGGTGAGACTGACTTCTATTTGACCCAGCTTTTGAGCGGGCATGGGTGTTTTCAGTCTTACCTGCATAAGATCGGTAAGTCATGGTCCCCCGAATGTTGGCTTTACCCAGGAGAGGAGGACAAACTGTCATACATTTTTTGCGTGTACAAAATGGGTCAGGCTGCGAAGGAAGCTCTGCGGTGATGCTGGAATCGGTTGACAATTGGAACCAGGTGGCACATTATGCTCGGGCAGTCCTAAAATATAAAAGGGACTCACAGCAGCCGAGGGCGCTGGGGCTGGTGGATCGCACTTCTGGCATTTCCTCTTCCCCTCTCCCCTCCCGCTAGGAAAGAGACTCCCCAGCTTGAAGGCACCCCACGGCGTAACAAACCGAGACCTGGCCCAAAGTAATGCTTCAAGCGGTTCCAGGCTGGGTTCTCGGGTTGACAGGGGAGGTGTTCAGCGGGTAGTCCATTCGCGCATTTGAGTCCCACACTCTGTGCATAAATAGCATTCACCTCCCTACCACAAAAAAAAACACTTGCATAGAATTTCTAGTCTACAAATATAAGCATGGAACAAAAAAGGCGACTACATACACAAACAAAGATAGCAAACTGGAGCAATTTCAACTAAAAAACGTAAAAAAAGATAAAAAAAAACCCCAAACAATAAGTACAAATAATGACGATGATGGAACATAAAACTTCAGCAACGATGTAAGCAGCACATTGAGAATGGTACGAACGACAACAAAAACGACACGGAATGTAATGACAGTAAAAGCTGATGAAAAGCAGAGAATAACGAACAGCCTTTTCCAAACTGAAATGCTGTGGCGCTCGGGCATAGCAAACAAAAAATGATGCAAACACCAGTACGTCCTAAAAAGGAGGAGCTTGGCATTCAGCAGGATGTGCCAGATGGTCACGCGGTAGAAGAAAATATCAGAACGTCGAGAATGTGATGGCAGCTGCTGCGACGCAAAGCAAAGATCTTTAATGTTGAAATAATAACAATCGATCCTACAGTTCACAAAGTTATCAAAGCAGAACCAGAAAGGAGTGATCAGAAAAATTAAATGCTGTTGTGTGATTTCACTACCACCTTCGAAAATGTGGCGGAACTACTTTACTGGGAAGTTGATGCCGATAAATTCTCCCTAGCAAAGATTTTGCAAAATAAGATTGCATTCCAGTGACATCAAGAAGAAAAGCTAATCTAAAAAGCGACACACTGTATCTTTCGCAAAGATTTCAACCATGGACCAAATCTTGGGCACGTCCTTGAATCAGGAAATCAAGGCTAAATCAGAACTTCAACGCACCATCTTGAGCTGGTAAATGACACCGCAGTTTGATTGCCCAAAACCGGCGTGAGCTAATTGCGAGAGGCATGAAAGCCGACTTTTTCTTGCTGGGCTCGGTTTCTAGGGACCGGATTTTTAGGGTATTGTAAAATCATTTTACAATACCCTGTCTGTCCGTCTGTCCGTCCGTCCGTCCGCCCGTGTGTCACACCACTTTCTCCCGCAAACTACATAAGCTAGAAACATAAGATTTCGTAAGTTGGTGCGAAATGACGCCCTCTTCAAAGTTTCAACACGAAAAAAAATTTATAAGGTCTTTAAGGGGGGTCTCCCCATATAGGGGAGTTGCCCCTGAAAAAAAGTTTGCATCGCATGTAGGCAATCTGGGTGTCAAATGAAAGGTCTTAATGAGGACTTTTCAAAACAGGTCTTAAAACGACAAATTTTGCTTCGAGGAGTGCAGGGGAAGGGGAAATGTACGAAAATTTTGTCCCCCCCCCCCTCTCGCGATCGGACACCTTTGACCCGAAAAATCTGAAAAAATCATGAATGTAGGTTTTTATGAGTACAACAACAACAAATGCATGTGAAGTCGAAATTCACTCAATTTTGTTAGTAATAGTATGATTTATCGATTTTAGGTTTTCTTGAATAAAATCTTAACGGTGCCATTAAATTTAACGAAACTCAATACACAGATAAGATAAATGTGTCCTAAAAATTTCATAAAGATCAAATGGTATTTTATGAAGTTATAGCGATTTGAATTTTCCCATGTTACTTTGGAACAATATGCGCTGTATTATTATGGAAACATATGGCCATGGAACATTATGCGCTCTTACCGACTCAGATACTACAGCTTTGCTAGGATTTGCATGAAAATTTCAGGAATGATAAGTATCATTAATTTCTTTGAGAATTGGCTCAGCTAGCGGTATTAATAATCGTAAAGCAAAAAAGTGGCTGTTTTAAATGCGAAGATTGAATAATTTTGATGTATTTTGCCCCAACTTCAACGTTTAAGGCGCATGATTTTAACACTTGATTCAATTTAATGAATGCCTGAAGATGAGTACTAACAATTAATACTCATAGGTGAAACAAGTCGAGGAGGCAGGAGAGAGCTCCTAGCAAATGGGTATTGTAACCATTCTAGGATTCGAAAAAATAAGCCATGAATCGATGATTACAGTACGGGGGAGTGGCTCCTGAACAAAAAATTTCATCAAAGGTAGCCGATATGATAATATAAGAGCTTCTTAAAACAGTACTTAAACTGACAATTTTTGCTTTACAAGGGCAACAAATACCTTAAAAGTCGAAGTTCGATCAACTTTGTTAATAATAGTACATTTTATAAATTTTGCTTTTTTGTCAATAGGATCCCTTAAATTTCCCAAAATCTAAAATCTAAGTTTTCTGAACAATAAGCAGCTAAATTACAGCCGATTGAATATCTAACAATTACAACAACATTAACACGTGATACTAGGGAGATACACGCTTGCAACGGACCTAGACACTACAAATATGTAGGAATTTTGATAAAAATTTTAGAAATGGTTTGTAATGTTCATGTGTTATCATGAGTAATCAAGCGACGGGGTTAAAACACTTGAAACATAATAGTGGCGAGTTTAAAATCATAAAAACCATAATAATTTTTCGAACTCAATTTATGGAATCTGTACATAAGTCAAGTTTTGATATGCAGGATATATTGTTTGATTTACTAATTGTTTTACAATACCCTTCTGGCAGGAGCATCCTCCTGCTACTTCAACTTGTTTAATGTGTGCCTGATGCCAAACAAACCAATATCATCATTTCAAACCAATTTAATATGGCTTTAGAAGGCGCTGTCTCATACGCTGATGGCACTTTGCTCGTTGGGGGGGACTTGAACGCTAAAATAATTGCATGGGTATACTTTAAACAGATTCGTGTGGAAAACAACTCCTTAAAATGTCGAAAGTACGACGCTTATCGCACTAAATACCAAGAATATGTCAGCTTTCTGCCGTAACATTTTCCTTGAAAGATACCCAATTGGAGAGTATGACAGAGCTACTCAGCCAGTGATCATTAGTACATTCTGTTTAAGATCCTTGATGTTGTCTCCTGACGTCCGTGCTCTCGACTTCCTACGATTAGGTGAAAGATCAAAATGATGGTCATCCAGAAGTTTTTCAAGGTTCTCATGGTAGGTGCTCCGCAGCAGGATGATTCACAGAGAATAGAACTGGCAGCTCAAAACGTGGTAAACTCAACTATGAGCATCATCGCAACTGCTTTTAGTGCTTGAATGCCCCGAAAAGAACTCCGACACGGCAAGGCTCCTGTGTACTGCCGTTTTAAATCACTGAAAAGCGAAAGCATTGTCACAAAGTTCGTTGTGAGACTCATCGGGAATGGAATCATGATTAGACATGCAACTGGGTAGCAGCAAATAAGTCGACCAGGAAATACCTTCGCAAATAGATTAACAACAGGAACGATTGTTGCTGGCAAGATCTAGTGGGCGGTGTGAACGAGGATCCGTTGCACTCTGGTAGAAGCTAGTTATACGGAAGCTTGGTGTCCTACATACACCTTGCATACATGATGCTGAAAGGATGGACGAGATAGTGTGAGCGATTTTGCCACCCGTCCCGTTAGTTTTGACACTGTCCAATCGAGTGTCCACTATTTACACAGCCGGAACTGGAAGAGGCACTCCTATAATTGAATGAAATTCCTATTGGCAGCACCAACCGGAAAGGTAAATTTCTTGTATGTAGCGTAAGATTTCAGAAAAGGATTTGGCTTGCCTACTACTAGACTTCTTACTACAATTTTCGTAGCACCAATTGGGTATTTATTAACATAAAGAGAATTTGCCAACGTTCGTATTTAGAGACCCTTTATAGAGGCGCAAATGTTTTGCTAATTAAATTGAGTTGTACACTTATGGATCACATATATAATGAATTGTTATAAACATGTAAATACAGATTTCGTCCTTCTCACATTTGTTGTTTACACATTTCACACTGGTTACCACACGAAGCTGATAACTTATCGGCTTAAATACTTCAAATGGTTAATTTCAAAAGATTTCCCTAAAAGTTTAATCAGCACTTGCGTTGCCATTAATATATACATTTTCAATTCTTTTCTGAGCCATCAATGGCCACCATTTTAGATTTTTATTGTAAATAGCTGCTCAAAATATTAAGCTGTAAATTTTCGACTTTATTATTTGCATGATTTGCATGATTTTTTGCAGGCTCAATGAACTTGCCTTAACCACTTATAATTTCAAGTTTCATCCGAGTCTGTTGTGAAACTCGGCTGCTCAAGGGCAACAGGAATAAAACCAAATTTTAAATCACCCCCCGTCAAACACCTTAAAGTATGTTCTTTTGCTGCAAATTTCGAGAAGCACCACTTTTGAACTATGTAGAAATTTTCCTCATTCCAGCTCATGTGGTTTGCGAGAAAACTATCAGTGACGCAAGAACAAACGGACGGTTTGACAGTCAGATCGCGATTTTATAATTTTTTAAGGTATTGTAAGAATATTTTAAAATATCCTTAAAAATGGTCTGCTTTATAAATATTTTCAAGCGAAGTCATTTAAGCGTTTCTATGAAAAATATTCATTATTTCAGTTGCTATTAAAATAGCGAATTCTGCTTGCCTTCAGACTTTTGGGGGCCGCCATTTTGAATGCATACATTTGATTTCGGATTATTTTAAATCTTTGTGTGCTAGGACCTCATTAATCAATGTGCCAAGTCTCGTTCAAATCGGAGTTTCATTTTAGATAGGGCAAAATATTAAATTTTTAATGACAACGACAGCTTAAAATATTAGGTTTTAAATTTTCGACTTTTTTTATTTTTCATTCGATTTTAATAATTTTATGCATAGTACAAAAACTTATTGCAGAAATCCATAATATTAAATTTCATCAAAATCGGTTGGAAAATGTGACCACTAGAGGACCTGAAAAAAATCGCGTATTTAAACCACCGCCGTTTACGTTTGTTACGAATAAAGCGCTTTTAAAAGCTTTTGAATTTTTGAGTTTCAATTGACCGCCATTTTGTTTTTTGCGGCCTGACTTCTGGTTTTCTTATATAATTCTTTAGATACTTATATTTTCTATCAAACTACTGAATTTCGTTCGGTTACAACTACAACGACAAAATTTTGTACATTTTTCGATCTTTGAGCGGCTGCCATTTCGTTTCAGACGAGTCGGCTTTGGATATTTTATTGTAATATTCATCACACATCAGTGACCCTTTGTACCAAATTTCATCTAAATCGATTCTATGTTTTGGTCAGAACAGAAATTACGATTTTTCGTCTAAAATGCCCGCAATTTTGGTTCCGCCTCGCCGATGCAGGTGGTTCACGAAATTAACTGAGATATTTTCTTAATATATCTTTCCTGGAAATTTGGAGCAAAGTTGCAACCTCTATCTTGGTCATAATTTTCGTTATATCCCATATGTAGACATACACTTGCCAGAAAAAGTATCCGTACATGCAAGACAACAAAGTTATCGTTGTAATAAAAAGGATATGTCCACTTAATTTGAGTTCTTTCTTTTATAATATCAAAAAAATTACACTTTTGCATGATTCCCAGTATGTTACATAACAATTACTATTTAAAAAGACTTGAAACTCAAACAAAATCAATTTACGGCAACACAATAGACCAGAAAAAGTATCCGTGCAGAACAAACCGGGGGTCCGATAATAGTTCTACTTTAAGTTGGGATAAGTTTAAAAGTGAGTGCAGTTTTTTTTTTAATTTTTTGTGCACTAGAATACATGATGACGCCCAAAATTAGCGAAGTCAGTGCTGAGGAGAGGAAAATTATGCTGAAACTTAAGAGTGCAGGAACTTACCGCGAAATTGGTCTAATGGTAGGCAGAACTGACTCTCCTGTCCAGTATGTGGTAAAAACATTTAATACAACTGGTTCGATTATGTCAAAGCCTCGCTGTTGTCGACCCTCGATACTAACTAAACGCGACAAAGGAAACGTTTTGCAAGCAGTTAAAAAGAATTCTCGAGGAACTGCTTCCCAAATTGTTCCAAATATAAAAAACTCTTTTGGCAGGGTTCTCCACGAAGATATCATACGGAAAATACTAAAGAGAGATGGATCTCGCTTTGCATAGCACGTAAGAAGCCATACATTTCGGAAGTGAACAGGAAAAACGTGTGGACTTGCAAAAAAATATATAAACATGCAACTAGAGTTTTTTTTTGTGGTAGGGAGGTGAAGGCATTTACGCCCGCCGAGTCTGGCAGTGTGGGACTCCCATGGAGGATACCCTTGGACTACCCACTAAACACCTCCCCTGTCAATCTGAGAACCTAGCCTGGAACCGTTTGACACATTACTTCGGGCCAGGTCTTGGCCACTAGAGTTTTGGGAACAGGTCCTTTTCACGACGAAAGTAAATTTTGCATATATGGCATTAGAGGAAGAAAGTTAGTGAGGCGGAAGAGCGGTGGTGTCTTTAAAAAAGAAAATCTCGTATCAACTGTGAAACATGGTGGAGGTGGTGCGATGGTCTGGGGGTATATGGCGGTAGAAAGAGTTGGCCAACTTGAGTTTATAGAATCAAATATGGATCAATACGGTTACCTTCATATTTTGATGGCAAATTTGAAGTAAATCGTTCAGCAGTTAAGGCTTGGTGACGATTTCTGGTCCGCCAAATTGGTTCACTGCATGCCAAATCATCTGTAGGAGGTCCTTAAGAGAAAAGGTTATCCGATACGTTATAAAGCCCTGATATGTAATAAAATATTTGAATTTTTCAAATTAATATTGTCATGTATGGATACTATTTCTCGTTCGTATAAGTGAGGTTTTTTTCTTTTTATTTTGTAAAATCTAGTTTTTAAAGCAATACCACAGGAAAAATTTATTGAATAGATAGTTTCATTAATGCTTAAATATTTATGTATAGCAGCTTTCTTCAGCATGAATTTCCTAAC
>OZ017739.1:235367903-235410403 GCA_963969285.1 Odontomyia ornata | reverse complement strand
TTTTTAAGGCACAACCTCATCACCAAAGGCTTTCTGCACCACCCTTAACGTATCCACAGCAAAAAATGGACTCCGTAAACAAAATTTAATGCAAATTCAACAAATTTCGACATCGTAAAAACGAAAAACTCACTTTAAGCGGCTCTTAAAACGACGCTTATCTCAAACACTAATAAATATTTTGACATGTGAATATGACAGAAATGTCACTGACAGTACTACCAACCTTAAAAAATAATTCGACGCACGCAGTTTAAATTCAAATGTTACCTTATTTTTTGGACACAGTAGTATATATATATATATATATATATATATATATATATATATATATATATATATATATATATATATATATATATGTATATATACATATATATATATATATATATATATATATATATATATATATATATATATATATATATATATATATATATATATATAAATTGGATCATACGCCAACAGTATTATTGGGAAGTATCAAGGTGGTTTCAGGGCCAGTAAATCAACAACAAACCAATTGTTCACAGTCTAGCAGGTTCTTGAAAATGCTGGGAGTTCAACATAGACGTATACCAAATTTTCGTTGACTTCATACAAGCATACGATAGTATTCATCGTAACGTACTATACCAACTAATGCTTGGTTTTGAAATCCCAGCAAAATTAGTCCGTCTAACAAAAATGACAATGACGTCGATGACCTCCCAAGTCCGCATCAATAACCAACTCACCGATGGCTTTGACCCAAATATCGGACTAAAGCAGGGAGATGGGCTGGCCCCATTGCTATTCAATTTGGCTCTGGAATACGTCATAAGGAAGCTACTTGTCCATACTTGAGGTGCATTACTATTCAAGTTGAGCCAAGTAGTGGCCTGTGCGGACGGCATCAACATTCTGTCACGGTCATTAACAACTGCGAAAGAATTCTTCCTGAAACTTGGCAGCGAAGCAAAACTAGTAGGACTACAAATCAACGAAAATAAAACAAAGTTCATCACTGCTCAGATTTCGGAACTGGAAGACGCGGCCAACGGACCGAGACAGTTGGAGGCACAGTTTGCATTAAGCAAAGGCCCGAAAGGAGCTGTAGTGGTAAGAAGAAGAAGATATATATATATATATATATATATATATATATATATATATATATATATATATATATATATTTATATATATAGATATATATATATATATATATATATATATATATGTATATATATATATATATATATATATATATATATATATATATATTGTCATGTGTTATAGTTCACAGCCGATTAAATTAATGTTCCGGGAAAGTGAAAGCGTACTGTCCTTTAAATTAAGTTAAAAGAGTTTATTTACTAAAAATGCACAATCATTTATTTAACTTTTGTACAAGAACTAATTAAAATGTTATTTGCCACTTGGCTATAAATGTATATTTCATCGGTCTATATCACGAAAATCAATTCACTCACCTCACAATCAATCAATATCACCTTTACTTCGCGCTCCACTCTATCGCAGTTGTACTATCGCGGTTTTACTATATCTCCCCATTATTTCAGCTCAGGTTTGTATAGAATCTCTAGTCATTCAATCCATTGCTCGTTGATTGGTGAATCTTTTGGCGAGAACTACCTGGAATATTCGAGCAATTCTGAATACCGCCGTAGTGACGTCACTTTCAGATATTGATCATGCTTGCTCGATTCTTGCGCTTTCGAGTACATTTGTTTATGGATCATGGTGTTATTAATAATTGCGAGAACAATTGCGAGAAAAATTGCGATAGTACTTCACAGAATTGTTTGGACATGCAACACTGCCCACACCTCAGTTCTTTTCGCCCCCAAAAAGATGTGTCGCAAGTTGTAAATAAAGTCTCCCTGGGTGTAATATGGGGCAAGACGGTCCAGGTGTACGATTTTCGTGTTCCTGTATGCGGTAGACGACGTCGTTGATTCGCTTTGTAACCCGGTATGGTCCCTTCCAATTATGCTGCAACTTCGGAGACCTACCCTTCCACCGTTGTGGAAGCTGGAAGCCAGTAGAATTTGCCTTTAGAACATACCTGGTCTTCATGCGGTCAGTAGCCGATTCGAGGTGTTTCTGCACTGTCCTATGTATTTGGTTCGACGGTTGCCTTAGTTCACTTGCGTATTCCGAGATCGTTTGGGGTTTTTCAGGGGGTGTTTAGAGCTTTATGAGTATATCAGCCAGTAGACTAATAGTCTTTCCAAAAATGACTTTGGTTCGGGCTTGGCCCATCGATGCGTATTGGGCACTTCTATACGCCATCAAGAATAATGGGATGTGCCAGTCCTAGATCCTTTGGTTCTCGTCAACCATCTTGGCCAGGTGTTCACTGAGTGTGCCGTTGAAACGTTCGACCATTCCGGTGGAATGGAAGTGCAGCGGTGTTGTCCTCGTTTTCCGTATTCCCAGCAGCTCACTCATTTTGCCAAAAACGTGTTACTCAAAGTTTTGGGCTTGATCCCAATGTACATTACATCTACTTGTGCGTGGAGCAAGTTAAACCAATGTGGCTTCCCAAGGATCCTTTGTGCATTTCCTTAATTCGGCTTTTGGGTAGTATAGTTTGCATCCTATAGGAGGTGCCATCCACCGTTTCTCGTTTCCGCTTGAGTACGCCACCCTCTACCTGAAGGGAGTATGTAGTAATCGAGCAGATAAGGTTGTGGCGGCCTTCGTCCGCCCCGAGAAAAAAGGATTTTTCACGTAGCTTTTCTTTTCGTTCTCGGTGTAGAAGAAATTTCTAATTTGTAAATACAGGGTGTTGATTAAAACTCGACCATTTCTTTGATAGATTTTTAATTTAAAAGCCCACCACAGCCAAGTCCAAACAGTTGTCATCCGCTTATCGAGGCATCAAGCTTAAGTTTCTCGCAAAGCAATTTAAATGCATCTGGTGGTCCATCAAATCAAGATGCATCTAAAGCAAAATGGCCATGCCCGAGATGTGCTTACTTAAATTGGCCACGCTTTAAACGCTGTGTACAATGCTATACGAAACGGAATGAAGATGATTGTGATATGGACACGGTAATATCACCACCGGGAGCTATAAAAACGCCTACAACGATTACGCAAACTAATAATACAATAATAAGCAATACTATTCAAGATCAAATGAAGAATTTAACAATTGGTGAATTAGGAAATAGCGGAGGTGGTTGCCCGATTGTTACAACCGGGTCGATTCCGATCTAGCCGGCAATGCATTGGTCACGGCTCGAGGTCAACAGTATAGATTAAGTCCAGTAGGATCTATAAATAATTTAGCTAGCTCAAGATGTTTGATGGGAGCTGCGAGCAACCGCATTAGTCCCATCGAAAGTCGGCCTTTTGTCAATAAATGGGCTTGCAATAGATGTACTTATGAGAACTGGCCAAAGAGCCTGAAATGCTCGATGTGTGGTAATTTAAAAGAACATAATAATGAAATAGTTGATCAAAGTAGTGCAAACAACGCAAAAATGTTTCCAGATAAAGATCTTAACGAAGAGAACTCTACTGCAGTAACCCCAAACAACACGATGTCCAATAATAATATTAATAATAAGCGGAGTAGTTCTAATCGCTATCAATTAGGTTCTTCAGACACTACAAATTGTGATTCCATTCAAGAAAAACAAGAAAGGTGGGCGCGGCAGGTGAGAAGACAAGTCGATTGGCAATGGTTGAATGCTTATCAGGTGGCGGTAACCCGGGTCGAGCACTAACTAGCAGTAAAATAGCAGTTTTAAATAGAAATTCAGCATTCGATGTTGGACATACACTCATGCACTTAGCTATAAGATTTCATCGTGATGAAATGCTGCCCATGCTTCTTGCTCAAATCTCTGGCTCGGGACCGGGCATATAACGCGTGCCCTCGTACATAGCACCAGATCTGGCGGCTGATATACGGCGGCACTTTGCCAACTCCCTTCGAATACGCAAATCACCGTTCAACTGTCATTATATCCACGAACATGCAACTTTTGCTTTACCAGCGGACATAGAAGAACTTCCGATCTCAATACAAGAGCAATTGTATCATGAATTACTGGATCGTGATGCACAAAAACAATTAGAAAATCCTCCGCCAGCCTTAAATTGGTCACTAGAAATAACACCACATTTGGGATCCCGTTTAATGGTGCTTTAGAATCGAAGTGCAGGTGATTGTTTATTAGATTCGGCTATGCAAGCTACATGGTGTGTGTTTGATCATGATAACACATTGCGACGAGCATTAGCTGACAGTTTACATCAATGTGGACATGTATTTTATCCTCGTTGGAAGGAATATGAAATGATTCAAGCTGCCCTACTACACTTTACTTTAGAAGAAACTCAATGGGGAGAAGATTGGAGCTCGCTACTTTCACTTGCAAGTCAACCAGGTTCCTCATTAGAACAATTACATATATTCGCTTTGGCGCGCATATTACGAAGACCAAATATTGTGTACGGTGTAAAATATGTAAACAGCTTTCGGGGGGAAGACATCGGATACGCTAGGTTTGAAGGATTATATTTACCATTATTATGGGAACAAAGCTTTTGTATAAAATCTCCTATAGCTTTAGGAGATACCCGCGGTCATTTTAGCGCTTGAGTACCAACAGAACCATATTCTAGAATAGAAGCAAGTCGTGATGATACGGAAGATGTCACATTTTTACCACTCATGGATTGTGAAATGAAACTATTGCCAATTCATTTTCTAACACAAGCAGAAATGGGAGGAGAAGAAGCGATCCAACAACAATGACCAATCAAAGAGTACTGCAAGGAGTACAGTAAGTTCAGTGGCCAACTCCACGACATCTGCAAATAATTGAGCTCACAATCGGTAGGACTTACAAACACTAGAGAGAGTCGATGTGTGTGTTTGAAGAGGTGGAGTGTTGCTTGTCAGCCAAGACGACTTTTCTGGGGGTTTCTGTTGGTGGCTTCTCGAGTTGTTGCGAGAAGAAGATGAACTTTTCGCGAGGAGGAAAGAAAACGATTCGGGAGTGGAAGTGGAAAGAGTTCCGAGATCAGCTGGGATGTTTGATGTGTGTGCGGGGATCGTCGGATGGATTTGGGGAGGCGAGGAAAGGAAGAGTTGTGCCGCGGAACGTGTACGGGTAGTTTGTCGCTGGCAGTGCACGAGACGAGAAAATTGAATTTGCGAAAAAAGATGGAATTCGGAACGATCGACATTGTTGAGTGGCGAGAGACGATTTTAAAGATTTGTTTGTGAAGTTGGATTTGTGGAATTTCATTAAGTGTTATGATTTGTGCGGAATTTTTATTCAAAGTAATCGAAAAGGTTTCAGTCGTGAAAATGAACTGAACACCAACTGGTGATGGTGGTGTGTGGAGGAGAGTGAAGATTTACAGCACCTAACGTTTAGCGGAATCGTGGGAATGTTCCGAGCTGTGAGTGGCGAGCAGGTGGGTTGAACGGTTTCACGTACCGGGGGAAAATATTAGATCCATTTTTTGTTCGCAAAAAGGAGTGCAAGGCGTGAGAATCGGAAAAATTGCAAGTGCTTGTTGTGACATCGCTCGAGTACAATGGGAGACAGCTAAGCCATTACAGGGAAAGTGCTCTCACTGATGCCCAATATTTTAAATGTGCTTTAAGATCTCAATTTTGTCTAAGGGAATGAATTCATTAGTTTGTTACAGAACTCGGTTTTGAAGTTTATATTTCTATTAATGTTTTATTGTCGTATTCAATTAAATATAAGATTGTGCATCGCGGATGTGTGACATTTCACAAGGCATCGTTTTTTTTGATGACGTAAAATGGAGAGTGGAAAATAACACAAGTTAAAACTAGAGTGATAGGATTCGAATGGCGATGCATGTTCCGGGATTGCGCGTATTTCCCTCACTTAGCGTCGGGAGAACAAACTGAGGCAGGCGGTAATTAGTTACCGGGAAATAAAAATCGACATTCGGCCGGTTTTCTTACTTGCATGCATTTTTATGACGAATTAAATTGTAACGATTGAGTGCGAAAACGAAAAGTTCTGTGCATCATTGTATTAATTGTGCACGAGGGACATTATTCGATCGAAAAAAGTGGCAAGAATATGATTCGGAGGAGAGAAGGGAGTGAAAAACTTGAATCGAATTGAATGGAAAACGTTCAAAAAAAGCCTCGCGAGAAAATCCATGGCGACCGCGACGACCATAAAAACGGAGACGGAGACAACAAGCAAACGCGACAATAACCGCGGAATTCGTTTACCAAATAAATAAATAGAGGCCAGCAAAATCGCGAAGTGATCAAGTTTTCGAAGACAGAAAGAAAAAAAAAAATTAAGCTTTCTTCTTTTTTTAAATTTTTTTTCTGTATATTTTTTTTTCATTTTTTAATTTTCCGCTTGAAAAATTTGATCAAATATGTCTTAAATTGATTGAGGATAATTAACCTATATTTTGTAAATTAACAAGTGAATTTCGAACAGAACAGAGCATTTTTTTTTGTTTTTTTTTGCATAGAAAGAGAACAACCAGAAAAGAAAGGAATTAGTCGTGTTCCGTTAACAATGAATTTGTATCAAAGAAAATCGATCATACTCGATTAGACGTTTTATTGAGTGATTTACCAAAGTAAATGTAAAATGTTTTCCAGTAAGGCTTTAAAAAAAGACCAAACTAAGGTTAGAATCGTGTAAAAATTTGTATTGGAAACACATTTATGAAATAATAAAAAACGAAATGTGGAATTAAACGATATCCTTCGGTCTTTCCTTTCCTCTGGTTCTGACCAGGTATAGGACCCGGTACGGTGGCAGGCTTTCCCCATAAATCATGAGCCAGCCGCCGGATACATAACAATCTTCTTTGTTTCAGGTGACTTCGTGGGTTGAGTGGCCCGAGCAAGGTGCCTCTTTATGACATATGATTGTATAATTGAATTGCATAGTTCTATGGCATAAATTGGTCACCGGGGTACTTCTCTTCTGATGCAAGTTAAGTTGTATGAGTTTTCCACTGAGAAGAGGAATACCTGGCCACGGCAACAATTATGGATTTTAATCCGGTTGGGTGGGTGCGGAGGGGCTCCATCACCACCCGGTTGCCCCTCTCTCATTTGTGGACCATAAGCCTCTCCGGGTAAGGACGAGGTTATCCTGCTTCTGCTTCTTTTTACTTGTTTCTCTAGTTCCATGGACAAGTCAGTTGTCCCTGGTGCAGTTGCCTACAATTTTTCCGACTTCGGTCGCCTTGCTTTTGTCCGTCCCCAGAAATTCGTGAATGCGAAATTCTTTGTAGTGGGTCCTTGTGCTGGGGGAATGAACCCGCCCCACGACACCGCAATGCTAGCCTGCCAGCGCATTCACGCGTCCCCAGACAAGGGCATTCTCGGCAGATACTGACACCTTCTTCTGCCGAGGCAGCAGACCATCGCTGCAGTCCTTTACGGACTTTTGAACTTACCTATTTCACTACAAGTTCCATTGTGCCCAAATGCTTTTCAGGGTTGCGCCATGCATCAAAGCGTCCTTCAACTCAGGTCGCCCAGTTGTCTCTTTCCATTCAAGCAATGGTCCGATGTCTTCGTCGGGTAGCGGGGTGTTTAGAATCTCCTCACTCGCAGATCAACGGGCGGCTCCTTTTCCTCAATTCTCCGGCAATGCTTGCAGTGAGCTGGACATGAACAACGAGATAGAACGCCAGCATTTCCATGAACTCCGCCCTTGTGAAGTAGTTATTACCTCACTATGTCTCGTCGGATAGTCGATTGGGTTGCACCAGTGTGGCTTATTGTGGCTCAATGTTCTTCGTCAACTTGACCTGGAAGGCATAAGTCTGCTTCTCACCGATGTAGTGTTGACACGCTGATGGAGGAGCTGGGGACGTTAATCCTCCTAGTCAACGTCCGCCCGACGAAGTTGGCCCCTTCAGTTTGATGGGCTTCCATTCTAGGCTCCTGGCTCGGTCTGGATCGTCACCACCATGGACAATAGCTCGGTTTTCTTCGCTTCTTGCAGTCCTTTAGCAGATGCCCCTTCTCACCGCAATTCCAGCATCTAGGCACACCATCTACTTCGGCTCTCGCTATTTTTTCATGCACGCACATCTGCACTCGTCAGCCACTACCTCGCGAACCCGGGCAGTGGTACAAGTCACATTTTTCGCTACCTCAAAGTTCAGCCTATAAGCCAATGCAGCCTTAACCGTTTGCTTTTGAGCTAAACGCATGGCTCGTTGCAATCCCTGGTCCTTTAATGTGCTGATGAATGCTAATGTTATTGCGTCATCTCGATGTTCTGGGCCGTATGCTGGGTAAGCCAAAAGTGTGGGTCGCTCACTGTCTTGGGCTAACTGCTGTAAGGTATCGCCAGACTTCTGCATCCGATGCCGTAGCTGTGACCGATAAATTTGCTTTAGATGATCGCCTCTAAATTTGAGTGCAACGCAAAGGTATAGTCTGCAAAAGCTCGGCAGCTGGGCCTCTTAGAGCAAGAATTAATGCAGTTGCTCGCTCCTACTCATTCCAGTGATTTGTCCTAGTGGTGCTTTCAAACTGGATTTCGTAAATACTCCAGACCATTTGCCGGTTGAATGTTGGTGCTTTCACATTTCTGGATGAACTTTGCGTAGCGGTTATAAGCGGGGCTGGTTAGGAGGTTACTACTGTGTTCGCTGCATCCAATTCCTTTTTCGCTTTTTCCATCTCATAGTTGATTCTCCCCTCGAACTGCCTGATCTCACGGTTGATTCTCTCCTTGACCTGGCTGACCTTCTCCTCGACCTGGTAAACCTACCGAACTCCGGTTTTATTTCGGTTGACTGTTCGTCTAACTTCGTTGATTGCTCCTCTAGCTTCGCCGTTAAACTGAATGTCTGTTGATGCTGCTTTTGCTGCATCAGCATGAACATTTGCATCAGCGCATTTTCTGGTTCCTTTGATTATAGTGTTTCTGCTTCCCCACCTTCTGCACCCTTTGCCGCATCTGAGGGCTCATCCGAATTCAGATACGTGCCTTCCGATTCAATCGCGTTACGCAAGCGTGCAACCAGTTTGGCGTTTGTACTATGCGTAGCCATGTTTCGCTGTTCCAACTCTTCCTTAAGCTCCGACATGGATAATTCATTAATTTTTAAGTGTAGGCTTCATGGCATTTTTAATATTTCGGTTTTTTTTCCCCCACCAGTTTCCACGTAAATATCCACTATTGTGCATTTTAAAAATGTTCAAAAGTTTTCACTTTCAAAGTTCTCTTTCTCACTTCTCGACACCACTGTTGCAGGTGTTAAATTTCGCGGCCGATAATTTTAATGTTCCGGGAAAGTCTTTTAAATTAAGTTAAAAGAGTTATTTACTAAGAATGCATAATCATTTAATTAACTTTTTTACTAGAATGAATTAATATCTTGTTTTCCACTTGTCTATAAATTTATATTTCAACTGTCTTTATCACGAAAATCACTTCACTCACTTCACAATCAATCAATATCACCTTTACTCCGCGCTCCATTCTGTCGCAGTTGTACTATCACGATTTGACTTTATCTCCCCATTCATTCAGTTCGGCTTTATACAGGGTCTCTAGTCATTCAATCCATTTCTCGGATATTGGTGAATATTCTGGGAAGAACTACCTGGAATATTCGAGCAATTCTGAATACGCCCGCAGTGACGTCACTTTCAGATATTGATCATGCTTGGTCCATTCTTGTGCTTTCGAGTACATTCGTTTATTGATTATGATGTATGATGAATTACTGGATCGTGATGCACAAAAACAATTAGAAAATCCTCCGCCAGCCTTAAATTGGTCACTAGAAATAACACCACGTTTGGGATCCCGTTTAATGGTGCTTTAGAATCGAAGTGCAGGTGATTGTTTATTAGATTCGGCTATGCAAGCTACATGGTGTGTGTTTGATCATGATAACACATTGCGACGAGCATTAGCTGACAATTCACATCAATGTGGATATGTATTTTATCCTCGTTGGAAGGAGTATGAAATGATTCAAGCTGCCCTACTACACTTTACTTTAGAAGAAACTCAATGGGGAGAAGATTGGAGCTCGCTACTTTCACTTGCAAGTCAACCAGGTTCCTCATTAGAACAATTACATATATTCGCTTTGGCGCGCATATTATGAAGACCAATTATTGTGTACGGTGTCAAATATGTAAACAGCTTTCGGGGGGAAGACATCGGATACGCTAGGTTTGAAGGATTATATTTACCATTATTATGGGAACAAAGCTTTTGTATAAAATCTCCTATAGCTTTAGGAGATACCCGTGGTCATTTTAGCGCTTGAGTACCAACAGAACCATATTCTAGAATAGAAGCAAGTCGTGATGATACGGAAGATGTCACATTTTTACCACTCATGGATTGTGAAATGAAACTATTGCCAATTCATTTTCTAACACAAGCAGAAATGGGAGGAGAAGAAGCGATCCAACAACAATGACCAATCAAAGAGTACTGCAAGGAGTACAGTAAGTTCAGTGGCCAACTCCACGACATCTGCAAATAATTGAGCTCACAATCGGTAGGACTTACAAACACTAGAGAGAGTCGATGTGTGTGTTTGAAGAGGTGGAGTGTTGCTTGTCAGACAAGACGACTTTTCTGGGGGTTTCTGTTGGTGGCTTCTCGAGTTGTTGCGAGAAGAAGATGAACTTTTCGCGAGGAGGAAAGAAAACGATTCGGGAGTGGAAGTGGAAAGAGTTCCGAGATCAGCTGGGATGTTTGGTGTGTGTGCGGGGATCGTCGGATGGATTTGGGGAGGCAAGGAAAGGAAGAGTTGTGCCGCGGAACGTGTACGGGTAGTTTGTCGCTGGCAGTGCACGAGACGAGAAAATTGAATTTGCGAAAAAAGATGGAATTCGGAACGATCGACATTGTTGAGTGGCGAGAGACGATTTTAAAGATTTGTTTGTGAAGTTGGATTTGTGGAATTTCATTAAGTGTTATGATTTGTGCGGAATTTTTATTCAAAGTAATCGAAAAGGTTTCAGTCGTGAAAATGAACTGAACACCAACTGGTGATGGTGGTGTGTGGAGGAGAGTGAAGATTTACAGCACCTAACGTTTAGCGGAATCGTGGGAATGTTCCGAGCTGTGAGTGGCGAGCACGTGGGTTGAACGGTTTCACGTACCGGGGGAAAATATGAGATCCATTTTTTGTTCGCAAAAAGGAGTGCAAGGCGTGAGAATCGGAAAAATTGCAAGTGCTTGTTGTGACATCGCTCGAGTACAATGGGAGACAGCTAAGCCATTACAGGGAAAGTGCTCTCACTGATGCCCAATATTCTAAATGTGCTTTAAGATCTCAATTTTGTCTAAGGGAATGAATTCATTAGTTTGTTACAGAACTCGGTTTTGAAGTTTATATTTCTATTAATGTTTTATTGTCGTATTCAATTAAATATAAGATTGTGCATCGCGGATGTGTGACATTTCACAAGGCATCGTTTTTTTTTTGATGACGTAAAATGGAGAGTGGAAAATAACACAAGTTAAAACTAGAGTGATAGGATTCGAATGGCGATGCATGTTCCGGGATTGCGCGTATTTCCCTCACTTAGCGTCGGGAGAACAAACTGAGGCAGGCGGTAATTAGTTACCGGGAAATAAAAATCGACATTCGACCGGTTTTCTTACTTGCATGCATTTTTATGACGAATTAAATTGTAACGATTGAGTGCGAAAACGAAAAGTTCTGTGCATCATTGTATTAATTGTGCACGAGGGACATTATTCGATGGAAAAAAGTGGCAAGAATATGATTCGGAGGAGAGAAGGGAGTGAAAAACTTGAATCGAATTGAATGGAAAACGTTCAGAAAAAGTCTCGCGAGAAAATCCATGGCGACCGCGACGACCATAAAAACGGAGACGGAGACAACAAGCAAACGCGACAATAACCGCGGAATTCGTTTACCAAATAAATAAATAGAGGCCGGAAAAATCGCGAAGTGATCAAGTTTTCGAAGACAGAAAGAAAAAAAAAATGTTAAGCTTAAATTTGAAATATAAAATAATAATTCAAGTTTGCAGGCCCTTACCCGCCCCGAACACGAGCGCTCGTAGGAAGAGGTTTGGCTAAGTACCCTTTCTTCTTTGTTTTAAATTTTTTTTTTGCATGTTTTTTTTCATTTTTTAATTTTTCGCTTGAAAAATTTGATCAAATATGTCTTAAATTGATTGAGGATAATTAACCTATATTTTGTAAATTAACAAGTGAATTTCGAACAGAACAGAGCATTTTTTTTGTTTTTTTTGCATAGAAAGAGAACAACCAGAATAGAAAGGAATTAGTCGTGTTCCGTTAACAATGAATTTGTATCAAAGAAAATCGATCATACTCGAGTAGACGTTTTATTGAGTGATTTACCAAAGTAAATGTAAAATGTTTTCCAGTAAGGCTTTAAAAAAAGACCAAACTGAGGTTAGAATCGTGTAAAAATTTGTATTGGAAACACATTTATGAAATAATAAAAAACGAAATGTGGAATTAAACGATACCCTCCGGTCTTTCCTTTCCTCTGGTTCTGACCGGGTATAGGACCCGGTACGGTGGCAGGCTTTCCCCATAAATCATGAGCCAGCCGCCGGATACATAACAATCTTCTTTGTTTCAGGTGACTTCGTGGGTTGAGTGGCCCGAGCAAGGTGCCTCTTTATGACATATGATTGTGTAATGGAATTGCATAATTCTATGGCATAAATTGGTCACCGGGGTACTTCTCTTCTGATGCAAGTTAAGTTGTATGAGTTTTCCACTGAGAAGAGGAATACCTGGCCACTGCAACAATTATGGATTTTAATCCGGTTGGATGGGTGCGGAGGGGCTCCATCACCACCCGGTTGCCCCTCTCTCATTTGTGGACCATAAGCCTCTCCGGGTAAGGACGAGGTTATCCTGCTTCTGCTTCTTTTTACTTGTTTCTCTAGTTCCATGGACAAGTCAGTTGTCCCTGGTGCAGTTCTTCTGCCGAGGCAGCAGACCATCGCTGCAGTCCTTTACGGACTTTTGAACTTACCTATTTCACTACAAGTTCCATTGTGCCCAAATGCTTTTCAGGGTTGCGCCATGCATCAAAGCGTCCTTCAACTCAGGTCGCCCAGTTGTCTCTTTCCATTCAAGCAATGGTCCGATGTCTTCGTCGGGTAGTGGGGTGTTTAGAATCTCCTCACTCGCAGACCAACGGGCGGTTCCTTTTCCTCAATTCTCCGGCAATGCTTGCAGTGAGCTGGACATGAACAACGAGATAGAGCGCCAGCATTTCCATGAACTCCGCCCTTGTGAAGTAGTTATTACTTCACTAGGTCGATGCTCTGGAGGACGCTGTCTCGAACACAGAGGGCCACATGCTGGTCGGGCGAGACTTCAACGCTAGAGCCATTGAATGGGGTATGCCACAATCTGACCCAAGGGGGAAGCAAACTTGGACATGGCGGCCAGAACAGCGCTTTTTGTCCTAAATACTGATAACACTCCTACTTTCCGCCGCTGGGGTTGCGTAGGAACCATACCCGATGTGACACTCGCTTCGGAGTCCCTGGTACCCAGAGTACACAACTGGCGAGTACTAGAGGACTACTCGGCAAGTGATCACCAGTATATAGCTGTTGAGATTCACGACGGTGCCACTCTGCGTGCATATGCCCAAACTTCAATCCTCGGATGGAGGACTGGAAGGATGGACGTTGAGAAGTTTGCTGACGTGCTTACGGCAGGCACACCGTTGCTGGGAGCTCCGCCAGGGAGTGGAGGGCCTATAGCCAAGGACTTGGTGAACTCAACTATGAGTACCATCATAGCTGCTTGCGAGTCTTCCATGCTCCGCCGGAGACCCCGACATGGTAAGCCTCCAGTATACTGGTGGTCAAACGAGATCGCCGAACAAAGAAGCGAGTGTCACAAACTGCGGCGAGAGGCCCAGCGGGCGCGAACACGGGAGGAGGCAGACACTAGGCTAGCAGCATATAGGTCCGGCAGGAAATATCTTCGCAGGCTTATTAACAAGAGCAAGGCCCGATGCTGGCAAGACCTCGTGGACGATGTAAATAGGGATCCGTGGGGCCTTGGCTACAAGCTGGTCATGGGGAAACTTGGTGCCCTACGGAAGCCTTGTATACATGACGCGGAAAAGATGGACGCGATAGTGCGGGGACTCTTCCCCGCCCATCCCGTCCGTGTTGACGCTGTCCATGGTGAAACAGCAGTCGAGTGCCCACTCTTCACACAGCTGGAACTGGAGGAGGCAGTCTCCTTCCTGAAGGCGAGGAAGGCTCCAGGTCCAGATGGTGTTCCAGCTGAGGTTTTGCAGCTCGTCTATCACCATTGTCCTGACTTGCTGCTCAGCACATTCAACGCTTGCCTACGGGACGGGGTTTTCCCGGTACGATGGAAGGTGACGAGGCTCGTGCTGGTCAGCAAGGGGAAGGGAAATCCTGAATCGCCATCTGCATACCGCCCGTTATGCATGCTAGACACACCTGGGAAAGTGCTAGAGAAACTCATCAAGGGAAGACTCACTGACGCGATTCGTGCTGCTGGGGACCTATCTTCTCGGCAGTACGGCTTTAGAGCAGGACGTTCTACCGTTGATGCGATTGCAGAGGTGGTGAACGCGGTCCAAAACGCAGAGGCATATAGTCGCACCAAGCGACGGATCGTCCTGTTGGTGACACTCGACGTCAGGAATGCCTTCAACTCCGCTAGATGGGTGGATATTCTGGACACGCTAGAAAACTCTTTTCAAGTTCCAGAATATCTAATGCGGCTTTTGAGGAACTACCTAAAGGACCGAAGCCTGCTCTACGACACGACACAGGGCCAACGAAGGATGGAAATTACATTGGGTGTTGCCCAGGGATCTATCCTTGGTCCGGACCTGTGGAACGTGTCTTACGACAGGCTACTGAGACTTGAGATGCCAGATGAGTCACGCTTGGTCGGCTATGCGGATGATGTTGCGGCTCTGGTCGCCGGACGCACCGTTGAACAAGCGCAACTTAGGCTAGGTATGCTAATGCGCCGAGTGAGGGACTGGATGACTGCTCGCGGGCTCAGTTTAGCACTGGAAAAAACCGAAGTGGTCATCTTGACAAAAAAGAGAATCCCTAGAGTAAGGATGATCAGTATTGGAAATATACAGATCGAATCGAAGCCAGCGGTGAAGTACCTGGGGCTACTGATCAACTCGAAGATGAGTTTCTCTGAGCAAATCAGGGCAACGGCTGAGAAGGCTGCTTTGGGAATATCGGGACCCAGCCCATCAAGAAGACGCCTCTTGATGAGTGCTGTAGGATCAGTGCTAATGTACGGAGCAGAGGTATGGGGCGACGCTCTCAGCAAAGAGGTATACCGAAAACGATTGGCACAGGTACAGAGAAGAGGAGCACTGAGAATCGCATCTACGTATCCAACAGTCTCCGACTCGGCGGTGAGAGTGATTGCAGGCGTGATACCTGTCGCCCTCCTTGCTAGAGAGCGCCGCGAGATGGTTGTCCGCGAGGAGAGACAACGCTCGCTCAACGATTGGCAGCAGTCTTGCAGGAATTGCACGAAGGGAAGGTGGACTGCGCGCCTCATCCCGGATGTGAGACCGTGGCTAAATCGAAGGCATGGTGAGACTAACTTCTATCTGACCCAGCTTTTGAGCGGGCACGGGTGTTTTCAGTCTTACCTGCACAAGATCGGAAAGTCACGGTCTCCCGATTGTCGGTTTTGCCCAGGAGAGGAGGACAATGCCTGTCACACATTTTTTGCGTGTACCAAATGGGCCAGGCTGCGAAGGGAGACGGGAGAGCTCACCCCGGATAATATTGTTGCGGTGATGCTCGAATCGGTTGACAAATGGAACCAGGTGGCACATTATGCTCGGGCAGCCCTAAAATATAAAAGGGACTCACAGCAGCCAGAGGCACTGGGGCTGGGGGATCGCCTTTCTGGCAATTCCTCTTCCCCTCTCCCCTCCCGCTAGGAAAGGAACTCCCCAGCTTGAAGGCGCCCTACGGCGTAACAAAACGAGACCTGGCCCGAAGTAATGTGTCAAACGGTTCCAGGCTGGGTTCTCAGATTGACAGGGGAGGTGTTTAGTGGGTAGTCCAAAGGTATCCTCCATGGGAGTCCCACACTGCCAGACTCGGCGGGCATAAATGCCTTCACCTCCCTACCACAAAAAAAAAAAAATTACCTCACTAGGTCTGGTCGGATAGTCGATTGGGTTGCACCAGTGTGGCTTATTGTGGCTCAATGTTCTTCGTCAACTTGACCTGGAAGGCATAAGTCTGCTTCTCACCGATGTAGTGTTGACACGCTGATGGATGTGCTGGGGACGTTAATCCTCCTAGTCAACGTCCGCCCGACGAAGTTGGCCCCTTCAGTTTGATGGGCTTCCATTCTAGGCTCCTGGCTCAGTCTGGATCGTCACCACCATGGACAATAGCTCGGTTTTCTTCGCTTCTTGCGGTCCTTTAGCAGATGCCCCTTCTCACCGCAATTCCAGCATCTAGGCACACCATCTACTTCGGCTCTCGCTATTTTTTCACGCACGCACATCTGCACTCGTCAGCCACTACCTCGCAAACCCGGGCAGTGGTACAAGTCACATTTTTCGCTACCTCAAAGTTCAGCCTATAAGCCAATGCAGCCTTAACCGTTTGCTTTTGAGCTAAACGCATGGCTCGTTGCAATCCCTGGTCCTTTAATGTGCTGATGAATGCTAATGTTATTGCGTCATCTCGACGTTCTGGGCCATATGCTGGGTAAGCCAAAAGTGTGGGTCGCTCACTGTCTTGGGCTAACTGCTGTAAGGTATCGCCAGACTTCTGCATCCGATGCCGTAGCTGTGACCGATAAATTTGCTTTAGATGATCGCCTCTAAATTTGAGTGCAACGCAATGGGTATAGTCTGCACAAGCTCGGCAGCTGGGCCTCTTAGAGCAAGAATTAATGCAGTTGCTCGCTCCTACTCATTCCAGTGATTTGTCCTAGCGGTGCTTTCAAACTGGATTTCGTAAATACTCCAGACCATTTGCCGGTTGAATGTTGGTGCTTTCACATTTCTGGATGAACTTTGCGTAGCGGTTATAAGCGGGGCTGGTTAGGAGGTTACTACTGTGTTCGCTGCATCCAATTCCTTTTTCACTTTTTCCATCTCATAGTTGATTCTCTCCTCGAACTCTCTGATCTCACGGTTGATTCTCTCCTTGAACTGGCTGACCTGCTCCTCGACCTGGTAAACCTACCGAACTCCGGTTTTATTTCGGTTGACTGTTTTTGTACTTCCTGGATTTCGATTGCTTCTTGGTCCAGCTTCGCTGATTGTTCATTTAGCTTTGTAGTTCAACTGGATGACTGTTCATTTAGCTTCACTGATTGTTCGTCTAACTTCGTTGATTGCTCCTCTAGCTTCGCCGTTAAACTGGATGTCTGTTGACGCTGCTTTTGCAGCATCAGCATTAACATTTGCATCAGCGCATTTTGATTATAGTGTTTCTGCTTCCCCACCTTCTGCACCCTTTGCCGCATCTGAGGGCTCACCCGAATTCAGATACGTGCCTTCCGATTCAATCGCGTTACGCAAGCGTGCAACCAGTTTGGCGTTTGTACTATGTGTAGCCATGTTTCGCTGTTCCAACTCTTCCTTAAGCTCCGACATGGATAATTCATTAATTTTTAAGTGTAGGCTTCATGGCATTTTTAATATTTCGGTTATTTTTTCCCACCAGTTTCCACGTAAATGTTCACTATTGTGCATTTTAAAAATGTTCAAAAGTTTTCACTTTCAAAGTTCTCTTTCTCACTTCTCGACACCACTGTCGCAGGTGTTAAATTTCGCGGCCGATAATTTTAATGTTCCGGGAAAGTCTTTTAAATTAAGTTAAAAGAGTTATTTACTAAGAATGCATAATCATTTAATTAACTTTTTTACTAGAATGAATTAAAATCTTGTTTTCCACTTGTCTATAAATTTATATTTCAACTGTCTTTATCACGAAAATCACTTCACTCACTTCACAATCAATCAATATCACCTTTACTCCGCGCTCCATTCTGTCGCAGTTGTACTATCGCAATTTGACTTTATCTCCCCATTCATTCAGTTTGGCTTTATACAGGGTCTCTAGTCATTCAATCCATTTCTCGGATATTGGCGAATGTTCTGGAGAGAACTACCTGGAATATTCGAGCAATTCTGAATACGCCCGCAGTGACGTCACTTTCAGATATTGATCATGCTTGGTCCATTCTTGTGCTTTCGAGTACATTCGTTTATTGATTATGATGTTATTAAAAGTTGCGACAACAAATGTGATAGTAGCTCGCAGAATTGTTTGGGCCTGTAACAATATATAAGGTACTCTCCGCACTTGTTAAATTTCTCTTGAGAAATTGGGTGAATGAGTCAGTAATTTCTTGAGGAGAAGAAACTTTTGCACCATCTCAATAGCCCTAATTAGGACTGGAAGAAGAGCATTTAAGTGACCAAATATAAGACCAAAAAGGCTTTTTATTAGTAACCACAGAGTCTTCAGAGCATATTTGATCTCTTTCCTGGTAGTAATGCACAGCTTGCTCAAATTAGATCTAGCTTCAACAAAGCAGAGTGTTTTAAAGACATGATGTGCCTTACCTTTTGCTAGCAAAGCACGACTTGTAAGTACTCACCTTGTAAGCCAAGTTTTTTGATTTACTTTACTGGATGTCTGAAGAGGTGTAAAATAGCGTAAGGTTATAAAAATTAAATGTATAATTTATCTAAAGCAGCCTGACAATTTAGGACTTAAAGAAAATTAGCCAGTTGACTTAAAGTAGTTCTGTATTAATAGCTTCATGTTGTTGTTGTTATTGTAGCACCACAGCCCTTTTCGGGCCTTTGCTTAGAGATAGTTAGAGTATCTCGTTATCATGATTGAACGTGTCAGCACGTCAAAGTTAGCTTTAAAAAAGTTAGATTTTGGAGTAGCATGAGTTTTGTTAAATTTAATTTCATCGACTATAAGATCGATAGATAAAGGAGGATGATGCCGATCAGGATAAACATATGGATGTACGGCTTAAGATACAGATAAGCAGCTAACTGGAACATTTGATACAACAAAGTCAAAGAGACGACCATTAGGATTGTGGATATGATTGAATTGAGAAAATGAGCAATGGGATGGGAAAGTTGACAGGGTTGTAGGAAAACGATCACCTGACGAGACAGAAGGAGTAGGATAATTCTTTTACTCTATGTTTGGTAAGTCAAAATCCCCTCAAATCAAATTTTTGGCATGAGGGTGTCACAAAAGTAGATAAGAGGATAGATAATCAAAAAACTTCTCATAAACAGTTAACAGTGAATTACAGGGGATCTAAATAGACAAAATCAGGGACTCTATATTATTAGGGAGAGGAATTTTGATAATAACACATTCTTACTATGGGAAAAACCAAAATTAGAACAATGAAAACTAGGTAGAGTTTTTCTAACGGCAATCAAAATTCCACCACCATCAGTCTTCAGCAGCCTCCTTTCATTTCATTTTCATATATGTGCACAGTTGTCCGCTGATCCTCTATATATCTTTTGAAATAAAAAATCTGTATGTTTTTTTATTTACTTTTTGATATATTTTACCCTTTGTAAATTCTACAGTTTTTGTTCCTTTGATTGCAATTGGTAGGGACGACGAGATGTCGAATGCGGGTTATGACGTTGAATGGTGGTTGTGCCGTTGACTGATTTGTATCGTGTACTAATTCCTGTTTGCTTATGTCCTCTCATGTGTGTCGACTTATGAGAAGCGAGAAGAACGGCACAAGCAAATTTATATGTTATTTCTTGCACTGCTGATATTAGAAATCGTCTGGCAGGCGAAGATTTCTCGTGGGACGAGGATTTGTTTACGCCGTGAGGAGAGCGTTGACGTTGGGCCGTTCTAAGTCGCCACAGTTACTCCCTCCCCAATGACCTTCGCATGCGTCGAAGGGAGTGAAAACGTGACTCTTTTCTTGGATGCTTGTAGTGATTGTTCCGGAAAAATCTGCGCTGATTGTCTCGTTTCCGAAGGCAACATAGGTGGTGTTGTGGGTGCCTGTAGAAGTGTTGAGTATAACTGCTGTGTCGCTGGATGGGCATCAGATTGCGCATGGTACGCTGGTTTGAGTTGTTCCGTGGAGAGGGTCTTGGTTACGCCATTTACGTCCACGACGTAGGTGTTGACGTTGACGCTTTTGACGACACGATGAGATCCGGAGTATGGCTGATCGAGCGGCTTCTTTACAGCATCAATGCGGCGGAACGCGTACTCACAGCTGGCCAGGTCTTTAAAAATGAATGGCTGGTGAATCGAGTGTCTGGCTGACGGGACTGGGCGAATCGATTTAAAAAGGCGGCGTAAGTCGGTTACGAAATCTTGTGGGCCGCTGGCTGGTGTATTTTGAGGCGTGATGAACTCGCCCGGAATCCGAAGTGATGTCCCGAAAACCATTTCTGTGGGAGATGCTTGCGAATCTTCCTTGAACGTGGTTCGTAGACCCAGCAAGATCGGTGGAAGTGCCTGCAGCCATGGTGTCTCTGGAGCGCACTTTAACGCTGCTTTGAGGGTGCGGTGCATCCGCTCGACCATGCCATTGGCTTGAGGGTGGTATGGAGTGGTGTGCACGTGGTTGGTGCCCAAGAGCTGACCGAGCTGATTCAGGAGGTCTGCTTCAAACTGGCGTCCTTGGTCCGAAGTGATCTCCAGTGGCAGGCCAAACATTGAAATTCAGTGTTCGAATAGTGCCCTGGCAACGGTGCTAGCTCTGATGTCACGCACTGGCACTGCTTAAGGCCACCATGTATGGCGGTCGATGATGGTGAGGCAGTTTTCATACCCTTCGCACTGTGGTAACTTGATCAAATCCACATGAATGTGGTCGAAACGCACGTCCGGCGTCTTGAAGTTTCCTAGCTCTGCGCGGTTGTGACGGTGGACCTTCGAGAGTTGACAGGGTATGCATTGCTTGGCCCTGCGGCATACGTCTTTTCGCAGACTCGGCCAGAAGTATTTAAGCGCTACGTGGTTCGAGGTGGCGCGTCCACTCGGATGCGACAGTTTATTGACGATGTCAAAAGCCTGACGGCGGAGTGCAACTGGCAGGTAAGGCTTAATGCTGCCATTAAACTCCACATAATATGCGGAGCAATCCTCCAAGACCAACTGATGTAGTTTGAGGCGGGGGCTCGCCAGAAGGTGGGGCAACTGGTCGTCTGTGTCCTGTGCTTTGCTGATGGCTTGAAGAGTGATTTCGGCCGGTATCGTGAACGTTGCTATACGTGAAAGTGCATTAGCGACGATGTTGTCATCCCTTGCTGTGTATTCCACTCGTAAATCGAGTTGGGCGATGAAATCCAGTTGCCTGCTTTGTCGGGGTGAGGCTTTGTCTGAACGTTGCGTCAGAGCAAATATAAGTGGCCGGTGATCGGTATACTCGTATATGATAAACTGCCTTCCTTCCAAGATTCGCTGGAAGAACTTAATGGCAGCAAATATCGCAAGGAGCTCGCGGTCGTAGGTTGAATAGCGTTGTTCGGTTTCAGAGAGCTTCCACGAAAAGAAACCCAACGGTACCCAAGTGCCGCCACCTCGTTGTTGGTCCAAGGCAGCCCCGATGGCAGTGCTGGATGCGTCTGTGCGTAGTGCCAATGGATTCGAAGGCGAAAGAAAAGCTGACGTGGCTGCCTCCGTGATGCCTTTCTTGCAACGTTCAAAAGCCGCTTCAGCCTCGGGTGTCCAAGTGAGTGGTGCTTTCTTTTTCGTACAACCTTTCAGAAGTTCTGAGAGTGACGATTGGGATTCGGCAGCGTGTGGCATGCAGCGGCGATAAAAATTCAACATACCGAGAAAACGCCTCAGCTGGGATGAATCGGCCGGTTTGGGGAAGGATGCGATGACTTTCGACTTTGAGGCTGGTGGTCAAAACCCTGTTTTGCAGACGTGGTATCCGGCAAAAACGACTTCAGGTTGACCGATTTGCATTTATCCCAGTTAGCGTGGAGATTCGCCACTTGCAGCATGCAGCTGCTCAAGGTGGTGCTGGTGATGGTCGTGGCTGGCCGAGAAAACTAGAATATCGTTCTGATAGACCCGGACGAATTCCAACTTCCTCAGCAGATGGTTTAGAGTTCGCTGCATTTTTTAAGCTGCGTTGCGTGGACCCAAAGGCATCCCCAGGAATTCGAACAGTCCAAAGGGTGTGGTGACTGCCGTCTTACATACGTCTTCAGGGGCAACCGGGATTTGGTAGAAGGCACGCTGAAGGTTGATTACTGAAAAAACTGTGCTACTGGCCTCTTGAATCAAATCCTCTATGATGGGCAATGGGTAACGGTCCGGACGGGTTTGAGTGTTGAGTTGGCGGTAATCCCCAGTAGCTCGCCAATGACCGCCGTCCTTAGGCACCATGTGCAGAGGACTGGCCCATTGGCTCGACGAGGGTCGAATGATGCCTCGTTCCAGCAAGAAAGCGAACTCGGCTTTTGCAGCGGTGGGGCGTTCTCCCGCGAGGCGACGTGGTCTCGTGAAAACTGTTGGGCCGTTTGTGACTATCTGGTGGTGGACGGGTAGGTCAGCGACCGAGGCTAACTCTCCGGGTAGTGGGGTTGCGTTTGCATACTTGGCGATGATCCCTTTGCATCGGTCTCCAATGGTGCCTTTCAAGGACGATGTCTTAGCAACAGCGCTAATGCTGTGTATAGCTGGAGCTGGACCGAGGACGCAAGCTGTGGATAGGTTAGTCAGATCATCTAGGAGGCGCTCGTTGCGTAGATCGATGAGCAGTCTATGATGCCTTAATGCGTCGGCTCCTAGAATGGCTGTCTGGACATCTGCTATGACGAACGACCAGTAGAGTGGCCGGCGTGGCCCAAAATCTAGGGTGAGCTGCTGAGCTCGAAAGGTGGCAATAGGTGTACCATTGGCTGCCTGTAGCACGAGGCTCTGCTTACGAAGAGGCCTGGCGATGGAATGCCTCGGGATGATGGAGAGGGCGGACCCGGAGTCTACCAGGAACCTTGTTTTTGAGGTGCGGTCGGAGACATAAAGTCGTCTCTCCAAGGTGTTGCTGCCGGCGGTGTCCGCTGAGTACAACGCCGGCAAAACTAGTTTTCCGAGCACCTAGTAGTATGATCTGAAACGGGAAAAGAACAAGGCTGCTTGCATCGCATCGCTAGGGCCCCGTGCTTGGTGTGATACCAGCGGTGTCCTGTGCGACAGTCTGGTACAGGAGTGGCGGAGCGACCTCGTCGTTGGCCTCTTGACGAAGAGTGCTCCCGCAGTGTACTGGTGCCGGAGTGTGGTTGCTGAAGCACCTCTCGTGTCAAGTTTGTAAGCTGCGTAATCGCCAGACGCAAGGCAGCTAACTCGATAGCGACTTGGTCTGAAGAAGTATGCGGTGAGAAGAAACCAGATGAGGGTGTTGTTGAGCGCATAGGTGGTTGTACTGACATGGCCATCACTCCCGGGCCCATGTCGTGTGCCTCGTCTGCAACAGCGGCAAGCTCCTCTAGCGTCTGGTTCTTGATGAACAGAAGCATACGGCGTGTTTGCTGTGGCATGAGGTCAAGCCAATTAACACGGAGAACGTCATCGCTGACCCGTGTACCAGCGAGGGAACACATGTGCCGTAATAGCTGCGAAGGTCTCTTGTCGCCAAGCTCAACGCCTGTGAGCAGCTTATGTAACTGCGCATCAGGTGAGTCCGTGAGACGGGCGACAATAGCTGCTTTTAGTGTTCCGTATCTGTCGTGCTCCAGTGGCGCACGGATGATGTCCGCTGCATCCGTGATTGTTTCGTGGTCCAGTGATGATACCGTGAGATGGTACTTAGCTGCGTCCCTTACCACCTTGTGCACCCCGAATTGTGATTCCACTTGGAAGAACCACAACTCAGGACTAGCCCGCCAGAAGGATGGTAGTCTACATTGGCTGATGACGTTTACCTCCTGAGCCAGGGGTAATATCACGGCTGATGGTGCCTCCTGAGGGAGACGGTGCGCGACTTCCTCGTCATTTCGTCCGACAACCATTGCTGTTGCGCGTTGGGGTCACCACTTTGGAAATAAAAAATCTGTATGTTTTTTTATTTGCTCTTTGATATATTTTACTCTTTGTAAATTCTACAGTTTTTGTTTTGTGATGGCAATTGGTAGGGACGACGAGATGTCGAATGCGGGTTATGATGTTGAATGGTTGTTGTGCCGTTGACTGATTTGTATCGTGTACTAATTCCTGTTTGCTTATGTCCTCTCATGTGTGTCAACTTATGAGAAGCGAAAAGAACGGCACAAGAAAATTTATATTTTCTCACGGGAATTTCTCGCATTGCTGATATTAGAAATTGTCTGGCAGGCGAAGATTTCTCGTGAGACGAGGATCTGTTTACGCCGTGAGGAGAGCGTTGACGTTGGGCCGTTCTGAGTCGCCACATATCTATATATTCAGTGGCTTAAATCAGAAGCGGCATGAAATCACAGCAGTTTTTAAGAGGATAATAATTTGTCGTGAATTTTTAACATTTTAGAATTACTAATGACATTCACATAAAAATGGAATCATGTCGAATTTTGGAATAAATAGAATTTAAACATTACCAAGGGCGCAAAAATCATTTAAAAAAGGATAACATAATTCGTCTAAATGAAAGAGTATGTTTGTCTCCTGATGCAAAGCCACAGCATACATTTGTAACATATCACAACTGCAAAAAAAAAAATATACGATTTCTTTTTTTAAATAATATTTGCCCGAAATAAAATATCTTATATTATTAGACTCGATGTGGAGTTGAAGATATTAATATTTCTACAGCTACTTTCAAATATGTAAGTATGTTTCACATTCGATTAAAATGCCAATTTATTTATTTATTTTATTTTAGAATTCAAATTAAAAGTTTGACTCAGTTTAAGGAGGATAACGTGTATTCAAAATTTTCATTGGTAAGCGTCTAATTTTAGTGAAGTTATTAAACAATTCCTTCAATTTCCGTGAATAAGTCAATTGTCCTGGATAGTGTGAGTGTCATTTCGTCACCTGAACTTTGCATTTAGCACCTTCAATTTAAGGACTCTTGGACTGGAAACGACCAAACCGCCAACAATAGTCATCTGAATAGTTTAGTAGGATCTAAACCAAATTTGAAGAACATGTGAATATCTTATACTAAATTTTAATGCAAATTTTAATCCTCTCTATTTGAGAACATGCTTTTGTCGCAGCCTATAATTACTGAAATTATTTCCGAGGAGGTACATTTTAATCTTTTGCATAATGTCGTCATTATTAATTTTTCAGTTATAGATTATTGTTGATTCAAGCGCTCCAGCCGCAGCAATGTATGTGGGAGGCCTGAAATGGGTAAGTTTTAATTTATGGCATGTAGCATCAATTCTGACATTTTTCTATTCAGGCTTCAAAATGAAAGATCAACGGGAGGTGATCAATACGGCTTGCAGTGTTAATGTAAATTTAAATATATCACCTTAAATTTGAACACAATTCACAAAAATAAAGAAGTAAAAAGTACCATTTTGCTTTTCATTCTATTAATGCTGCCTATACAAAATAAATAATTTAATCCAAACGATGAAAGATTGATTTTACCTGAGTATTAGAACTCACTTTATAGCCTAAACGAAAACAAGAAAACTTTGTCACAGGATTTAATTTTCTTCTTTTAGGGTTTTTTCAGACTAACAAGAGTGCTTCACTAAAGTATGCCATGTAAACGTTCTGTGTAATTTCTTCTTATCAATAAAGATTGTAATTCAATGCTGCATTTTTTCCAAAAAGTCGAGTAACATATCAATCAAGGATTGCTTCGGCGAGGATCCTAGCGTTTTTTAGAAAAGGTTTGATTCTGAGACTACAAACAACATACTAATGTCACTAATGCTCTTTTTAAACTTTGTTCATTACAAAAAACTTCAACACCTGCTATTATTTTATGCATAAAAAAAGTCAGAAAGATATTCTATTCACCAAAATTTGAACAAAATTCACTTTTGTGGTATGTAATAAGAAAGTTTTTAACAGAAAGAATATTGCCATAAATATTATTATATCGATAAAATATCCCCATAAATTCAAATGGCCTGGATATAACTCACAATATCTTACATAGCATTTTGATTTGGCTAAAGAGTAGGTGGGCCAGAAACAAATCTAACCGGTAAGATTGTAAAAAATTGTTATCAGATTAATGCTCAATAATTAGCATGCCATCGGAATGAAGGTTGGGCGATTGGCTAAATCCCCATCCCTGCAAAGCCCTAAAATGTTGCGAAACCTGAAGGCGGAACGGCAACGACCTCGCAATCGGAATAGGACTCTGGCATTGAATCCTGGAATGTCAGATCACTCAATTACTCTGGCGCTGTTAAGGCCCTTTACAAAAGGCCAATCAATATGAATTAAGAATACTGGCAATCCAGGGAACGAACCGGACTGGAAATTATATCCAAGGCATGAGGTTGCACAGAATATTCAAAAGTGGGAAGCCTACCGGAAAACGAGGAGGATATAGCCTCCACGATGAAAAAAATGACAACGGCCAGCGCTTGATCAAGCTATACGTTTGTTTTGCTTCCTACATCGACACATTTATGAAATAACCTGGGTATTACCAGATGCCAACACACAAAACCAGATCGATCATGTTCTGATCCAACAACTTGGAACCTTGAGCATACTTGACGTCCGTACATACCGAGGCACCAATTGTACCTCAGATCATTACTTGATCAAATTAACCTATCGATGTCATATGTCAAAGGCATATTCGACCAGCCCGCTACAAAAATTTAACATCATAAGGCTTCAAACAGTATCTGTGGCCAAACATTTTATGGAGACCCTCGACAACCAGCTGGCTCCCATCTTCAAAAAAGTAACGAGCTCTGGATGGAAGTGAAAGCAACTATTAAGACCGTGGCAGAACAGACGATCGGACATCAAGCCCGGCGCAAGAAAAATGAATGGTTCGATGATGGGTGCCGGAATGCATTGGGTAAAAAGAATCAGGCGTACGAAGAATACGTAGGTAGGAAAACCAGTTCGAAGAGAGAACACATTGAAAATCTCAGAAGAGTAGCAAATGAAATAGTTAGTACTAAGAAAAGAAAATACTATGGCAACCAATGAAGAAGTATAGATGTAAATTTAGTCAGAAAAAATACAAGGCAAGCATACAAAGTACTAAAACGCCTGTTCCGTCATCAAAGCCTAAAGTAATAATAAAGCGGTTCATTGATGAGATTCCAGTCAAGCTCATCAAATATGGTGGCAGCAGTGTTCATAAAGCTATTCACAAAGATAGTCAGCACATTTGGCAACAAGAACATATACCGAAAGAGTGAAGCCAATCAATCATATTCCCTATCCATAAAAAGGTGACAAGTTACAGTGCGAAAAGTTATAGAGGCATATCACTACTTTGTAGGGCGCACAAAATATTTTCAAAAATTTTAAAAAATAAAATCGGATCATACGCCAACAATATTATTGTGGAGTATAGGGCAGGTAGATCAACAATAGAACATTTGTTCACAGTCAAGCAGGTACTTGAAAAATGCTGGGGGCTTAACATGGACGTACACCAAATTTCCGTTCGACTTCAAGCAAGCATACGACAGTATTGATTGTAACGTACTATACTAAGTAATGATTTGCTTTGGCATCCCGGGAAAATTGGTCTGTCTTACCAAAACGACAAAGACGTCGATGACCTCCTAAGTTCGCATCAATAACCAACTTACCGATGACTTGACACAAATATCGGACTAAGGTGGAGATAGGCTGATCAGTTCGGCTCTGAAGTACGTCATCAGGAAGCTATCTGTCAATACGCAACGTACATTACTACACCAGTCGAGCCAACTAGTAGTCTATGCAGATGATATCAACATTTTTTCACGGTGATTAACAACTGCCAAGGAACTCTTCCTAAAATTTGACAGCGAAGCAAAACTAGTAGGGCTACAAATCAATGAAAATAAAACAAAGCTCCTTACGCAGTCGAGAAAAAATACTGCAAATACACAAAATATCACACTTGTGAGTACAGTATCGAAAATACGGGCAAATTTGTGTATTTAGGCGCCAAAATAATGTAAACGGGCAATGAAAGAGACGGAATATGCCGAAGAATACAGCTCGCAAATGAATTATTTCATTCAGTTTAGACGATCTTGAAGACCAGCTGCAAACACAGGAAAACAAAGCTCATGTATACAAATCTATGATATGACCTGTGTTATGCTATGGGTGTGAAACATAGACCCTAACCCAAGCATCCACAAGTTTATTGAACGCCTTTGAGTGACGGGTCCAGAGGCAAATGATCGGAACGGAGCTAGACGGGGACTAATGGCGAATTCGAAACAACCATGAGCTGCAAGACATTTTTGACGAACCGAAAGTCTCAACGATTGTAAGACTGTGGAAACTGCCATGAGCTGGACACATGAATCGTATGGACGAACAACGGATACCCAAAAAGGTATTCTTTGGGAGAACTGAACGCCGGAGACTAGTGGGGAAACCAAGGAAACGCTGGTCTGACTCGATCGACGAAGACAGTGTTTCGCTGCTCGCATTTCGAAATTGGAGGACGCAGGCAATGGACAGAGACAGTTGTAGGCACTTTTTGCAGGAAGTGAAGGCCCGAGAGGGGCTGTAGTGCTACGACGAGGAAGAATTAGCATGAAGGCGATCAGAGTCTGTTGAAAAATATACCTCAGAAAACTGAACATTGATCTTCATTATCTTAATCTACTTCATTGATTGCATTTTGATCCAAAGTTTAGTTATTTATCAAATTTATCTTAGGAAACTTAAAGGAGAACCTAAGAAAATACGTACATTTATTTTCGGTTAGACATTTTTATCATGGTGCTATCAATTTGAATTTTCCCGCCATTTGATTAAGTTTGCCCCTCCTCTGCGAAGACTACCCAGCTTCAAGCCACTACCACTACAATCAAAGAAGTTTTAAAAATACATACCCGATATTCGGAAAGTTTATGAGCTATCATTTACTCCATTCCTTCCCTTCTTAAGTCGTTGATCAGCTAAAGTCAAAGTCAAAGTCAAAAGCGCTTTATTTAATACTAATCGTTATAGATTTTCAAAGAATACAAAGCAAATTCCAAACAATAACAATCAAAAAACTTAATGGCCCAAATGGCTCTCTAAATTTGTACGTTATCATAAACTCATTTCATCAAAAAAAAACTATAGCAAATTCAATTAATTACGATTATTACATATTTTTAAAATTAAATTGGAAAAAGGAGAAAAAACCAACCAACACTATCCTAAAATTATTTATAATTAAGACACAACAGTGAAACTTTGATCCTAGACCTAATATGTTGTAACTTATTTCTAATAAAATACAATCAAAAAACTTTATCTTATACTAAAAAAATTCTGTAACAATGTTCCTAACCTAAGTGTCCTATCCTATCTCTAACGGAATATGGTAAACATTACATATACCTAACCTATACCTACAACAAAAATAAACAACAACACTAAATGTAGCAACAATGAGCTGAAACTCAAAAAAACGAAAAAACGAAAAACACCAAAACTGAAAAATAAACACGAATAATTTAGACATTGTCATTCAGCCACCAATACCTGGATTGCGCCGTCTCAACTCGATCAGCTTCAACGAATCTAGCAAATGAGTATCTCCATTGGAACCGTTGGTCTCGTGAACTCAAATTAGGAGGATATTTTATCTTCTTAACGGTGGCCCGTCGATATATGTGATGTATGACTGGGACGCCGTCAGAATCAAAAACATATCGATTCATGTCCAAATACACGAATGCTTCTGGAGGAATGAAGCCAGTAGCGAGGCAAGTCGCTATATACCCGTCTGTAGAGTGGAACGGCTGTAAAATCCAAGGGCTTTCACTCACAGTCACAGATCTTGCGATATGATTCTGAAGAAGTTTCAATATGAAAATATCGACTCTAGTCACTTCAGCAGTTTGATAAATTCTTCTATTCGATATATAATGTTTCCAATCCGTCTCAGGCTTTCTGTACAAACCAGTACATGCACGAAGACATTTCCTTTCGAAAACTCTTAGTTTTTCCACAGTACTAGCACTCTGGTTGTACCAGATCTGACATCCATATGTCAAAACTGGTCTAACCCTGGTCTAACCAGTGTCTTGTAACAGATCATTTTGACCTTTTGATCAATGTATCTGGAATGAAAGAGTTTTCGAAGGGCCATGACTACTTTTAGTGCCTTACTGATCATGATTTTCACATGTTCAGTGTAGTACAGATACTGATCGAGATAAACACCGAGGTATCGAACACAGGATTTATGTGGACCCCGTTCAAGACTACCCTCACCAGCCATGATGTGGAAATCTTTCGAATTACGTTTCAGGTCTTGACTGACCCCCTGCAGCGTTGTCCGAAACAAGATTGTTTCACACTTTTGCGCATTGATTTTAATTCGCCAATTGTCAGTGTACAGCTGTACACCATTGAACATTTTTTGGAGATTACTCTGAACTATTGTAGCTTTTCGGTCTGCCGTATAAATGATCAGATCATCAGCAAACGCTACCAATTATCGCGTTGGCGAGACGTTAAAATCAAAGCCGTTCAATAGCTTGCGAATGAAGATTGAGAAGAGCAGAGGCGCAGTAACTGTTCCCTGCTGTAGACCATTCAAGACCTTGAACTCGCGCATTGTTGTCAGATTTCCATCAGTTACAACAAACGATTTCCCGTATAACATATTACACATCATGGCGACAAGGTGTCTGGGGAGCTTGTCCTGAAGGAGCTTAAAAATTAGTCCATCTAACCATACCGTATCAAAGGCTTTCTCCATATCAATGAGGCATGCTCCAACACATTGTCTATCATTTAGTTTCCAACAGATGTCTGAGGTTACTTTCGTTATTGCATGTGTGGTCGAATGCCTGGCACGAAAACCAAATTGGCAATTCGGCATCAACTCATTTTCCTCAATGTGGGCGTTTAATGCTCTGTTGAGTATCATTTCAAACACCTTACTGATGTTAGGCAGCAAGCTGATTGGGCGATAGCTTTTGGGGTATGAAGATTCTTTTCCTTTCTTCAAGATCGGAAATACCTTAGCCTTTTTCCACTCATTTGTGAAATATGAATTGCTCAACATGTTGTTGAACAATATGCAATAGTTCCTAATAGCAACCTCAGGCAAATGTCGGAGAACTACATTTGGAATACCATCAGTACCACATGATTTCTTGTTGTTTGTCTTGCGAAATATGAAACACAAGTCTTCATAGCTGACAAAATAATCAATAAGATTCAAGCTCGGTATGAGGTCAGATGTTAATGTTTCATTGCAATGAAGAATTGATTGGCCGTTCAGGCTTGATTTGAAGTCGGAAACTTTTGCTTCAACGACCTCTGAAAAAATTTGGTTCCCTCTCTCAGGGTTTGGTAGATGAACCAATTCAAAATGAGTTCCAATCAGGGCAAGTTTATCCAATCCTTCACAAATAATCCTGTTTCCATTTCTATCCGGAGTCGTACTATCAATTTCGATACCAGCCCTATCGAGAAGATTTATCTCATCACTAGTGACTTCAAGATTCGATACCTTCACTCGAGACTTCTTGCGGAATATGCTATTCACTTTCGCGAACACGCCGTCTGGGTCCTGTGGGCTAATACCCCTCAATTTTTCCGCCCATTGATTGCTGACCTCACTCCTGAAGTATGACCGGATTAAGTTCCGGACATTCTTCAGATGTTATTTCAACAAAGACAATGAGGGATGGTTGTAATCCAAAAATTGTCGATAAATATTGTTGACGCGTGTGAGAAGGAGGCTTTTCAATCTTTTCAACCTTGCGATGGTTGGTGTTTCATATCCTTCCATATTGTTTCGATGTTTAATCTTGGGAACTACTTTCTCAATCGTTTCCAACGTCAGCTTCTCTAACTTCGACAAATAGACATCTATTTCATCGTTCGTTAGAATCCTATCATTAGGAGCCATTGAGCAAGAGTTCCCACCATTAGAAAGGGGACATTGCTTCTGGTACTCCCGATTAAACTTCTTTTGAAACTTTCCCCAGTTTGTTTTTTTGAAATTCAACCGATGACTTTCATGTTGAACTGGAATGAGGAAGAAATCATCCCTGTGATGATTAATTTCTATTACGATTGCGTTATGGTTGCTATCATAAGGAAGCACCTGCAGTTTCCGTTGAGGACTATTAAAGTTGAATTCAAGTCTTGCGTCAGCAATGCAAAGGTCCAAATATGAATTTGTCCTTGGGTATGTTGGGAACTCCGACCCATATAGATTGCACCTGTATTCAATTTGGTTCTCTGTTATCCATGATTTCAGGAATACACCTCTTAGATTATTGGTGGCATTCAGCCATGTTGTATGCTTGGCGTTCAGATCACCAGCAAGAATATAATAGCTATGCAGCCTGTTCAATTCGAGTATTTCAAACAAGGAATTGAGTTCCTCCTTGAGCTTGAGAACAGTTCCACCAGTTGCATAGGCAGAGATAACGAAGAGGTTATCCCCACCTGGCAGTGAGATTTTGATAACGGACACTTCAAGAGATTCAAAGCTTTTGAATTCGACTTTTTCAATATTTTGGAAACGATAGGGTCTTCGAACCAATATCCCGGTGCCACCTCCCCCATCACCTATTACCCTATCTTCTTACGAATTCGAAATCCTTGAATGTCATGGAGTGCCATGAATTGAGGTGGGTTTCGGTTAGAAGTAGGATGTCAGGCTTTTGTCTGGCAATGAATTCAAGGAGATAATCACGCCGATGTATAGTAACAATGGAGTTGACGTTGATCGAGATGAGACGAATCCTATCCGTGGGAATGTGGCTGGATGACAACTTATTTTGAGGCATTTGAAAGCCGTAAACGCTGAAAAACAATGTTAATTTTCGAATCTTGTTTATCGATTCACTCCGATAAGGAATTTAGTTGCTGATAAATTTTAAGGAGCAGCTCATTATTGCCACTTAAATTATTTACACTATTTTCCGCATTTTCTGCTGGTCCTCTAGCGGCTTGTGCAAATGATACTCCGGGCTTGACGAAGTTTGGAGCTAAGACACTGCGGTGTATTTGTGTTTGCTTTGGGGCAGATTTCAATCTTGCATCCTGATATCGGGAGCATCCTCGATATGATGCCGAGTGACCAAAAACACCGCAGTTCACACAATATAATTTCTCTTTTGGCTCCATCTGAGCCAATTTGCACTCACCGGGAGCATGCACGTCTTTGCCTTTAACGCATCGGTAATGCATGGCGCAGTTGGCAGCCGAATGCCCAAATCGTTGGCAGCGATAGCACTGGTTGATTTCTCGTTTCTGGAGGCGTTCCCACCTCACCACTCGAAAATTTAAATATCTGATTTGCTGAAGAGCGCTTGGACTGCTCTTATTTGTTATTTGTACCAAATAAAGTGGTAAATTTTTTTTACCTACCGTCGACCTTCTTGTCGCGAATGTTTTAACTGAGACAAACTCGATTTGTGGTGCTGTTTCCTTGAAAACCTGAAGAAGATCGACGGTATCTTCTCCGCAGTCCAAGCCCTTCAGCAAGAACGTCTGGTTCTTCTCGCTTTTCGGGGTATAAGTGAAGTGCGGAACCTCCCCAGAATTGAAAGCATTTTTCGCTGATTTGAAATCAACCAGTGATTTCGTTCTAATTGATAGCTTCTCGGAATTTATTCGTTTGATTTCGAAATTTGTCAATTTGTCCATGTCCTTTCCGCTTTGACCGAAGACATTAATTGGCGGAACTTTCTCGGTATTCTTGGCTACTTTTTGAGGAGGACCAGCAGAACTATGGGCTGGTTTCTTCTCCTTATTTCTACTTTCATTATTTTTATTTTTTAAATATAAGATAAAATTATCATCTTTATTACCTTCGTCTACCTCCATATCCTGTTGGAGTCCATCCAGCGCCGCAAAGTAGTTCTGGCTTTCTTTGGTGCCACCAGCACTTAATACCTCTTCAGTGATTATTGGTTTTGCAGCTTTCTTCTGTTTTTCGATTTTTCGTATCGGATCAATATCTTGAACTTTTTTTGCCGTCTTGAACATTTCTTCGTACGTTTGAATTCTTGCCTTTAACTCTTCGATTTCACTTCGAATGCGACACACCTCCTGTCTATCCTCGAGCACTTGTGTTTTACGACCGGCATCTGCGGTATCCTGGGTGCTCGGGTGTCTCCGTTTGATGACACTTGCCAATTTCACACCGTCACTCTCCCCGGGGCCCCCCAACGGAGGGAAGCCGTCGGGCTCCTCCATACAGCAGTCCCGAGTTGTCTTTGGTTTGTTGCCTTTTCTTGATTTATTGGTATGGTTGGTCGATGCCTTCGACGATTAATTCTTCCCCAATAAAATCAAAACTTGCTTTTGACTGACTCGTACAAAATTAATTCAATTATTTGAAACTGACTTTTGTGAAAAATTAATTAATTTTTAAAATTAATGACAGGAGCGGTTAAAAACACGTCTACACGCAACGAGTGCTAGACGTAGAATTTCATTGATTAGCTATTGCTCATGAAGAAACTTCGATATTTCGATGATTAGCAATTAAGTACAATTAGGCCTAAGCAGAATTAGGCGATAGAAGAAAATATGTGGTGCGTGAAAATGTGGTGGTCCGTGACAAATGAAAATGATGATATTATATACTCGTAGTAACAAAATTGTAATGAATTTATATACATGATAAGCTCATTTAACTTTTTCTAAGCCCAGTCAAAGGTCTTCTGGCAGGAAAGTGCATGCTTTCAAAGTGCTTTTAACCTAACTCATTCACATAATACGCAAGCACACAAAATATTTGGGTGAAAATAGGAGAATTCTTGTCGCTATATTGATTGCGTGAAAAGCAAGCAATCAAAATGTGTCAAATTGATCCTTAAAACTTAAACTTGTGTTTTTATGTATGTTTATTTTATAAACATGAAATCATACATTATTCTTTTGTTTAATTAAAAAGGAAATTTAAAAATTTACATCATTATTACCTTAATCTATTGTAAACTTAACAAAAAACCTCATTTTATATCATTTCACTTTCCTTAATACATACTCGTAGTCTTTATGAAATGTAAGAGTAAGATCAATAATTTTTCAGTCCAAATGCATTGATTGGGATGAATTCAGACGTTTTTTGTTTTCGATTAATGAAGATTTTTTGTTTAGTCGATCATTCCTTATTATCATCTCCATCTTCATTACTTCAAAGTATTGAAAAAATTATAACAGTTACCTGATTTAAAACTATAGCTCTTAAAATCTTATGAATACTATTGCGCGTGTAATTTCTTCTCGCACCGCTTTGTCAACTTTCTCATTTACTTCACTATGATTCTCCATTCTTCGTAAATTTTGTTTGTACTTGTAAGCATTCTTTAATACTTCTCCTTTGAATATGTTTTGTTTATGCTCAAATTTTTCAAAATTATTTCTGATGCGCAATGAAAACACTAATACATATAACATGGATTTACATTCACAGCTTACATTTTACTCATGTTCATTTATGTATAAAATGCCTGAATTTACATCTTTAGAGTTACTTGTACACTTACGTTATCGAATTTTTGTTCGTTTAATTGTTTGGCACGTTCTTATTCCTAATGCAGAATAAAATTACAAGTAATGACAGGTGTTTATATAACTGTCTTTTCAATTTTTCTTAAATGAGGGAAGCCCTATATTACTTGACACTTAATGGTAGTGTGCGTTGGGCCATTGTATAATTTATAAATTTTCGATAAGAAAATTTGCAAATGGTTTTTTGTTTAAAGATTATATAAAAATATTACTTCTTTCTTGAGTTTTTTTTCGAATTGATTACTCGTATGTATATACTCGTATTTCATTTCCCACTTGAATGCATTTGAATTGTATGATGATATACTCGTATTTCTACATACTCGTATATATACTTAGTTGAGATCGATCCTACTTTTGAGTTAGATAACGAGATTGTTTTGCAGCTGAACTTATATAGAAAACTCGTACTTGGAGATTAAATCAGCACTACGAAAGCAGGGCACCAAACGATCATTTATTTGAAATGCTTTGAATCAATCAAAATGTGTTGATATTCAACACAAAAGTTATTTACAGCATATTTTGATCCCAGGTTATATTTACTTCAGCTGCATTTTTGAAACAACAATCAAATTCAAAATATCTTGTTTTATATATTGTAGTATTAAAATATGTAGTAATTAATAAAAAGCTGGGAACGGATGGTAGTTGGCGGGATTTGCCGTCGGGTGATTTGCTGTCGACAGCACTGAACGGCCTGTAGAGTGGTAGTTGCTTTGATGGTACCCTCCAAGACTCCGAGTAGATATCATGTGACGGTTTTGTGGAGAGTCGCCCAACAATCGACTTTGATCTGCTCCCAACAATCTGTTGTTTTGCTCCATTAGTAAGTGCGCAGCTGGGTCAACTAGCAGTCGATGCTGTTCTGGGTTAGAGACAGCCAGGAGCCGATGTTGCTCAGCAGATGATAATAAACGGTGATGGTCGATTGGGTCTCGACCATTGTGCTGTGCTATTTGGGATGAAAGGAATGTTCTATTATTGCTGACAGCCATATTAGCATTTGGAGTAAGATCCAGTGAGACCATTCTCAACATATCATGGTGAGGATGGGAATAGGACAGAGCAGGTGGTGAGCTAACTGGATAGTTAGCTGTTCTACTAAGATCAACAGATGTAGTTTGATCATGATCCTGGTCTGTGATTTGCTCTGTGATGATGTTGTGCAATGGTTGATGTTGCATTGAAATCTCCTGCTGTTGTTGCTGTTCCCTTTCTGAAAGAATATCGTATATATGATGATGGTAACGTCCCAGGCCTATATTTGAATTTGCAGAGCCGGGCAGTTGAAAGTTGTGATGATAATTACTTCCCACGTTCGCCCTTGAACTCATATCTAGCCCTTGTATCTCAGAAATTTCGCTGGTGGTACTACTTCGGAAGCCCCCAACATCAAGTTCTTGATTGTTAATGTATTTTACCGCTGGGTTTGTTGCGCTATCATACTTGGAATACATTAGATCAATTTGAGATGCATGGAATTTCATCCGCATTTCCTCTCCGCTGGTGACACTGGGGAATAGAGTTAAAATAAAATAGTCAATTATTTTGTTTGTTCTATGCTCGCCAGGCAACGCTTTTATCTTCAAAAGCTGTCGGGCCTTGCTGATTTTGGTATGCAGAGGTGTTTCGACTTACTTGAGCTATCTTCAATATCTAAAGGATGTGTGGATGAAAATAACTTCTTATAGTATCGGTAGGGTTAGGCAGATAGGACCAGGGTTAGGACAGGTTGAGGGTTGTCGGGAATACTAATTTTTTGTGTTGTTGCACTGTTTATCTTGGTTCATCTCGCCTCCGTTTTCGTCGGAGGGTGTGGTCTCGTAATGAGAAAAATGTATCAGAATTTGTCATCACTTGTTTTTTGATTATATTACCGTCAATTTTTAGGGTCTATATTTCAACTGTTTCTAAGATGTGTTTGCAGGTGCGTCGCGTGGTTGGAGTCTGCCTTATTATGTAAGAAAGGTCGTAAGTGCTCTTTCGTTGTTTTTCATATGTATTCTATGTCATTATTTTGTATGCCAGGATACGTCACTATTCTCGTACATTCATCTGTCATTAAGTTTTGGTATCAATTTCCTTCCAATGTTGTGGTTAGTATTGAACGTAGTTCGAAGTTTGTATTTCTTACGGATGTTTGATAATTTGTACGTGTCTTTCTCCATGTATGTTAACGAAATCAATTGTTGGTCGTTCTTTTGTGTTTCAGTCAGTTGGTGTTCCTATTTTTGGTTGTACTGTAGAATAAGCTTATCAATGTAACATTCCTTATATCCATGATAACAAGCTTCTCTGTAAATAATGCTGTGTTCACTGGAGTAGTTAACAGGGATTATGGGGATGCAATTGAGTCTGTATACCATTGATTTGTATTCTGTTAGTTAGTGTTGTGCGGGACGGTTAGATGTTATATGTATGGCATGATCAGTTGTGGATGGTTTTCTGTGTATTTTGTAGTCTAATCATATTTGTTTCTGTATCGTGGTTAGGTCTATATAGTTGAGATATTCGGTTGTTTCTTTTTCTACAGTGAAAAATATATTTGGGTGTATTTCAGTCATACAGGTAAGTATTTCATCTTGTTTATTTTTTTTGCGAGCCGATAATATTGAATCAGTCATCAAAATATTGCTTGAAAGCACTAAAGTTAATTTTTTACCTATTTTGGGTGTGAACACGTCTTCCAAGTATTATGAGAATATTTCTCACATTATTGACGACATTAACTGCCCCATACCCAATCTATAGTTGAGAATATATGTAAATGTTTTATTGAGCCTAAAAGAGTTCTATTTGGTTATAGTCCTTTATGAGGTTGAGTAGTCTCTCTGTAAATCGTCGGTTGCTATTGAATGAATGCTTTTCTTATAGGGTGGCCAGCGTTTCATGGATGGAGGTAGAAGTAAAGAGGTTTCTGATGTTTAGTGATCAATATCGGCAAGTGTTAGTCAATGTTAGAGAGGGGGTGGAATTTGCTAGATTATGGCTTTTCAAAGTGTATTTGCGTCCAGGTGTATGTCATTAGGCAGTATTGCTACCAATCACAATGCCAGTTTGGATGCAGGAACTAGGTGATAATTGGAAACAGGTCGGATAGGTCTACTGGTTTTATGGAGCTTAGATTGTGCTTAACGGGGTGGTGTGGATGGATTTGAAACTATATAGTGGTGTTTAATGTTAGGAAGAATGATTAGAGATGATTGTACCATATCAGTAGATAAGCCTACTCAGAAATTATTAATGGAGTCTTTGCTCACTGTTTCGTAACCATTGGTATTAGTGAAGCCAGTTTTATGTCTTTTGCCAGCCTTTGTCACTACTAATAAATTTGCAGTAAGTGCTCTTTGAATGTTTTTTAATGTTTGATGACCTTTATGAAAACGGCAAGTAGATATACTACAAAAAAATACGCACTATCATAAACAAAATAAACTTCCACGAAGACAATACGATATTAAAGCAAGAAGAAAATTAGCTGACAACTTAAAAGCAATGACAAACGCTGCCAAAGGAAATACAACAGTTGTCCTCAAAATAACGAGCTATATACAAAAACAAAAGACTTCATAAGCGCCAATTGCTATGAACAAGTAAACAAAGACCCTACTGAAAGTTCCAAGCAGACTAATGTAAGGCTATATTACAATCACCACTAATCAATTCTTTTATTACTAAACACCGCTGCAATCCATCCACAAACCCAATATCCCTTTCTGGCTTGTTGTCAACTACCGTCTAGGTTCTGCATACCGATAAACACGATACATGGTAACGATACTAATTGATACAGTGGACCTTGATAACAAATACACATTAAAGAACAGCCGTGATCTAGTTCTCTCCACAACCTTTCTAAGATTGGCTGACACTTGTTGACTTTTATCACTAGACATTAGCAACCTCTTTATGTCTATATCCGTTAATTACACACTGCCCATCTTAAAAAAACGTTTATTCAATAACAGCCGGCTATCCAATCTCATAAAGACTTCAATCAAGTAGAATTATTTTAGGTAAAATAATAGCACATACGTTGCTAAGGGCAGTTTGAGTATGGGACATTTAATAATAATAATATCAGAATATTTCTTCAATCCACGAAAGAAGTTTTTATAGCCAAAATTGTCTAAGAATCCAATGCAGTGTATTTAAACCGATAGGTGGATGACTTTTTCATCATTGTTGACTCGCGAGATAAATAGATAAGATGAACTATCTATTTTTATGAATGAAATGCATTCAAATATAAGTTTCACTATGTGCAAAGGAACAAATGGACAACTCAATTATATGGGCCTAGCCGTAACATGGGAGCAAACATTATTGATTGAAACAGAAAACCAACCACAAATGATCATACCATACACGTAGCATTGAACTAATTCATACAGCATAAACCAGCAGCATAAAGATCAATGGTGCAAAGGCTCCGCGCTATCTCCATCCCCCTACTAATTACTCCAACGAACTAACCAACATTTTCGGTGAAGCTAGTTATAACGGAAACAAATAATGAGACATTGACAAACTTTTTACACAGTACAAACAAAAACAGGAGCACCTACTGACGTAAATGCACAAGAACGGCTACCAGTACATTTTGTTAACATACGTACAAGTAGGTAAAGAGAACGTATATAATTAAACTTGCTTATGAAATACGAACTGTAAACTACATCCAAAACTCACAATAACATTGGAATCAACTTGAAGCCAAAACTAAATGACACGTTTATATACAAGAATAGTGACCTAATCAAACTGACATGCAAGGATTGCAACCTGGTATACATTTGAAAAAAACCACACAAACTAACGGCAAGATACAAAGAGCAATTATGATCTTTCTGATATAACAAGGCAGACTTCAACTAGGTGACTTACCTGCAAAACCACGCATACGAGCCTGATGCAATGACAAACTGAATGATATTGTTACACAAATAAAACAAAATACAGAAAAGTTTTGATATTTGACATTCGCCAGGTCTTGCATCGTTTTGAATGAAACGCATTTTGACCCTATGGAATCATCTTTGGCTCTGATAAATGTATGAAAGGAAGTTTATTTTTAAAGGCATGGGAACTATACCCTAATATTCAGTCCTAGGTCTTTTTTTGTTTGATTATTCACTAATCCTCTATCATCTTGACCGAAAATAGTCTACCAAACAAAAGATAAATGATTTGATATTCCACTACCTTATCTAGCTAGCAGTGAAACCCTGCCTATGCCTTAAATAACAAGCTGATTTCCGTCCGATCTTTGGGCGTGAAGATAATTCTAAAGTCACAAAATGCGTTTTCAACCAAAATGCTGCAAGGCTTGACGAGAATCAAAAATCATTGATTGACTACACCCTTGAAAGACTGGTAACATATACACATAGAAAGAAAGACGGTAATTATCAACGAAAAGCTTATGGAAAATTCCGAAATAATTTTTTCAGTACGATACCACACCCCTCGATGAATATGGAAGCAAGAGGAAACAGAACAAACGGCCATTCAAAAGAAGTAAAAACAGAAACATAATATCCCTGATAACTCCCTACCTGCCTTATTCTAGAGCGGGCCTGATTACGCTACCCCGCTTACAAGGTCATTTTCTTCTACACATCCCTTATACAATGGAGATGGATCAAGCAAGTCGGAATGCATACGTTTAACAAAATGAACAAGGCGTGACGGCTTTTCAAGATAAAAGTATGATAAAGTTTTTAATTTCTCGTTTTTTTATTAATGTGAATAAGCCTATGCATAAGTATAAATATATTCATGTATGCATATAAATTTACATAAAATATACATATAAATATAATATATATATATATATATATATATATATATATATATATAAATATATATATATATATATATATATATATATATATATATATATATATATATATATATCTAGATATATATAAGTATATATATATATATATATATATATATATATATATATATATATATATATATATATATATATATATATATGTATCTATATATACATACATATATATATATATATATATATACATATATATATATATATATATATATATATATGTATAAATGTATAGATATATATATATAGATATATATATATATATATATATATATATATATATATATATATATATATATATATATATATATATATGTATACATATATAGATATATATATATATATATATATATATATATATATATATATATATATATATATATATACATATATATATATAAATAAATATATATATATATATATATATATATATATATATATATATATGTATATATATATACATATATATATAAATATATATATATATATATATATATATATATATATATATATATATATATATATATATATATATATATATATATATATATATATATATATATATATATATACAGTCTTCCACAAAAGTCAAGGTACAGTGATAAATATCATGAAAATTGTTTGATATTTTTATTTAAAAAACCTATAGTGATAAAATTTTTTTTGGTATTACTTCAACTATAATCATTACACTTTAAATTCATGTAAAACAAAACGAAAATTCTGTCGTATTAATATATTATTACATATGATGTGTTGGAAAGTCAATGAATGAAGTCCACAAAAGTCATGGTACACCTAAAGAAAAATGATACAAATTGTAATTATAGTCTTGCATAGTTATTTGAATTATACTTTTCTTAATATTTTGTCGGATATCCTTTCATCTGAATTACTGACTTCAGTCTTTTAGGCATAGAATATACCAATTTTTTAGTAAATTCGCTGCTGATTCTGGCCCAC
>OZ017739.1:235315132-235355132 GCA_963969285.1 Odontomyia ornata | reverse complement strand
TGGGTGCGGTGTTCAGGGATAACATATTTCAGTGTTTATCTGACGCCTAACGAGGCAATGCGACCTTTTCGAACCAAACTCGATGCACTGGAGGACGCTGTCTCGAACACAGAGGGCCACATGCTGGTCGGGGGAGACTTCAATGCTAGAGCCATTGAATGGGGTATGCCACAATCCGACCATAGGGGAAAGCAAATCTTGGACATGGCGGCCAGAACAGCGCTTTTTGTCCTAAATACTGGTAACACCCCTAATTTCCGCCGCTGGGGTTGCGTAGGAACCATACCCGATGTGACACTCGCTTCGGAGTCCCTGGTACCCAGAGTACACAACTGGCGAGTACTAGAGGACTACTCGGCTAGTGATCACCAGTATATAGCTGTTGAGATTCACGACGGTGCCACTCTGCGTGCATATGCCCAAACTTCAATCCTCGGATGGAGGACTGGGATAATGGACGTCGAGAAGTTCACTGACGCGCTTACGGCAGGCGCACGGTTGCTGGGAGCTCCGCCGGGGAGTGGAGGGCCTACAGCCAAGGACTTGGTGAACTCAACTATGAGTACCATCATAGCTGCTTGCGAGTCTTCCATGCCCCCTCGGAGACCCCGACATGGTAAGCCTCCAGTATACTGGTGGTCAAACGAGATCGCCGAACAAAGAAGCGAGTGCTACAAACTTCGGCGAGAGGCCCAGCGGGCGCGAACACGGGAGGAGGCAGACACTAGGCTAGCAGCATACAGGTCCGGCAGGAAATATCTTCGCAGGCTTATTAACAAGAGCAAGGCCCGATGCTGGCAAGACCTCGTGGACGATGTAAATAGGGATCCGTGGAGCCTTGGCTACAAGCTGGTCATGGGGAAACTTGGTGCCCTACGGAAGCCTTGTATACATGACGCGGAAAAGATGGACGCGATAGTGCGGGGACTCTTACCCGCCCATCCCGTCCGTGTTGACGCTGTCCATGGTGAAACAGCAGTCGAGTGCCCACTCTTCACACAGCTGGAACTGGAGGAGGCAGTCCTCTCCCTGAAAGCGAGGAAGGCTCCAGGTCCAGATGGTGTCCCAGCTGAGGTTTTGCAGCTCGTCTATCACCATTGTCCTGACTTGCTGCTCAGCACATTCAACGCTTGCCTACGGGATGGGGTTTCCCCGGTACGATGGAAGGTGGCGAGGCTCGTGCTGGTCAGCAAGCGGAAGGGAAGTCCCGAATCGCCGTCTGCATACCGCCCGTTATGCATGCTAGACACGGCTGGGAAAGTGCTAGAGAAACTCATCAAGGGAAGACTCACTGACGCGATTCGTGCTGCTGGGGACCTATCTCCTCGGCAGTACGGCTTTAGAGCAGGACGTTCTACCATTGATGCGATTGCAGAGGTGGTGAACGCGGTCCAAAAGGCAGAGGCATATAGTCGCACCAAGCGACGGATCGTCCTGTTGGTGACACTCGACGTCAGGAATGCCTTCAATTCCGCTAGATGGGTGGATATTCTGGACACGCTGGAAATCTCTTTTCAAGTTCCAGGATATCTAATGCGGCTTTTGAGGAACTACCTAAAGGACCGAAGCCTGCTCTACGACACGACACAGGGCCAACGAAGGATGGAAATTACATCGGGTGTTGCCCAGGGATCTATCCTTGGTCCGGACCTGTGGAACGTGTCTTACGACGGGCTACTGAGACTTGAGATGCCAGATGAGTCGCGCTTGGTCGGCTATGCGGACGATGTTGCGGCTCTGGTCGCCGGACGCACCGTTGAACAAGCGCAACTTAGGCTAGGTATGCTAATGCGCCGAGTGAGGGACTGGATGACTGCTCGCGGGCTCAGTTTAGCACTGGAGAAAACCGAAGTGGTCATCTTGACAAAAAAGAGAATCCCTAGAGTAAGGATGATCAGTATTGGAGATACACAGATCGGATCGAAGCCAGCGGTGAAGTACCTGGGGCTACTGATCGACTCGAAGATGAGTTTCTCTGAGCAAATCAGGGCAACGGCTGAGAAGGCTGCTTCGGGAATATCGGCCCTGAGTCGACTTATGGCCAATGTAGGGGGACCCAGTCCATCAAGAAGACGCCTCTTGATGAGTGCTGTAGGGTCAGTGCTACTGTGCGGAGCAGAGGTATGGGGCGACGCTCTCAGCAAGGAGGTATACCGAAAACGATTGGCACAGGTACAGAGAAGAGGAGCACTGAGAATTGCATCTTCATATCTAACAGTCTCCGACTCGGCGGTGAGAGTGATTGCAGGCGTGATACCTGTCGCCCTCTTTGCTAGAGAGCGCCGCGCTATTTACCTGCGTCAAAACCAGGATGCGAGGGAGATGGTTGTCCGCAAGGAGAGACAATGCTCGCTCAACGATTGGCAGCAGTCTTGGAGGAATTGCACGAAGGGAGTGTGGACTGCGCGCCTCATCCCGGATGTGAGACCGTGGCTAAATCGAAGGCATGACTTCTATCTGACCCAGCTTTTGAGCGGGCACGGGTGTTTTCAGTCTTACCTGCCCAAGATCGGCAAGTCACGGTCTCCCGATTGTCGGTTTTGCCCAGGAGAGGAGGACAATGCCTGTCACACATTTTTTGCGTGTACCAAATGGCCCAGGCTGCGAAGGGAACTCTACAGGGAGACGGGAGAGCTCACCCCGGATAATATAGTTGCGGTGATGCTCGAATCGGTTGACAAATGGAACCAGGTGGCACATTATGCTCGGGCAGTCCTAAAATATAAAAGGGACTCACAGCAGCCGGAGGCACTGGGGCTGGGGGATCGCTCTTCTGGCAATTCCTCTTCCCCTCTCCCCTCCCGCTAGGAAAGGGACTCCCCAGCTTGAAGGCGCCCCATGGCGTAACAAAACGAGACCTGGCCCGAAGTAATGTGTCAAACGGCTCCAGGCTAGGTTATCAGATTGACAGGGGAGGTGTTTAGTGGGTAGTCCAAAGGTATCCTCGATGGGAGTGCCACACTGCCCGACTCGGCGGGCATAAATGCCTTCACCTCCCTACCACAAAAAAAAAAAAAAAATTCTAACCCCAATGAAGCACGTTAATATCTTATCCTAGCACTTCAACTGGATAGATAGAGAGTTGTCCATTTTGTGGTTTGGGAAGTATAACCCTGCCATTTGACATTTGTCAAAATCAAATGTCATCCAAAGCGTTTTTTCTAGCTGAAGGTTTGCCATTTAGAAATATGGATCCTTTAACAGTCAAAAAACGCGTTAAAACTATTAAATTTAATTATAAAAATAGTGATTCTGCTGTATCAACATTCAGGGCTTGAAGAGCCGATTACGGTTGACATAATCGACCTACACAGCAAACAAGTTCGAACACGGTGAGAAAATTTGCAAAATCTGGATCGGTTATTGATATTGCAAGGCCTGTGCATCATCGCAACATTCGTTCTGCTGAAAATAACGCTGCCGTTGCCCAAAGTGTGGAAGAAGACCTGAATTCGTCAATTCCTCGATGTACTCAACATTTGGGCTTGTCTAACGACTCATTATGGCGGATTTTGCATTTAGATTTGCATCTCCATCCATACGAAATCCAACTCACTCATGAACTTAAGCCTCAAGTCCATACACAACGCAGAATGTATGCGAATTGGGTGATTGAACAACAAGCCATTGATAACGATTTTTCGAACAAAATTTTGTTCGAAAAATCGTGATGAGGCTCATTTTTCACTCAGTGGCTAAGTAAATAAACAGAATTGCCGCATATGGGGCTCTCAAAATCCTCAGGTGATCGCAGAAAGGCCTTTGCATCTGGAAAAAGTGACCGTTTGGTGTGCATTATGGTCTGTTGGCGTTATTGGCCCGTATTTTTTTGGAAACGATCAAGAAAGAGCCATTACAGTCAACTCTGACCGCTATGGACGGATGTTAAGCGATTCATTTTGGAGAGAAATTGAAGATTATGATCTGGAGAACATGTGGTTCCAACAGGATAGAGCCACACAACACAGGCTAATCGAGCACTTTTGCTGGAGAAATTTCCAGGACACGTTATTTCGAGATTGAGTGATGTCAATTGGCCCGCAAGATCCTGCGACCTAACACCTTTGGATTTCTTTTTATGGGGCTATGCAAAAGATAGTGTTTACGTGAACAATGCTTAAAATCTTGAGGAATTGAAAATCAATATCCGTGAAATTATGGTCGAGGTATTGCCGTGAATGTGCCGAAAAGTCATTGAAAATTGCCTCAAAAGAATTGAAGCCTGTAAGAGGTCTCGTGGAAGACATTGGAATAATGTTGTGTTTCATGTATAATGGCCAAGTTCTATCTTTATATTGAATAAAAAAATTGTTTTCCATCTGAATATTTTATGTGTTTTCTTTAGCTTTATTTTCCCAAGCATAAAATGGATAACCCTATAGATGCGATTTGACTTGAACTTTGTCTATTTTGTATTTATTTTGCTTATTTCATCTTAGCATCCAAGCACTTGAACTTGAGCTAAATGTGATAATTGCAGCACAAAATGAAACAAGTTGGGTAGACAGACCTATGCTCATGTCAGAAGGGTTTTGTACTCTACTTACAAAACGCAGTAACGCAATCTTATAAATTACCATCTGTTTGCTAAATTTTATTGAATTTAAGGGTACCGTTTAGATTTTATTCAAGAAAACATAAAATCGATAAATCATACTATTACTAACAAAGTTGAGTGAATTTCGACTTCTCATGTATTTGTGTTGTTGTACTCATTAAGGCCTACATTCATGATTTTTTTCATATTTTTCGGATTTAAGGTGTCCAATCGCGAGGGGGGGTACGCAAAAAGTTCGTACATTTCCCCTTCCCCTGCCCCCCTCGGTACTCATAAGGCAATTTTAAGACTTGTTTTGAAAATATCTCAACGAGACCTTTCCAATGACACCCTACTCGACTACCAATGGTGAATTTTTTTTTGAGGTGTCACCTCCCTATATGGGGAGACCCCCCTTAAACCCCTTTGAAAAAATTTTCCCCCCCTTGAACTTTCAAGAAGTTACCACTTCTGACCTTTCTACAAAGATTCATGGCTGTAGCCTTCATAGTTTCGGAGAAAAAGTGCTGTGACATACAGACGAACGGACGGACGGACAGACGGACACAGGTCGTGATTGCAATAGGGTTTTGTATTTTAGTACAAAACCCTAAAAAGGCGAATTGCTAGTGAACAACTGCTAAATTTATTACTAGTCAGAAAACATTTATGTTCTAATTTTGCTTACAAATGATTTTCATGCAAAACAAACTATCTCACGACAATTTCCATCTGTGAAGATTTCAATTGTTTGTTATTTCACCTGGTTGTGATCTTGAACTTTAAACTGATCACATTTTGTCTGGAATTTGTCGTGAAAATTAGAATGTGCAGACAAGCACGTGCATGGATATTTGATATAATATGTACGAGTATGTACCTGCAGAATAAATTTTGCTGGTTGAAAACAATGACGAATGCAAAGGTAAGTATATTATTACAAGTTATGAATTTTAATTTGATGTAATATGAATTCTTAAGTTAGTATCTTTTTGATGAAACTGAGCAGACTTGAAGCAATAATTAGGTGAATTACTCAAGAGAAATTTACTTTTTGCGAAGACTATCTTATAAGGGTTTCATACATAAAATAATTTTACAAACTCCTACTAAAGTCGTCATCTGTCCACCTGTCTGTGAGTCACAGCAAGTTTTCTCGTAAGCGATATAAGCTATAAACATGATATTTTGTAGGTAATTTTGAGTCCAAATTTTTTTCAAGGCCTTCAAGGGAGGTCTCCTCATATGGAGGGCGATCCATAAAAAAAAATTTTTACCGAAGATGGTCGATATGGGTATCTAATGAAAGATGTACGGGCAGACAGGTCTTCAAAGTAGCGATCGATGAAATTAAGATCTGATTTCGAATTTAAAGGTAGCTACGTGAAATTTGCCCTTCCGACTGGTGTTGCCAGCGGGGATTTTAAAATAATAATCCATTTTGCGGAATTTACGTTTTTGCTAATAAATCAAGTAGGGATCCTTAACGTTGAAGAAACCCCGTATCTCAATTTCATAACAATTGAGCTATAAGCAACTAAGCTATAACTGATAGAAAATTCATCAATTCATACTACTGAGGTGCACACTTTTGAAGGGTCCAGACTGCAGATGTGTTGGAAGTTTGGTGAATATTTTAGAAATGGTTTGTATTGAAGCATTCATGTTTTCATGACCTTTTAAGCTATGGATTCGACATCCTTAAAAAAAAATGGCAGCAAAATGAAATACAAAACAGGTCAAGTAAACAGGAGACGATCCTGTCAGAAGTGACTCGTGCTCAACATGTGAAATTGAAATGCAATAAATGTTCAAACTCGACTCATGCTTCAGTGACATGTATTTTGAATGGTATGTTTAAGAAACATTACCTTTTGATTCAATTTAAGCATTCTTCCGCTTTCTCTGCCTACCCCGTAACACATATTGCAATTTTCATTAAAAAGAACTTTCATTTGATACCCTACTCGACTATATTTGGTGAAAAAACACTTTAAATTTTTTTTTCGACTATCAAACTTTCATTAACCATCAATTGATAGCTCCAGCTCCGTAGTGCTTGAAAAAAAACTTGTTGTGGCGCACAGACAGAATGACAGATGGATGGGTAGACAGGTACCAATTTTAATAGATTATTGTAAATATTTTTTTACAAAACCCTAAAAAGTCTAACATTTAAACCTTTATATTTTTAATAGGGGTACCGGTTAATTCGTGCGGTTTTCTAACAGATGGCGTAACTTGATTTTTATTCCAGTGATTCACCTTTCCAAATATTTGTTGGAAAGCTACTATCATATAATTTCAGAATCAGTATGTGTCATTCAGCTGACGCGTAAACAACAATACTTTTTTTACTCTGAAAATGTCGATTTTTGTGCCGAATAATGTGTTTTTGCGGGGAGTACTCCTCTATTGCTTCAATATGAAAAAAAAGGCTGCCGAAAGTCATTGTATTTTGGTGGAAGTGTGTGGTGTGCATGCTCTAGCTGAGTGTACCTGCCAGAAGTGGTTTTCACGGTTTAAAAGTGGCAATTTTGACTTATAGGACGATGAACGGCCCGAACAGCCAAAAAAGTTTAAAGATGACGTATCGGAGACATTGCTCGACCAAGATCCATCCCAAATGCAAGAAAAACTAAATCACTTGGCGTCGCTCAAAAAAACCATGGGAATGATCCGGAAGGTAGGCCATTGGGTGCCGTATGAATTGAAGCCAAGAAACGTCCAACGCCGATTTTTCACGTGTGAACAACTGCTTCAACAGTACAAAAGAAAAAGTTTTTTTGCATTGAATTGTCACTGGCGATGTAAAACGGGTCCATTACGAAAATTTAAAACGTTGGACAACGTATGGATACCTCGGCCATGCATCATCATCGACGGCCGTTCAGAATATTCATGGCCTGAAGGCTATGCTGTGTATTTGGTGGGACCAGCTGGGTGTGATCTATTATGAGCTAGTGCAACCGAATGTAACAATCACAGGGGAAGTCTACCGATGACAGTTGATGCGTTTGAACCGAACACTACGCGAAAACGGCCGGAATATGAACAAAGGTACGGCAAGGTAATTTTGCAACATGACAATGCTTAGCCACATGTTGCACAGGTCGTCAAAACCTACCTTGAAACGCTCAAATGGGATGTCCGACCCCACCCGCCGTATAGTCCAGACTTTACGTCATCCGATTACTATCTCTTCCGATCAATGCATAAATCTTTATTGGAAATAATAAGTTAGTTTGCTAGGAAACTGACAGCGGTGGTTGCCTCGTATGCATGTTTGGTGGTGGCGGATGGTGGCCATGCGATGTTTTGGGATGAGAAGAGAATGGATGAAGGTCGAGTAGGAGTTCACTTCGTTGTTAGGTGCTAGAACTGATTCCGCCGTTTTGGAATGAATGTAATTGGCAAAAGCGGGTCACTGTCGATGAATGAACATTAGTTTGTGGTCAAAGCACTAATGCCGCCGATGTGTAATGTATTAAAGTGGTGACAACAGTTGGTTGTTAGTGGGTACTTGAGGATCAGGGGCGAGTACATGGTGGTTCGGCGGTACCCATGCTGGGTCCTAACATCGATAACACCAATGTGCGATGCACCGAAGTCGTGACAAGGGATGGTCTTTGGTAGATATTTGGGAATCATGGGCGAAAGCATGGAGGTGTGGCGGTAGCAGTGCTTTGTCCTAGCACCGATGCCACTGATGTCCAGTATATTGAAGCCGCGACGATTGATGGTCATTGGTGGGTATTTGAGGATCATGGGCAAATGCATAGGGGTTCGGTCGTAGCCATGCTTGTTTCTACCACCAATGCCGCTATGTGCAATGCGTTGAAGTGGTAACGACAGGTAATGGTTAGTTGGTTGTTGTTGATCATTGGAGAATGTATGGTCCTTTCGTGGCAGCCATCTTTAGTCCTAGCACTTCAGCCTTCAATTTGAAATGTTTTGAAGTTGGGATGACGTATGATGGTTTGTGGACCGGGGATCATGGGTGTTTGGTGGTAGCCGTGCATGCTCCTAGCACCGATCCCGCCCATTTGCAGTGTATTAAAGCGGCAAAGATGGATGATGGTTTGTGGGTCATTGGAGGTCATGGGCAAATGCATGATGATTCGGTGGTAGCCTTCTTTGGTCTTAGTACCAATACCAATGATAAGCAATGTATTAAAGGGGTTGTTACAAATGATGGTTAATGCGTCTTAGATGAAATGAACGGTTGCATAGTGGTGTGGTGGTAGCCGTCCTTGGTGCTACCACCGATGCTGTCAATCTGAATTGTATTAAAGAAGTGAGGAGTGCTGATAGTTTGTGAGTCGTTCAAAATTATTGCCGAATATGTGTTGGTTTGGCGGTAGCTGTGCTTGCTCCTAGCGTCGATATCATCGATGTGTATTGTGTTTTGATGGTTGGTGGGTCGTCGGGGATCATGAGCAAATGCAAAGTGGCACCAATGCCGCTTATGTTCAACGTATTGAAGTGGCGACGACGGATGATGGTTTGTGGATCGTTGAAGATACTGGGCAAATGCATGATGGTTCAGCAGTATCCATCCTGGGTCATAGAACTGAAACTGCTGATATGTAATGTATTAATATGGCGACGTCATTGATGAACATGAGCAAATGCATGGTCGCTCGATGGTAGCCGTTCTTTGTATTGGCACCGATGCGAATGTGAGTTTTTGGATGTTTGATGATCATAAGAGAATGTATGAAAGTCCTTACACTGATTCCAATTATGTGCAATCAATTGAATTGGCGACGGCAGATAATATTTTATGAGTGGATGATGATCATTGTCTTTGTTTACGTTGTGAAAATTTTTAAAGGGAAGAATAGCTAAGTATGTTGTGGGGAAAACAGCATAGATGGAGAGTATCTTACAGCACAGGGTTATGTATAAGATAATAGGTTTAAGGAAACATAAATTAATCACCACTTTGATAGAGCCTCATGAGTACATTGAGCATAATAACTAGCTAGACCATTAGAATAGAAACTACTATATACAGTTGTTTTTGTAAAGAGCCTTACATTCTTGATAGTCTCAATAAATCTCCACATAAATATATATATATATATATATATATATATATATATATATATATATATATATAGATATATATGTATATATATATATATATATAAATATTTATATATAAATATATATATAATATATATGTGTATGTTATAGTATATATATATATATATATATATATATATATTTATATATATATATATGTATATAGTATATATATATATATATATATATATATATATATATATATATATATATATATATATATATATATATATATATATATATATATGTGCGTTTACGCATATTTATATAATTATATATATATCTATATATATATATATATATATATATATATATATATATATATATATATATATATATATATATATATATAATTGAATATATACGTAAATAAGTTGATTCTTTTGACAGATCATGCGTGACTCCTGTCCAACTATAATGGAATTTGTATTTAGTATCGTTTGACAAATTATCGTGGAAAGACTTACACCGCAACAATGTATTTGAATTCTTCACCTGTATTACGAAAATTAGCTCAATGAAAATCCGCTGTTTTATTGCAAAAATTTCTTCAGAGATTTCAAGATTTTCGGCTCAATGGGTACGTCAATTAACAGAATTGCCGTATTTGGGCTAATGAAGAACCTGAAAAGCTTCAACAACTATCAGTACAGCCACAGAAATGCTCAGTTTGGTATGGTTTATGGGTTGGTGGAATCATCAATCGCTATGCTGGAACGCGTCGCCCGAAATTGGAACATCAGGATAGACTATTTACGATGTAGTTGAGGTCAACACTTAAACAAGATAATCGTTACCAAAGAAATGCCATAGATTGTTCTGTCGATCAACAAAAAAATGTTAACCATGAAATTCAACGTTACACCTTCTATTTGAAATCAAAAACCAAATCTCATAATGAATCAATATATAATTATATATATATATATATATATATATATATATATATATATATATATATATATATATATATATATATATATATATATATATACATATATATGCATATATGTAATGTATAAATATATATATATATATATATATATATATATATATATATATATATATATACATATTTATCTAAAATCATGACGTTCCACTTTTGTCGGGCGTATAATCCACGCGCATTTTATTTTTTTCATGGTAACATTTTAAAGGGCTAACATTAGAAGTATTACTTTCATAAAATAGGACATCTTTCAAACAATGCTTGTATTCAAAAGCACCGATTAATTAAACTGTTTTGATTTTCGAAAAAAGGGTGCCCAGGAGAAATTTGCCTTTCCGGCTAGTACTGCTAACGGGGATTTTCAAACTAAGCCCAAGCAAGTACGGATGGAGTTCGCACGGAGAGGTTTTCGTATGGTCAATTTGCAGTTTTTAAGATTGTATAAAATGATTTCACAAAAGCCTACTAAAATCGGTAAATGTTTGTCATCTGCCCCGTCTGTCCGTTCGTGCATCACAACAAGCTTTCTCGCAAACCACTATAGCTCGAAATATGTTAATATTGTCCAATTTTTCCAACTCAAAAACATTTTAAGGTTTTTAAGGGGTCATTAAAGTGCATAACGTAAATCTCTCCCAATTTCAGTCGTTATAGATGTAAATCCATGATTTTTGCTCTAAAAAAGGCACATGTTTCAACTTGGATAAAATTCCGTACAAAGGTAGGTACATTGAATTACATACTGAAACTCACAATAAAAACAAGCAAAATCGTATGCTCTGAAACAAAATGGCGGCTGTTTTAAGGCCAAAAACGTGCAAGATTTGTTACTGACGCAGTGAACGACAATTTAACCTGATATTAATGAAACTTAATAACTTGGCAGACTATTAGCTTCTGGGTTAAATTTAAAAAATTTCAATTTAGGGCTCAAAATTAAGTAACAAGTAGTAACAATTTTTAGTTTATTTGTATGAAATTTGATACCAGGATGCAAATTGGTGACATTTAATGCCTTTCACAATTTTGTGAAGAAATGTTTAACAATACTCTGCAAAATGGGTACCTGTCTGTTCATCCATCCGTGAGTGCGCACAAGTTTTCTCGGGAACTAAAGTAGCTAGAGCAAGCAAATCTTGTGAACAGCTCAGAAATTATTTGTTTGGCAGCCAAAAAAAAAAAAAAATAAAAAAATTTCAAATAGTTTTCAGGAGATCTGCCCATATAAGGGTGTGACTCCAATTTTTGCTGAAAATAGCAGTGAAGGATATCAAGAACAAGGTCGTGATGAAATACAATATTACAATAACAGATGCCAAAATTGTAATATAAACAAGTTTGATAGACAGAACTACGCTCATGTCAGAATTGTTTTGTACTTAACCTACAATATGCGATACGTGGAATGAGTTAATTCATGAGTATTTTTATGACAACATATATATTCTTGCTTTAAAACTTAATTTTAACCAGTCAACATTTTGTTCCAATATTGCTAAAATTATTGACTGACCTGAATCTTAAATGTATGTATTTTTGTTACCCATCTTATCTCAAAATTTGAAGAAGATCGGATCAAAAGTGTAGTGTCTGGTTCGATGGAAAGCCCATGTAGTAGAAAAATTGTAAATGATTGCTGTAATTGGAGGTAATTCAAATGGCTATAACTTCTGTAAATTTTATTGAAACTAAGAATACAAGGATATTTCAAAGAACTACCTGAATGGCAAATTTCATCCAATTTAATGATGCTAATACCGTTTTACTGATGAAAATGTCAAATCCTACTATTATTAGCAAAGTTCAACGGATTTCAACGTCTAAGTTATTTGATATGGGATGTACCTCTATGTTTTTAGGGCTTTGTGAATGAAATTTTACAAACACCCACTAATTTCCCATCTTGTATGTCCGTTCGGCCGCCCGTTTGCCCATCTGTCCGCCTAACCATCCGTTTGTCCATCAATCCATCTATCCGTGCGTCACAAGAAATTTCTTCACAAGCTACAAAGCTCCAACTTTGTGAAAAAGCCAGAAATGGTGGTCTCCCAAAAGTTTTGGTCTTATTAAACACTTTAAAATCGTTCAAGGGGGTCCCCTTTATTACGAAGTGGCCTTAAAAAAATGTTTTTCATCAAATGTTGTCGATTAGGGTATCAAATGAAAAGTCTTAGCACTTTCAGAATCTGAAAAAAAGTCCTATTTGGCTTTAGGGATCCAGGGGGTGGCAAAATGTATGAACAATATTTGTGGTCCCTCTCCTCGCAGTTGGACACTTTTGAGCCGAAAATCTGAAAAAATCACGAAGGTAGGCCTTTATGAGTACAAGGGCAATAAATACATTTCCTACCAAAAATTGAAACAGTTCCCTTAAACTTCTTAAAATTTTACCGTTATGTATGTTGATATAACAGCCTTATGCCTACAAAATTTCATGGAAATCAAACCATAATCAAGTAAGCTATCGCCATTTCAATCGCATGGAATTATATCAACAATAACAACAAACATGTTGATGGTTGATACATACTTCAAACTGACTTAAGCAGTTTCATTTTTAGGGTATTTTAAAATCATTTTACACTACCCTACTAAAATCGCGTCCTGTCTGTCCGTCTGTCCGTCCGTCCGTCCGTCCGTACGTCCGTGTGTCACACCACTTTTTCTCGCAAACTACATTAGCTAGAAACATAAGATTTTGTAGGTAGGTATGAAATGACGCCCTCTTCAAAGTTTCAACACGAAAAAAATTTTATAAGGTCGTTAAGGGGGGTCTCCCCATATAGGGGGGTTGCCCCTGAAAAAAAAGTTTTCATCGCATGTAGGCAATATGGGTATCAAATGAAAGGTCTTAATGAGAACTTTTCAAAACAGGTCTTAAAATGACAAATTTTGCTTCGAGGGGTGCAGGGGAAGAGGAAATGTATGAAAATTTTGTGACCCCCCCCCCCTCCCGATTTGACCCGAAAAATCTGAAAACATTACGAATTTGTTAGTAATAGTATGATTTATCGATTTTATGTTTTCTTGAAGAAAATCTTAACGGTGCCCTTAAATTTATTGAAACAGTACACAGATGGTCATTTATAAGATTAATCTGTCCTGAAAATTTCATAAAGATCGAATAGTATTTAATGAAGTTATAGCGATTTGAATTTTCCCGTATTACTATGGAACAATTTGCACTGTATTACTATGGAAACATATGGCTATGGAACAATATGCGCTTTTTACCGACTCAGATACTACAGCTTTGCTGGGATTTGCATGAAAATTTCAGGAATGATAGGTATCATGAATTTTTTTGAGAATTGGGTCAGCTAGCGGTATTAGTAATTGTAAAGCAAAATAGTGGCTGTTTTAAATGCGAAGATTGAATAATTTTGATGTATTTTGCCCCAACTTCAACGTTTAAGGCGCATGCTTTTAACACTTGATTCAATTTAATGAAAGCCTGAAGATGAGTACCTACAATAAATACTCATAGGTGAAACAAGTCGAGGAGGCAGGAGAGAGCTCCTAGCAAATGGGCTTTGTAACTATTCTAGGATTCGAAAAAATAAGCCATGAATCGATGATTACAGTACAGGGGAGTGGCCGCTGAACGAAAAATTTCATCAAAGGTAGCCGATATGAGTATCAAATGAATGTTCTTTAAAAGAGCTTTTCAAAACAGTACTTGACTAACAATTTTTGCTTTACAAGGGCAACAAATACCTTAGAAGTCGAAATTCGATCAACTTTGTTAATAATAGTACATTTTATAAATTTTCCTTTTTTGTCTACAAAGTCAAGATGGGACCCTTAAATTTCCCAAAATCTAAAATTTAAGTTTTCGAACAATAAACAGCTAAGTTACAGCCGATTGAATATCTAACAATTACAACAACAATAACACGTGATACTAGGGAGATACACGCTTGTAACGGACCTAAACACTACAAATATGTAGGAATTTTGATAAAAATTTTAGAAATGGTTTGTAATATTGATGTGTTATCATGACTAATCAAGCGACGAGGTTATTCGAACCCAATTTATGGAATCTGTATATTAGTCGAGTTTTGATATGCAGGATATATTGTTTGTTTTACTAATTGTTTTACAATACCCTTCTGGCAGGAGCATCTCCTGCTAATTCAACTTGTTTTTTTTCAATTTTCATGAAAATTTAAGGAATAGTGTTTAATTTGTATATGTCTAGTCGCCCGAGGATTCAGAAAAATTATTTAAGCTGAAACAAATGGTGGCTGCAATGTCCTTATGAAAGAAACGCTGCAACTATTGCATAAGTTTGATTGATTTCTTATCCAAATATTGGGTGAGTGGTTCAAGTCATCGATTCACGCTATTAGAAAACTTATTTCGAACCATATGATAGTTATAAAGCCCTTCTGGCAGGAGCATTCTCCTACTTCGTCAAATTGTTTATCCTCCAGGATGGCTACCGTACATATTATGCTATGCGGTTGCATTTTCAATGGATGTAAGCACCTATCCGATCATAGTATCCGGGGGGAGGGCTCTCACTTCAGTGAACAGATCACCACGCAGACTGTCAACTGTTTAATTTTTACATTTTCGAGTTTTTTGTTTTCCATTTAACTTTCAACAGGAGGGGCTTACTGGTTTATTCCTAGCCAAATGCTTTTTTAAGCTTCATGTTTCATCAATATCCACTGAAAATCATGACCACTAGAGGACCATGAAAATATGAAAAACTTGCATTTTTGAACCACCGCTATTTCGAAACCAGCGCTATGATGATCACTAAAATAACAAGATAATTAGATCTTAATTAGATCGCAGTGTTATATCTATCCTAATATTATGTGTAGTATACAAATCGATGGATGATTGTGAAGAAATTTTAACTACCCGGCAATTTAAATTTAAGACCTGATCTAACATTTCTTAGTCTTAGTGAACAAGACAATCACCCTACTAACAAGTTTCTTCAACGTTGCTAGAAATCGTCGGTCATAAATACAATGGCAAATAATTTTTTGCACGTTTTCTAATATTTTCTTAGATCATGCAAGTTCGAATTTTTCATTGTGAGCCTCATTATACGATGAATTTTTGTGCTAAATTGGTCAGAGTCAAAGTTACGTTTTGGTCGATTCTCGCCTAAAATTGCCGTCATTTATTGTAGTTTTCGCTAGGCCGATTTAGCTGGTTAATAAGTTTAGGCAAGATAGCCGATATGGATACCAAATAAATTGTTTTGATAAGAACTTTTCAGAACGGATCTCAAACTGCTTTGTTCTGCATCGAGGAGTACAAAAAGAGGGAAAATCTACGAAAACTGTGTGTTTCACTCCCTCGCAATTTGACATTTTTGATTTAAAAATCTGGAAAATATTTCGTACATAGGTTTTTACTTGTGCAAGGCAACAGACTCCTCTTAAGTCAAAATTCCATCAATCTTGTTAACAATAGTACATTTTATGATATTTATGGTTTTGCCCATATAATCCCAAGGATCTTAATTTTGCCAAAGACTCGTATCTGTATTTTTAGTACCAGGTTCACATATCCTGATAACTTTATAATAAATGAGTCATAAACAACAATGTTACAGCCGATTGAAAATTTAGCGATTACAACAAAAACAACACGATACTGTGGATTTACACGCTTGCAAAGGGCCTTTACACTAAAGTTATATAGAAATTTAGATGAAAATGGTTTATAACATTCATATGTTTTCATGAGTATGCAAAAAATGGTGTCAACTCACTTAAAATAAAATGACAGCGAAATGGAATACAAAATCCTCGTTGGCAGCTCAAGCTGGAAAGGTAAATTTCTCGGAGGCAAGTTACGTTAAAAAACAAATCATAATTTTATTAATCACAACTTTGAACTGCATTGTTGAAAACTTTCCATTTATTTATTTACTTGAAATATGAGTCCCTACAAACGTTTCTATGAAATTAATTGACTCTACGTCTAGCATTCATTGCATGTAGACGTGTTTTAACATGAAGAATGCCCGAAACTTAATCCGTCGAGTGAAGGTATCGAATCTTGAAGTCACTAGTGGTGAGATAAATCTTCTCGATAGGGCTGATATCGAAATATATAGTACGACTCCGAATAGAGATAGAAACAGGATTATATGTGAGGGATTGTTTAAACTTGCCCTGATTGGAACTCATTTTGAATTGGTTCATTTACCAAACCCTGAGAGAAGGAACTTAATATTTTCAGAGGTCGTTGAAGCAAAAGTTTCTGACTTCAAATCAAGCCTGAATGGCAAATCAATTCTTCTTTTCAAAGAAACATTAACATCTGACCTCATGCCGAGCTTAAATCTTATTGATTATTTTGTCAGCTATGAGGACTTGTGTTTCATATTTCGCAGGATAAACAACAAGAAATCATGTGGTACTGCTGGTATTCCAAATTTATGCCACCGACATTTGCCAGAGGTTGCTATTAGGAATTATTGCAAATTGTTCAACAACATGTTGAGCAATTTATATTTTCCAAATGAGTGGAAAAAAGCTAAGATATTTCCGATCTTGAAGAAAGGAAAAGAATCTTCATACCCCAAAAGCTATCGCCCAATCAGCTTGCTGCCTAATATCAGCAAGGTATTTGAAGTGATACTCAACAAAGCATTAATTGCCCGCATAGAAAAATATGAGTTGATGCCGAATTGCCAATTTGCCACACATGCAATAACGAAAGTAACCTCAGACACCTGTTGGAGACTAAGTGATAGAGAATGTGTTGGCGCGTGTCTCACTGATATGAAGAAAGCCTTCGATACGGTGTGGTTAGATTGACTAATTTTTACACTCCTTCTGGACAGGTTCCCCAGACACGTTGTCGCTATGATGTGCAATATGTTATACGGGAAATCGTTTGTGATGGAAATCTGACAATAATGTGCGAATAAAAGATCTTGACTGATCTACAGCAGGGAAAAGTTACTGCGCCTCTGCTCTTGTCGATATTCATTCGCAAACTTTTGAACGGATTTGATTTTAACGTCTCTCCTACGCCATCATTGGTAGTGTTTGCTGATGATCTGATCATCTATATTACAGACTGAAAAGCTACAATAGTTCAGAACAATCTCCAAAAAATGTTCAATGATGTGCAGCTATACACTGACAATCGGCGAATGAAAACCAATGCGCGAAAGTGCGAAACACTTTTGTTTGTGACAACGCTGCAGGGGGTCAGTGGAAGGATTTCCACATCAAGGCTGGTGAAGGTAGTTCAGAACGGGGTCCATATAAATCCTGTGTTTGATACCTCGGTGTTCGTCTCGATCAGTATCTGTACAATACTGAACATGTCAAAATCATGCTCAGTAAGGCACGAAAAATTCCCGCAGGGGGAATGTCGGTCGACAAGAGCACTCTTGGAGGCTAGAATTCTTTGGGGAGTTCCGCCCCTACGTACCCGAGGAAATTCCCGCAGGGGGCATGCCGGTCGACAAGAGCACTTTTGGAGGCTAGTATTATTTGGGGAGCGCCGCTCCCACGGACCCGAGGATATGGGGGGCGCCGTGAGGTTGACAAGGGAGGTGTTTAGTGGTAGTCTAGTCGCTATTTTGCGAACATGGGAGTCCCACACTCTATGCATAAATAGCATTCACCTCCCTATCACACAAAAAAAAAGGCGCAAAAAAAGTCATGGCCCTACGAAGACTCTTTCATTCCAAATAAATCGATCATAAGGTCAAAATGGTCTGTTACGAAACCCTGATTAGACAAATTTCAAAATAAAGATGTCAGATCTGGTTCAACCAGAGTGCTAGTACCATAGAAAAATTAAGAGTTTTCGAAAAGAATTGTCTTCGTGCATGTACTGGTTTGTAGGGAAAGCTTAAGACGGATTGGAAGCAATATATATCGAATAGAAGAATTTATCAGACTGCTAAAGTGGCGACAGTCGATATCTTCATATTGAAACTTTTTCGGAATCATATTGCCAGATATGTAACTGTTAGCGAAACCCCTTGCATTTCACAGGCGTTCCACACTACAGACGGGTATATTGTGACTTGCTTCACTACTGGCTTCATACCTCAAGAAGCATTCATGTATTTGGACATGAATCGATATGTCTTTGATTCTGACGACGTCCTCGTCATATATTACATATATAGACGGGATGAGAAGATAAAATATCCTCCAAATTTAAGTTCACGAGCCCAACAATTCCAATGGAGATCTCATTTGCTAGATTAGCTGATCGAAATGAGACGGAGTAATCTATACAGGTATTGGTGGCTGAATGACAATGTCTAAATTATTCGTGTTTATTTTAAGTTTTGGTGTTTTTCTTTACATAGTTTCTGAGTTTCAGCTCATTATTGCTACATTTAGTTTTGTTGTTTATTTGTGTTTTAAATTAAGAATAAGTTAGCTATATGTCATATTTATTATATTATGTTTAGAGATAAGGTTAAACACGTAGGTTAGGAATATTGTGATCGAATTTTTTAGTATAAGGTAAAGTTTTTGATTGAATTTTATTAGAATTAGGTTATAACATATTAAGTGTAGGATCAAAGTTCACTGTTGTATTTAAATTATAAATGATTTTCAAAAGCGTACGTTGGTTTTCTCTCCTTTTTTCAATCAAATCATAAAATATGTAATAATGTAGATTTTTTGATAAAATGTGTTTAACCGATAACGTACAAATTTAGAGAGCCATTTGGGCCATGAAGTTTTTGTATGTTTTTTGTTTGGAATTTGCTTTATATTCGTTTAAAATTTATAACGATTAGTATTGAATAAAGCGCTTCTGACTTTGGCTTTGACGTATTTTTAAAAGCTCCTGCCAAGAATTTCCAAAAATTAAAATAATTTTTAAAACGCCAATGAGAAACTATATTTTTTTTAAAACTTATTGCATCGTCAAATTTTCGAACAATTTATCGAGTATCTGGATTTTACTTGCGAGAAAGTCTCAAAAAGTTCAAAAGAAGAAGAAACGTTTTTTTCGCCGGGATATGGAGGAGCCCAACGGCTTCCCACCACTGGGGAGCCGGGCCAGGCATTTTAAATGCTAATGATGAAAAAATAATAAAACGGGAAAACGAACAAGAAAGGTGTGAGCATGGCAAGCGTATTACGGTTTCAAGTGAAGAATTGGAAAGAGTACCAGATAAAACAATTTTTTAAATTTGGAGGAAATGATCTGAGAATTAACCAACGTCAACAAAACAAAAGTGATTAAGCCACAAAATACGTCCGGAAAAGATAAAGCGACAACAAATAAGACGAATGAAAAAAAAAGCGACACCAAACAAGAAAAACGTAAAAAAGTAGCCACGCAAAAGGCTCAACAAAGAAATAAGCCATTACAAGATACGGAAAAAATAACAATCCATGATGGTGATACTATACTAAGCGCAGGAGGAGCAAATAACAGCGCAAATTACTATGCGGTACTTGTTGCAATGAATGACAATATGGATGTCGAGATGGAGTTACAAGCAAACAGAGGTAATATTAATGATTCTAGTGATAATTTTGTCGAATAATTTAAATCAAAGAATAGGAAAAAGGAAAAGAAGCTAACCGGTATGTCTGCTGATTCTCCTATTAAAAATAATAAGATAACTGAGAAAGTTCCTTCGATTAATGTCTTTGGGCAGTGCGGGGGAGATATAGTTCGGCTATTGACAGCCGAACATAAGATCGATAATTTCAAAGTTAAGAGAGTGACCGCTGATAAACTCACAATTTAAACAAAAGCACTGGCTGATTTCCAGCTCGCAAATGATGCTTTTAATAGTGTTACAGCTCTTCACTTCACATACACGCCAAAGGCGGAAAGCCAGCTTCTAGAGTCCGAGGGTTTGTACTGCGCCATATTTTTTTTTTGTTTTCTTCACCGTCCAGCTTTATAATACTCTCGCCCGAAGTAATGTAGAGTAAAGCTCTCAAGTTTGATTCCTACACTTTGAATACCTTATTGCTCACCTAGAATATGTTCAAAGAAACTTCACCCACTGTCTTTTTTATAAGTACTAGATTCCCTACGCTCCTTTTGAAGACCGACTCATTTGTTTACATCTACCTTGATTAAAAGCACGTTGGACTTTCCTTGACGTATGTTTTTTATTTAAAGTCCATCAACGCCTGATTCATTGCCCTAACTTGGTAAACCAAATAAGTTGGAGGAGCCCCGGTGGGCCTCTGCGCTCCTCCAATCTTATCATCCAATTTGCGCATATCGAAACCCATTTTTATTCTGCAATGACTCATTTGCCTCGCATCCACAATCATTTAGAAGTTGGTACTTTCCCTCAATCTTTAATAGCATTTGAGCATTTAATCAGAAACAAATTGCATTAATTATCATAATTTATGATAACTGCCTTTGAAAATAGATTCTAAATAAATAGATTCTAAATAAATAAATAAAAAACAGACCTTTCTGTTGAAGGGCTTGGACTGTGGGGAGAATACAGTTGATCCCCTTGAAATGTTACAGCAAGCAGCACCAGCTGTCAAATTTATCAGTGTGAAAATTTTTGCTACATGGGGATCAACTATTGAAGGCAAAATATTGATATTTTATTTGGTCCAAATTTCTAACGATAGCAATCCAAGTATCCTCCAAAAGGTAAGGTACTTGAACTCTAGAGCTGTGAGGTGAGAGTGTCTACAAAAACTGAGGTCAACCCGTGTTACAGGTGCCAAAGATTCGGTTATTTGGCTGCCAATTGTCCCTTGCACTATCGCCCCTGGTGAAAGCAAATTGGCTCAGATGGAGCCAAATGAAAAAATCCCCGTTGGCAGCACCAGCCGGAAAGGTAAATTTCACGTATGTAGCGTAAGGTTTCGGAAAAGAATTTTACTTGCACACTACTGGACTTCTAATTGCAATTTTTGTAGCACCAAATGGGTATTTATTAACATAAAAAGAATCTGCCGCTGGAGACCATTCATAGGGTCGCAAATATTCTGCTAATTAAATTGAGTTGCACACGTATGGATCACATAGTGAAAATCGGCGGGTAACAAATTGTTATAAACATATTTATACTGAGTTTGCCCTTCTCACATTTGCTGTTTACACATTTCACAGTGGTTACCACACAAAGGTGATAACTTTTTGGCTTAAATAGCTCAAATAGTTAATTTCCAAAGGTTTCCATAAAAGTTTAATCAGCACTTGCTTTGCCATTAATATATACATTTTCGATTCTTTTCTGAACCATCAGGGGCCATTATTTTGAATTTTTATTGAAAACGGCTGCTAAAAATATTAAGCTGTAAACTTTCGAATTTTTTATTTGTCATCCGATTTGCATAATTAGATTAAATTAACTTGCCTTAACAACTAATAATTTCAAGTTTTATCGGAATCTGCTGAGAAACTTGGCTGCTAGAGGGCTACAGAAATAAAAAAAATGTTTATGTCACCCCCCTGTATGGGGAGACCCCCTTAAAAACTTTAAAATATTTTCTTACACTACAAATTTCAAGAGGCACCACTTTTGTCCTACGTAGAAAATTTCCTCATTCTAGCTTATGTGGTTTGCGAGAAAACTTGTGACGCACGAACAGACGGACAAGTCGCGATTTTTATAATTTTTTAGGGTATTGCTAAAAATATTTTACAATATTTAAAAAATAGTCTGATTTATAAATACTTTCAAGATGAGTCATTTAAAACGTTTCCATGAAAAAAATTCATTATTTCAGTTGCTACTAAAATAGCGAATTGTGCTTGCCTTTTGACCTTTGGGGGCCGCCATGCATTTGATTTTGGACTATTTTAAATCTTTGTGTCCTAAGACCTCATCAATCAATGTGCCAAATCTCGCTCGAATCGGAGTTTCACTCTAGGCAGGGCAAAATAATTCAATTTTAAGTGAAAAGGGCAGCTAAAAATAAAACGTTTTAAATTTTCGATTTCTTTTTTTTTCATTAAATTTTAATAGTTTTCTGTATAATACAAGAACGTAGTACAGAGATCCATAATCTCAAGTTTCATCAAAATCTGCTGGGAAATGTGACCGCTAGATGGCCACAAAGACTGGAAAAAAACGCATATTTAAACCGCCGCCATTTTGGAATTTGCTCATGCATGATCACTAAAATATCAGAGTCGGTAGATCTACGTAATGTCTATCTCGAAATCAAGCTCATATATGTCACATCAAAATTGCGACCTTCAGAAGCCTTTGAATCTTTTAGCTTCAACTGACCGCCATTTTGTTTTTTGTGACCTGACCTCCAGTTTTTCCACGTAATTCTTTAGCTACTTATAATTTATATCTAACTGCCGAATTTTATGAACATTTGTTTGAAGCTTTAACCACTATTACAACAATAAAATTTTTCACGTTTATCGACATTTGAGCGGCCCCCGTTTTGTTTCAGCCGTACCGACTTTGGATTTTTCATTGTGAGATTCATCACATACATCAATGAACCGTTGTACCAAATTTCATCAAAACCAGAGCCATACTTTGGTCAGAACAGAAATCACGATTTTTCGTCCAAAATGGCCGCCATTTTGTTTTGCCCAACCGATATAGCTGGTTCACGAGCTTAGCCAAGATACTTACTCAATACAGCTTTCCTGAAGTTTTGGTGAAAATCGGAGCAAAATTGCAACCTCTAGTGTGGTCACAAATTTTGTTATATCCCATATATATATATATATATATATATATATATATATATATATATATATATATATATATATATATATATATATCTATATACACACACACATATATATATATATATATATATATATATATATATATATATATATATATATATATATATGTATATGTATATATATATATATATATATATATATATATATATATATATATATATATATATATATATATATATATATGATACTCTCCGCAATAGGTAAATTTCTCTCGAGAATTTTATCTAAAATTATACTGTGTTAACTGCGGCATATTTGGTCATCCAGCATTATATCGAGGATACCCTCGATATCAAGATACAAAGGTTAAATTTCCTCAAAGCAAACCCAAGTACCTCACAATGTGTCATCTTCCAACTTCATAGTACCCGGAGTATTACTTGCACTTGCTGCTGGGGGACTTGCAGATAACAATGTAAATAACATGGATAATGTAAGTGGCAATAATGAGCAGCTTCTCAAAATGCACCAACAGTTTGAATCTCTTTCAGAAAGAATAAATAAGCAAGATAGAAAAATCAATTTCGTTTCTGAACGTTTAGGCCAACAAACTTCAAAACAGTTTGTCACCCAGTCGCATTTCCATGGATAAGCTTTGTCCCATCTCAATCAACGTCAACTTCATTGCTATCATATATCGGCGTGACTTTCTCTTCGAATTCATTGCTAAGTTAAAGCCAGACATCATGTTTTTCACTGGAACCCACCTCAATTCATGGCATTCCACGACATTCAAGGATTTTGAATTCGCAAGAAACAATAGGGTAAACCGTACTGGGGGAGGCGGCACCAGGATATTGATTAAAAGACTCAATTTTTTTCAAAATATTGAAAAAGTCAAATTCAAAAACTTTGAATCTCTTGAAGGGTCCGTTATCAAAATCTCACTGCCAGGTGGGGATACCCTCTTTGTTATCACTGCCTATGCAACAGGTCGAAATGTTCTCAAGTTTAGGAGGAGCTCAACTCATTGTTTGAAATATTCGAAGTGAACAGGTTGTATAGTTATTATATTCTTGCTGGTGACCTAAATGCCAAGCATAAATCATGGCTGAACGCCAACAATAATACCAGAGGTGTATTCCTTAAATCGTGGATAACAGAGGACCGAATTGAATACAGGTTCAATTTATATGAGTCACATACCCTGGGACAAATTCATATTTGGACCTCTGCATCGCTGATGCAAGACTTGAATTCAGCCTTAATAGTCCTCAACGGAAATTGCACATGCTTCCTACCATAACGCAATCGCAAAGGAAATCAATCATCAAAGGAATAATGTCTTCCTTATTCCAGTTCAAAATAAATTCTGAAAAAAACGGACTGCGGAAAGTTTCAAAAGAAGTTTAATCGAGATTACCAGAAACAATGTCCTCCTCCTGATGATGGCAACGCTTCCTTAATATTTTCTAATCATAGAAATCTAGCTAACGAAGAAACAGTAGTTAGAGAAGCTGACATTGGAAACTACTGAGAAAGTAGTTCCCATGATTAAACATCGAAACAATATGGAAGGATATGAAACACCAGCCATTGCAAGGTTGAAAGCATTGAAAAGCCTTCTTCTCACACGCGTCAACAATATTAATCGGCAATTTATGAACTACAACCATCCCTCGTTGGCTTTGTTGAAATTACACCTGAAGTATGTTCGGAGCTTAATCCGTTCATACTTGAAGAGTGAGGTCAACAATCAATGGGCGGAAAAACTGGGAAGTATGGGCCCACCGGGTCCAGATGGAGTTTACATGAAAGTGAATCGCTTATTCCGCATGAAGTCTCGAGTGAAGGTATTGAATCTTGAAGTCACTAGTGATGAGATAAATCTTCTCGATAGTTTCGATATCGAAATTGATCGTACATCTCCGGATCAGATGTGAGAACAGAATTATATGTGATGGATTGCAAATACTTACCCTGATTTGAACTCATTTTGAATTGGTTCATCTACCAAATCCTGAGAGAGGGAATCAAATATTTACAGAGGTCATTGAAGCAAAAGTTTCTGACTTCAAATCAAGCTTGAACGGCAAATCTCTTCTTCATTTCAATGAAACATCAACATCTGACCCCACATCGAGCTTGAATCTTATTGATTATTTAGTCAGCTGCGAAGACGTGTGTTTCAAATTTGGGAAGATAAACAACAAGAAATCATGTGGTATCGATGGGGTTCCAAATATAGTTCTCCGACATTTGCCTGAGGTTGCTATCAGGAATAAATGCGTATTGCTCAACAACATGTTGAGCAATTCATATTTCCCAAATGAGTGGGAAAAGTCCAAGGAATTTCCAATCTTAAAGTAAGGAAAAGAATCTTCGAACCTTACATCAGCAAAGTATTTCAAGCGATACTGAATAAAGGATTAAACGTCCACATTGTCGCCATGACATGATGTGCAATATGTTAAACGGGAAATCATTTGTTGTAACTGATGGAAATCTGACGACAATGCGTGACTTCAAGGTCTTGAACAGTTACTGCGCGTATGCTTTTCTCAAATATTTATTGGCAAGCTATTGAACAGCTTTGATTTTAACGCCTCGCTAACGAGATCATCGGAGGTGTTTGCTGATGATCTGATCATCTACACGGCATACCGAAAAGCTACAATAACTCAAAGCAATCTGCAAAAAATGTTCAATGATGTGCAGCTCTACACCGACAATTGGCAGATGAAAATCAATTTGCAGAAGTGCGAAATAATGTTGTTCTGGACAACGCTGCTGGAGGCAAGTCAAGACCTGAAACTTACTTTTAAGGATTTTGACGACTCTTTCATTCCAGATGCATCGATCGAAAGGTCAAAATTATCTGTTACAAAACCCTGATTAGACCAGTTTTGAAATATGGATTTCAGATCTGGCACAACAATAGTGCTAGTACTATGGAAAGATTAAGAGTTTTCTAAATGATATCTTCGTGCATGCACTGGTTTGTACTGAAAGCCTGAGATGAATTTGAAGCATTCTATATCGAATAAAAGAATTTATCAAACTGCTAAAGTGACAAGAATTGATATTGTGATTATGAGACTTCTTCGGAATCATGTTGCAAGATCTATAATTGTGAGCGAAAACCCCTGGATTTAACAGTCGTTCCACGCTACAGACTGGTATACTCAGATTTGTCTCACTACTGGCTTCGGTCCTCCAGAAATATTCGTGTATTTGGATATGAATAGAAATGTATTTGATTCTGATGGTGTCCCAATCATTTATCACATATATAGACGGGCCACCAATAAGAAGATCAAATATCCTTCGGATTTGGGTTCACAACACCAACAATTCCATTGTAAATACCCATTTTCTAAGTTTGTTGAAGCTAGTCGAGCTGAGACGGAGCAATCTAGGTGTTGGTGGCTACATAAACACCGTTTAAATTATTCATGGTTATTGTTTAATTTTGAGTTTCAGCTGATTATTAGTACATTTAATGCTTTTGTTTCTTTGTGTCAAAAATTAGGAATAGATTGCAATATTTGGGAGAAGTATTTGTCATGTTTATCATACTGGGCTTAGAGATAAGGTTTAATGTTTACGTTCGGAATATGGTCATGGGAATCAGGTCATAGCATATTAAGTATAGGATAAAAAGGTTGCTATATTTTTCTTCCTTTTCCAATTGAATCGTAGACCATGTAATAATTTTAATTAATGTGAATGATCATATCACCTTGTGGAGTGCCGATATATTAGATCATGACAATGAGATACTCTAACTATCTCTAAGCAAAGGCCCGAAAGCAGTTGTAGTGCTACGAAAAAAAATGTGAATTCGATATCGTTTTTTGATTTAATGTTTTTAATGATAACGTATAAACTTAGAAATCCATTCGGGCCATTAACTTTTCGTATTTTTATTGTTAGGAATTTCCTTTGAACTCTATGAAAATTCATAACGGATAGTTTTAAATAAAGCGCTTTTGACTTGAACTTTGACATTATAAAAATCAATTCACCGTTGTTGCTGCCAAAAAAAAACCTATTTCCGCTTAATTTCTGTCGCTTGGAGGCCGCAATTATGAATTTAAGCATTTGATTTTAGATTATTTCAAAGGGTGAACTAGAAGTATACAAAATTATGTATATAAATGTATATATATATATATATATATATATATATATATATATATATATATATATATATATATATATATATATATATATATATATATATATCTATAAATTGTAAGGTGACGCCTACGCCCGGGAATCGAAGTGATTCCGATCTCGAACCCTTGCAAACGGCCAGATGGGTATGTCCTCGAAGTGCCAGCGGACTTCATCTGTCGTGCGGATATCGTTGCGCAGAAAATATTTCTTTTCTGTCCAAATATTTAGATCTGTGGATATAAATATTCGAAATATAAAAATTAATCCAAACCCCGACACTTTTCGAGACATATCCATCTGGAAATGCCCCTCCACCGTGGCCATCGAAAAACTATGCCACTGCCGACAAATGGAGAGGCACATTGCCGCCATGTGGCGTGCCATTCCACACACATCTGGTTTGTCCGATGTGACAACCGGTTGGATTTGACAGCCACATGGAGAAGACGTACAAGTAGACAATTTCTTAAATATTCAGTTAATTGTTGAAGATTATCTGATTTAAATTTTGTCTAATTTAATTCTTCAACTATTTGCTAAGTTATTATTGCAAAACTGTGCGCGTAGCTAGCGAATAATTCGACATAAAACGTTTTTCTTCTACGTCGTCCAGAACGTGTCATGGTGTGGTGTCGGTAGCGACTTGGCGCGGTCCTAGAGGTGATTAAAACTATTAAGAGTTCATCGCCCCCTCGTCGTCGAAGCGCCTCAGCATTCGACCCGCCTAAAAATCTACCCACCCATTGAGTGGAAATACACCTAGTCCCGTCGGAACCACAACAGCAGTTCCCATTGGAATTTCAAGGGTACAAGTGATGCCAGCTCACCCATCGCCTGTTCTTGCACAAAATTCTGACTCAAATTCATCGGCCAATAATCAAATAGTTATACATAACGCGCAAGATGTCGTAGCAGCACAGTCGGTGCTGAAGCAACAATTGTCACGACAAATATGTCGAATCAATCAATTAATAATAAAAATTCACCATCAACAACACCATCACACAATCAAGCACTGACAGGACAAATTGTTACTGCTCAAGGAGGCTGTGGAGGATCCTAATTGCCCAGCTAAGTATCGGAAATAATCATAAGAAATGAGGCATATGGGGTTGCTGGGTTGTCTAGCACTAGTATACTCAATGGCCTAGCAAGAAATATCTCTTTGACATCCATGATTGCCTAGTTGTTTGATTAGTATTTGTGTCAGTTCTGCAGACCGGGTCAAATATCGATATTCATTGGGCAGTGTTTATATTCCGCCCGGCTTATTTTACCGACTGAAAGCGAAAGTATATATTTGATTCTTTGAGAATAAAACCATTCCTCAAAGATTTCATTTCCAAAGCAAGTTTCCGGCGGTCCAATCGTTCGGCGCCGCATATCATGGAAGTTCCTGATTTGTATTACAGTCGCGATGAATATGTTGAAACGGCTTCGGGTAATAAAGTAAGTCGGCAAACTGTCCTCTGTGGATCTCAGAACATTGTCTTGAAGGGGGAGGTTATAGTTCAAAGCGGCGCTAGAATTCGAGGCGATCTTGCTAACGTCAGAACTGGCCGTTATTGCATTATAAGTAAAGAAGCAGTTATAAGACCACCATTTAAGCAATTTAGCAAAGGCATATAAATCAATCTCTTAAATCGATACTTAGAATACCTTTAACAATTATACTAGACGCTATTAAAACAATTAATTGGGCTGTGCATATGAGGAAAAAATTTAGGAAACGGACAAAAACAAAGATTCAAAACGGGAACATTGTGACTAATGAAAGGAAATAGCTATTTAAAAAAAAATATTTATGTAAAATTGCTAAGGAATGAAATAACCGGATTATAATACAACAACAACAAAAAAATATTGAGGAAGATCAAATTAATTTATGCAATTAATTGATTACTTACTGAAAATATTCGATAATTATATTAAGTAATGTGTTAATAGAAAGCAACCTCTAAGAGCTGATTAAGATATAAAGAAAAAAACAACTAAATAACGCAATGAACGAAACCCTCATTTCCAATTTGCACAGTGATCCCTCGATTTAGGTTAACTTGTATTTCCAACTAGGAATCGCGATATAAATATTTTAAATATTGGCAATATTATATTTTTGGTGAGGATATATTTGAGTAGATCAGTATTGTGAAGTCGTTTTAGCGGGTAGTATTTAGGTATCAAACTCTTTACTCACACCATGTAATTAATGTATAACTAGTACGATCGCCAGATATATATTACATTTAGGTCAGTAATATCTTCCATTTAAAAAGGACCACCCACTCATAGTTTTTAATGCATTTTAGCGCATAACCAGCTTTGTAGGGAGCGCGTCATTGTTACACTATTTTTCCAGGCTAAAGTTAGGGTGGGGTGTTTTCTGTATAATCATATGTATCACGTTATTTGGCATTCACTGACTAATCAAAATACCTTTTTAAATATACAATGCAGATGTATGTTTTTTTTTTGTTGTTAAGTTTCTTTTAGATCTTCCTGTTTTTTTAATATTGCCAAGGTATCAAGTATTTCCGGAATTTGGAATTTTATATTCTACTTTCCACCAAACATAATTTCTTTAACCAAATACATAAGGCTTCCCACAACATTCATCTTAATTCTCAGTTGTACATAACCGGAATTGCGGAAACGCGAGAGTCATGTAAATCGATGGGGAACTAATATACATATATACATAGATATAGTACATCCCGTTTATAAATTAACTATCCAATTTAGGTATAAATTAAATTAATTCAAGAGAAAAAAGATCAAAAACATACAAAATCAAGTAAACGCGATATTTATATGATTTTTTTTCTGATGCTTTATAAATCACAACCACACGATAGAGCATGTAACGTTAAATCATATCGAACGGTGAGAAAAAGTAAAATCAGTAATTCGCAAAAGTATAGAATGTTTTATGAAGTAGAAAGAAAAAAATCCTTACAAAAAGTGTAAACCCGAAACAAACAAAGATCAATTAGTAGTTAATTCAAATAAAAAGAATTTAATCAATTTTAAATAAATATAATCAAAAACAAATATAATGTATTAAATAGCTAATAATTTTTTTTGATATTTATTATTACAATAATATGTAAAATGTAAGAAAGACTACATTAAAGTAAACGGTACAAAGAAATTACAATTTAATAATAGACAACACTATTAACATAGCTGTTATAAATAATAACCAAAACAGAAGAATACAAGGAAAAAAAAATGACAAAATAAAATTTGTTCGCATTAATAGGAAGAAAATGAAACAAAGAGATAGAGGTACCCAAAACGATTTTGGTTTCTTCATACCATGCATTAATTACAAGAAACATGAAAAAGCGAAATGATTAAAATACCATAGTTATATACAATATACATTCACATTAGAAACAAACACTTAGTGATACATACCCAAGTAAAAGATTCATAGAGTATAACATATAATCCTCTTGATAAGTTCAATTTATTTCAGTATTCTTCTTCATTTGTTTTTATAATCTATCTGAAATGAATAAAGCCATGAATTGCTAAATAACCCAAGACTTTCCTTTTCAGTGGCTCGTTCTTTTTCAGTGGGAATAGAGAGTGTAGGGTAGGTATGCCGTCGCGAGGGTAGGGTTTCGACAAATCCGCTGAGGTCGGTTTCGCGTCGCGCGCGGTACGCGGTACCTTTGATTGTTTCGTCATTTTGTTAGAGTAGTTTTCGTCGGTTTAATTTCGAGTAGCATATTTTCGGTACCGCGTCGGTGATTCGGTAACGCGCCTATGGGATTTTGTAGCGTTTTTGATTTGAGATCTGTGAAGAGATCACATCCAGAATTAACGTAACGTAGGTTTCCCGTTCTGGATGAGTAATTGTTGACGCGTTTGGAAAACGGGCATGTTTAGGTGGCTGAAATATTGTAATTGAGCGTAACCCATTCGGAGACCCGCGACCAAAATCCTCTCCGAACTAGCTGGCCGACAAGCAGTCACCGCGTGAATGGGTTACGGTTTACGGATTGGTTGACCTGTTGGTACCATCCGTTGGCACTACTCAGACTTAACGTCTAGAACCGACGAGAGGTCGGTTCCGCGTTCGAACTTGAAAAGTTTAAATCATTACAAAATATATATTATGTTCGAAAAAAAATATTTATTTATTCGTCAATATTTATGTTGTCCCCTTCAAAAAATCAATACACTTGTACCAACACTTAATCTGATCCTCAACGCACTTCTCATAAACACTGTCTCGAACAGCCTTGAACTCTTCCGGCGATTGTTGGCAGTTGTTCTCTCCTCAATCGTTACATACCTTCGTCTTTTGATAGGTCTCCTCAGTTTTGGGAACAAGAAAAAGTCACATCGGGCCAAATCCGGTGAATATGGTGGCTGAGGCATGATTGTGGTGTGGTTTTTGGCTAAAAAATTCTTGATCTTTGATTCATTTTCTTCCATCACAAAAAATCGCCGGGCACGCATAACGCTTCTAACCGTTATGCCTCTCACAAAACAAACTCATCATATTATACAGCTGAAACTGTAAACAAATGTTCTTGATGAGTGTAACAACAGTCAAAAAATCAATAATCAAATGTACGTTGCCCGTGAAATTTGAAAAGTCTCCTAAATTCTTGAGCACACCTCGTATAAATATTCATATATCTACATATATATATATATATATATATATATATATATATATATATATATATATATATATATATATATATATATGTATATATATATATATATATATATATATATACATCTATATATATATATATATATATATATATATATATATATATATATATGTATATATATATATATATATATATATATATATAGATATATATATATATATATATATATATATATATATATATATATATATATATATATATATATGTATATATATATATATGTATATATATATATATATATATATATATATATATATATATATATATATATATATATATATATATATATACATATATATACATATCTATTTAGATAATGTTACATGCACAAATAATTCTTCGAGCTACTATTGCAATTGTTCTCACAACGAGCAAGAACAACATGATCAACAAACGAATGTACTCAAAAACCAACCCAAGCATGATCAACATCTGAAAGTTATGTCACTGCGCCATTCAGTATTGCTCGAATATTCCAGGTAGTTCGCCAATGTATCTACGATAAACGGATTGAATGACTAGAGACCCTATATAAAGGCGAGCTCAATGAATGGAGGGGTGATTACAACCGTGATAGTAAAACTGCGATAGTAAAACCGCGATAGTAAAACCGCGATAGTACAACTGCGGTATGGTGGAGCGCAAAGTAAGCGCGATATTGACTCAAAGTGAAGTGATATCGACAGTTGAATTAAAAATTTAGAGGAAAATTGAAAAGTAACAGCAGTGGAATTGTTAAATTAATGATTGTGCATTTTTAGTTAAGACAATGCGTTTACACTTTCCCGGAACATTAAAATTATTGGCCGCGAGCCCTAACACGCGACAGTGGTGTCAAGAAGTGAGAAAGAAAATTTTGGAAGGGGAAACGTTTAAACAATTTTAAAGTGCACAATAGTGAAAATTAACGTGGAAACTGGTTGGGGGAAAAATAAATAAATAAAAGCCGAAATATTATAAATAAATGAATTTACCATGGCAGAGCTTAAAGGAGACGCAGAAACGCCAAAATCAAAGGAACCAGAAGATGCACTGATACAAATGCTAATGCTGATGTCATCCAGTCTAACTGCGAAGCTAGATGAACAATCAGCGAAGCTAAGTGAACAATCCGCAAAGCTAAGTGAACAATCAGCGAAGCTAGAACATCATGCGCTCAAAATCATGGCAGACATCACACAGAAGCTGGAGAAACAGTCAACCGAAATAAAAACGGAGCTCAGTAGTCTCAACAACCAAATTAAATACGTCGAGGAAAAGGTTTACCAGGTCGAGGAGAGAATGAACCATGAGATGGAAAAAGTGAAAAAAGACTTGGAAGCAGTGAAGGCAGTAGTAACCACCTCACCAGCTCCGCTTATAACTGCAGCACAAAGCACATCCAGAAACGTGCAAGCACCAATATTTGATGGACAAACGGTCTGGAGTATTTACAAAACCCAGTTTGAAGTCTCCGTTCGGTTAAATCACTGGAATGAGCAGGAACGAGCAATCGCATTGATTCTTGCTCTGAGAGGCCCAGCTGCTGAGCTGTTGCAGACGACCCACGTTGAGTTGCGCTCAAACCCGGGTGCATAATGAATGCGCTCAACATGCGTTATGGAGACGATCATCTGAAGCAGATTTATCGGTCACAGCTACGGCATCGGATGCGAAAGTCTGGCGAAACCTTATAGCAGCTAGCACAAGACATTGAGCGACTGCCACTTTTTGCTTACCCAGCTTATGACCCAGAACATCGAGATAACGCAGCAACAGAAGCATTCATCAGTGCATTAAAAGACCAGGAATTGCAACAAGCCATGCGCTTAGCTCAACTTTCAGGCAGCGAAAAATGTGAGCCGTACCACTGCCCGGGTTCGCGAGGTAGTGACAGACGAGTGCAGGTGTGAGCGCGTGGAAATTGAGCGAGCCCCGCATGTAAATGGTGTGCCTAGATGCTTGAATTGCGGTGAGAAGGGGCACTTGCAAGGAGATTGCAAGAAGCGAAGAAAAACGAGCTATTGTCCAGGGTGGAGGAGATCCAGACCGAGTCAGGAGCCCAGAATGGAAGCCCTTCAAGCTGACAGAGCCAACTTTGTGGGGCTGAGGTTGGCTAGGAGGATCGACGTCCCGAGCACCACCATCACCGTGTCAAGACTACATCGTGGAGAAGCGGACTTATGCCTTCCGAGTCAAGTTGTCGGAGAACATTGCACCATAACAATCGACACTGGTGCAACCCGATCGATTATCTGACCAGACCATGTGAGGCAACAACTACTTTACAAGGGCAAGATTTTTTCACAACGGACAGCTACAGGAGAAACTGCATCCGTCCACGGAGAGGTCATCCTCCAGATACAGTTGGGAGACCTTGCGTTCCGACATAATTTTCTGGTCGCGAACATCATGGATGACGGCATTCTCGCAATGGATTTTCTGCGACCACATGGAATCACGTTGGATTTGGGCAAACGGGTATCCAAATGGCAGAATGTCGAAGTATTGATGGAAGTATTGGGAATTTGGACGCTGGGATCCAGTGTCAAAATTCCCGAGATGAATGTAGTAGTACGTACTGACACTGATGTACCGAAATCTTCCGAAAACATTGTATGGGCCAAGCTTGATGGTGATTCTGGAGACCAGCGATCTTATCTAATAGAGCCAACGAAGACGTCCGCGTTGCGCAGTTTGACTGTAGGACGAAGCCTTGTAAGATCTATAAGGAACGGATACGTGCCGGTTAGAGTCCTTAACCCCGCAGACTCAACCACGAGCATCAAAGCGGGAGAGGTCATCGGCAGCTGCCAACCTGTTTCCACCAGCACCTCTTTGGAAGCCACTCACGACCATCATTGGAAAAGGAGGCAAGACGCAGACAAAACCTGGGAATCCACGTCTGCAATATTGAAGCAGGTCAAATTGCCAGTGCAGCTATTCAAGCGAGCCTCAGATCTGGTCACCAAGTACAGTGACATTTTCTCAACAAGCCCGGATGACCAAGGTGGAGCGAGTATGCTAACACACGTCATAGATACACAGGGAGCCAAGCCAATTCGACAAGCACCGAGACGTCTACCTATAGCCAAACAAGGAGAAGTGAGCGCAGTGATCTCGGACATGGAAAAACAAAGCGTTATCGAACCTCCTGTCAGTCCATGGGCCGCACCAGTAGTTCAAGTAAAGAAAACGGTTGGTAGCACTCGTTTTTGTGTCGACTATAGGCAGATTAACGACGTCACTAAGAAAGATAGTTACCTGCTTCCACGCATCGATGACATCATGCACACTTTGGCCGACGCAAAATGGTTTTCTACACTCGATCTCAAGAGTGGCTACTGGCAAGGAGAAATCGACAAGAAGGACAGGGAGAAAACAACATTTTCAGTTGGAGCCGGATTCTGGCAATTTGTGGTGATGCCATTTGGGCTTTGCAATGCTCCAGCCACTTTCGAACGCCTGATGGAATACGTGCTACGAGGTCTAACCTGGAAAACCTGCTTGGTGTATCTAGATGACATCACTGTCATCGTGGGAACGTTTGAAGGGCGTGTGCGGAACTTAGAAGAAGTTTTCTCCCGATTGAAACTGGCGAATCTGAAGCTTTCTCCCGACAAGTGTACCCTTTTTGCAGCTGAGGTAAAATACCTGGGACACGTCGTGTCAGCAGAAGGGGTCAAAACAGACCCTGAAAATATTGAAGCCGTGAAAAGCTGGCCAACACCAAACAACAAGCGCCAACTACGAAGTTTTCTATGTCTGGCAACCTACTATCGAAGATTCGCCAAAGACTTTGCCAAAATAGCTAAGTGTCTCTATCAGCTAACCAAGAAAAATCGTCCGTATGTTCGGAATGAACGATGCCAGGTTGCCTTTGAGACTTTGAAGGAGAAGCTGTGTGAATCACCCATGCTGGCATATCTGAAACCCGGAAATATGTTTGTAGTTGACACCGATGCAAGCAACGGCGGTATTCGAGCTGTACTCTCCCAGCAGATCGATGGCGAAGAAAGACTCCTCTCGTATTACAGTCGAGTTCTCTCAAAAAGTGAGAGGAACTACTGCGGGACCAGGAAGGAGCTATTGGCTATAATAGAGGCCAACAAGCAGTTCGACAAGTACCTATATGGTCGAACGGACCATGCATCGCTGAGATGGCTGCTCCACATCAAAAACCCCGAGCGACAAGTTGCGAGATGGATCGAAAGCTTGTAGTCATACAACTACGAAATTGTTCATCGGAAGGGCGAAGTTCATGGAAATGCTGACGCCCTATCTCGTCGTCCATGTCCAGCTAACTGCAAGCATTGCCGACGGATTGAGGAAAAGGAACGGCCCGTTGATCTGCAATTGATAATGGCTGAACCCGATGAAGATTGCTCATCGGAGGAGATTCGAAATGCCCAGTTAAGCGATGAAGACATCGGGCCATTGCTCGTATGGAAGGAGACAAATGGGCGACGTGAGTGGAAGGACGTTTCGATGCACGGCGCCACCCTGAAAAGTTATTGGGCACAATGGAGCTCCCTTCAGGTGGAGGATGGTGTACTCAAGCGGAAATGGGAAACGGTGGACGGCAGCTCCTGTAGGATGCAAACTATACTTCCCAAAACCCGTATCCGTGATGTGGTTAAGGAAATGCACACCTTGAATCAGCTACTGACCGCATGAAGACCAGGTATGATCTGAAGGCAAATTCCAAGACGACTTGGTGTGGCTATATAACCCACAACGGCGAAAGAGTAGGTCTCCAAATTTGCAGCATAATTGGGAAGGACCCTGCCAAGTTATAAAGCAAATCAATGACGTCGTGTTTCGCATACCGGAATACCGTAAGCCGAGAGCCAAAATGAAAATCGTGCACCTGGACCGTCTTGCCCCATACTACATCCAGGGAGGATTGACTACAACTGGCGACAGATCTTTTCGGGGCAAAAAGAACTGAAGTGGGGGCAGTGTTACATGTACGAATAATTCTGCGAGCTACTGTCTCAATTGTTTTCACAACTATTAAGAGCATCAACAAACGAATGCACTCGAAAGCCCGCCATGCATGATCAACATCACTGCCCATTCATTAAGCTGCTCGAATATTCCAGCTAGTTCGCCAATGCACGAGAAATGGATTGAATGACTAGAGACCCTATATAAAGGCGAGCTGAATTCATTAGAACCACGATAGTAAAATCTGCGATAGTGTGGAGTGCAAATTGGAAAGCGATATTGATCGAGTAATAGTCAAATGATTTTCGTTGATTGTTAAGTGAAGACAGCTGTTAGATAAATTTATAGACAAAGTGAAAATTAAAATTAATAGAAAAATTGTGAAATCGTTCGATTAGTGCATTTTTAAGTAATTAAACTGTTCTAATTTAATTTAAAAGACATTGCGTTTTCACTTTCCCGGAAAATTAAACTTATTGGTCGCGAATCAGAACTTGCCAGAAAAAGTATCCGTACATGCAAAATAACAAAGCTATCGTTGTTATGAAAACTATATGTCCACTTAATTTGAATGCTTTCTTTTATAATATAAAATCTACACTTTTGCATGATTCCCAGCATGTATCATAAAACTTACTATTTAAAAAGACTTGAAATTCAAACAAAATCAAATTATGGCAGGACAATAGACCAGAAAAAGTATCCATACAGAACAAACCGGGGGATTCCCCGTGTTACGCGATGACATATGCAGATGCATATTAATGTTTTTAGGTCTAATGATAGTTCTACTTTAAGTTGGGATAGGTTTAAACGTGAGTGCAGTTTTCTTAAATTTTATGTGCCCTAGAATACATGGTTGCGCCCAAAATTAGCAAAATCAGTGCTAAGGGGAGGAAACTGCTGAAAGTTAAGAGTGAAGGGAAAACTTACCGCGAAATTGGTCAAATAGTAGACAGAACTCACTCCCCTGTCCAGTATGTGGTGTAAACATTTAATACAACTGGTTCTATAATGTCAAAGCCTCGTTGTGGTCGACTATCTTTACTGACTGAACGCAAAAAAAGAAACGTTTTGCAGGCAGTTAAACAAAAATTCTCGAGTAACTGCTTCCCAAATTGTTACAAATATAAAAGACTCTTTTGGCAAGGTTCTTCACGAACATACCATATGAAAAATACTAAAGAAAGATGGATATCACTCGTGCATAGCACGTAAGAAGCCATACATTTTGGAAGTGAACTGGAAGAAACGTGTGGACTTCGCAAAAAAGTATGTAAACAAACCACAAGAGTTTTAGGAAGAGGTTCTATTCTCTGACAAAAGCAAATTTTGCATATTTGACATCAAACGAAGAAAGTTAGTGTGGCGGAAGAGCGGTACTACCTTCGAAAAAGAAAATCTCATACCAACAGTGAAATATGGTGTAGGTGGTGTGATGGTCTGGGGGTGTATGGCGGCAGAAGGAGTGGGCCAACTTGTGCTTATAGAATCAACTATAAATTAATACGGTTACCTTAATATTTTGAAGGCAAATTTGAAGCAAAGCGCTCAGCATTTGAGGCTTGGTGACGATTTCTGGTTCCAGCAAGATAGTGATCCCAAGCACACAGCACACAATGTGAAGCTTTGGTTGCTCTACAACACAAAACATCATTTGTGTACGCTGCCCCGATTCCCAAACCTTCCATGGAGCATTTGTGGGGGTTATTGGAGCGCAGGATCCGTCAGCACAGCATAACCTCGAAGGAAATGCCGAAAAACGTCATCGTCGATAAATGGGGCAAAATTACCAGGCAGAACACAGCCAAATTGGTTCACTCCGTGCTACATCGACTTAAGGAGGTCCTTAAGAGAAAAGGTTATCCGATAAGTTATTAAGCCCTGATATCTAATAAAATATTTGAGTGTTTCAAATGAATATGGTCATGTAAGGATACTTTTTCTGGTTCGTTTAAGTGAGGTTTTTTTGTTTTTAATTCTGTTAAAATCTAGTTTTTAAAGGAATACCACAGAAAAAATTTACAGAATAGATAGTTCCATTAATGAATAAATTTTTTTGCTTAAATATTTAAATGTAGCAGCTTTCTTAAGCATGAATTCCCTAATATGTTGCTTTCTTTTGATGTTGCACGGATACTTTTTCTGGCGTGTTTCTATAACCGACGTTTGGTGTGCATTATGGTCTGGTGGTGTTATTGGCCCGCATTTTTTTGAAAACGATCAAGGAAGAGCCATTACAGTCAATTCTGACCGCTATGGACGGATGTTAACCGATTATTTTTGGAGAGAAATATATATATAAATGTATATATATATATATATATATATATATATATATATATATATATACACATATCTATCTATATATTTGTATTGTCGCGTGCTATGGTTTGCGGCCAATATTTTTAATGTTCCGGGAAAGTGAAAACGCACTGTCTTTTAAATGAAGTTAAAAGAGTTTATGTACTAAAAATGCAATCATTAGTTTAACAATCCCATTTTTTACATTTCAATTTGTCTATAAATTTTAAATGCAGCTGTCTATGTCACTTCACTATAAGTCAATATCGCTCTTACTTCGCGCTCCACTATATCGCAGTTTTACTATCGCGGTTTTACTATCGCGGTTGTAATCATCCCCCCATTCATTCAGCTCGCCTTTATATAGGGTCTCTAGCCATTCAATCCATTTATCGTACATTGGCGAGCTACCTGGAATATTCGAGCAATGTTGAATGGCGCAGTGACATAACTTTCAGATGTTGATCATGCTTGGGTTGGTTTTCGAGTACATTCGTTTGTTGATCATGATGTTCTTAATGGGCTTTTTTACACGGGAATGGTACGCACCCATATCCAAACAGGTTTCGCGCTTACGCCCTCATGTTTATACATTGCATAGTTCAGCCAAGCTATTATTGTAAACGATACACGTCTTGCGAGTGTTTGTGTCAAAGGGATCATTTGATCGTTAAACATCGTGAGAGCATCATT
>OZ017739.1:235162632-235312632 GCA_963969285.1 Odontomyia ornata | reverse complement strand
ATATATATATATATATATATATATATATATATATATATATAAACACATATATATACACATTTTTGTATACTTCTAGTTCACCCTCTGAAATAATCTAAAATCAAATGCTTAAATTCAAAATTGCGGCTTCCAAGCGACAGAAATTAAGCGGAAATAGGTTTTTTTTTTGGCAGCGACAACGGTGACTTGATTTTTATAATGTCAAAATTCAAGTCAAAAGCGCTTTATTTAAAACTATCCGTTATGAATTTTCATAGAGTTCAAAGGAAATTCCTAACAATAAAAATACGAAAAGTTAATGGCCCAAATGGATCTCAAAATTTACACGTTATCATTAAAAACATTAAATCGTAAAACGATATCGAATTCATATTTTTTTTTCGTATTACTACAACTGCTTTCGGGCCTTTGCTTAGAGATAGTTAGAGTATCTCATTGTCATGATCTAATATATCGGCACTCCACAAGGTGATATGATCATTCACATTAATTAAAATTATTACATGGTCTACGAATCAATTGGAAAAGGAAGAAAAATATAACAACACTTTTATCCTATACTTAATATGCTATGACCTGATACCCATGACCATATTCCGAACGTAAACATTCAACCTTATCTCTAAACCCAGTATGATAAACATGACAAATACTTCTCGCAAATATTGCAATCTATTCCTAATTTTTGACACAAAGAAACAAAAGCATTAAATGTACTAATAATCAGCTGAAACTCAAAACTAAACAATAACCATGAATAATTTAAACGGTGTTTATGTAGCCACCAACACCTAGATTGCTTCAACAAACTTAGAAAATGGGTATTTACAATGGAATTGTTGGTGTTGTGAACCCAAATCCGAAGGATATTTGATCTTCTTATTGGTGGCCCGTCTATATATGTGATATATGATTGGGACACCGTCAGAATCAAATACATTTCTATTCATGTCCAAATACACGAATATTTCTGGAGGACTGAAGCCAGTAGTGAGACAAATCTGAGTATACCAGTCTGTAGCGTGGAACGGCTGTTAAATCCAGTGGTTTTTGCTCACAATTATAGATCTTGCAACATGATTCCGAAGAAGTCTCATAATCACAACATCAATTCTTGTCACTTTAGCAGTTTGATAAATTCTTTTATTCGATATAGAATGCTTCAAATACATCTCAGGCTTTCAGTACAAACCAGTGCATGCACGAAGATATTTCCTTTAGAAAACTCAATCTTTCCATAGTACTAGCACTATTGTTGTGCCAGATCTGAAATCCATATTTCAAAACTGGTCTAATCAGGGTTTTGTAACAGATAATTTTGACCTTTCGATCGATGCATCTGGAATGAAAGAGTCGTCAAAGGATCATGACTACTTTTTGTGCTTTACTGAGCATGATTTTGACTTGTACAGTATAGCACAGGTACTGGTCTATGTGAACATTGAGATATCAAACACAAGATTTATGTGGAACTTATTCTCGCACCTTCACCAGCCATAGTGTGGAAATCCTTAAAAGTACGTTTCAGGTCTTGACTGGCCTCCAGCAGCGTTGTCCAGAACAACATTATTTCGCACTTCTGCACATTGATTTTCATCTGCCAATTGTCGGTGTAGAGCTGCACATCATTGAACATTTTTTGCAGATTGCTTTGAGTTATTGTAGCTTTTCGGTATGCCGTGTAGATGATCAGATCATCAGCAAACACCTCCGATGATCTCGTTAGCGAGGCGTTAAAATCAAAGCTGTTCAATAGCTTGCCAATAAATATTTGAGAAAAGCATAGGCGCAGTAACTGTTCAAGACCTTGAAGTTGCGCATTGTCGTCAGATTTCCATCAGTTACAACAAATGATTTCCCGTTTAACATATTGCACATCATGTCATGGCGACAATGTGGACGTTTAATCCTTTATTCAGTATCGCTTGAAATACTTTGCTGATGTAAGGTTCGAAGATTCTTTTCCTTACTTTAAGATTGGAAATTCCTTGGACTTTTCCCACTCATTTGGGAAATATGAATTGCTCAACATGTTGTTGAGCAATACGCATTAATTCCTGATAGCAACCTCAGGCAAATGTCGGAGAACTATATTTGGAACCCCATCGATACCACATGATTTCTTGTTGTTTATCTTCCCAAATTTGAAACACACGTCTTCGCAGCTGACTAAATAAGCAATAAGATTCAAGCTCGATGTGGGGTCAGATGTTGATGTTTCATTGAAATGAAGAAGAGATTTGCCGTTCAGGCTTGATTTGAAGTCAGAAACTTTTGCTTCAATGACCTCTGGAAATATTTGATTCCCTCTCTCAGGATTTGGTAGATGAACCAATTCAAAATGAGTTCCAATCACGGTAAGTATTTGCAATCCATCACATATAATTCTGTTCTCACATCTGATCCGGAGATGTACGATCAATTTCGATATCGAAACTATCGAGAAGATTTATCTCATCACTAGTGACTTCAAGATTCAATACCTTCACTCGAGACTTCATGCGGAATAAACGATTCACTTTCATGTAAACTCCATCTGGGTTTGGTGGGCCTATACCTTTCAATTTTTCCGCCCATTGATTGTTGACCTCACTCTTCAAGTATGAACGGATTAAGCTCCGAACATACTTCAGGTGTAATTTCAACAAAGCCAACGAGGGATGGTTGTAGTTCATAAATTGCCGATTAATATTGTTGACGCGTGTGAGAAGAAGGCTTTTCACGCGGGGCACTCTGTGGCTGTTTCACCATGGACAGCGTCAACACGGATGGGATGGGCGGGGAAGAGTCCCCGCACTATCGCGTCCATCTTTTCCGCGTCATGTATACAAGGCTTCCGTAGGGCACCAAGTTTCCCCATGACCAGCTTGTAGCCAAGGCCCCACGGATCCTTGTTCACATTGTCCTTTAGTTGGAAAAAAGTTTTTCAAGGCAACCACACTAATGGTAGCCAAGGTGAACATTCATTTCATGCACGAGGATCAACACGGCAACTCATTCCGAAGGCTGCAACAGGTAGTAGCCTACGTGCTGCGTTTTGTGGAGCGTTGTGGACCAAACTCTCAGCTTCCTCAAGTGCACAATCCAGCAGTCACAAGTCAAAATCTTTACAAAGCCCTGGTAGGCATAGTGAAATGCATTCAACAAGACGACTTTCGCGAGGACTTACGGAATATTCAGCTCAAGAGACAGGTCAGCAAAAATAGCCCACTGTCAGGGCTGGCTCCTTTTCTGGATTTGGACGGAATCTTGCGCGTTGGCGGAAGGCTGGAGGCTTCGCAGCTCCCTTTCAACACCAAGCATCCGATGCTGCTGCCATGCACGAATTCGTTTCCAAGGTTGCTGGTGACAGACATTCATCGCGACAACTGCCATCTTGGAGCTCAGGCGCTGCTTGCCACGACGAGACAACGCTTCTGGCCTATCAAAGGGAAACAGCTGGCAGGATCAATTGTGCGACGATGCGTGCGAGGCCACAGCTTATCGACCAAATTATGGGAAGTCTTTCCTGGTCCTCGTGTACGACCTGCCCACCCTTTCATTACCGCGGGAGTCGACTTTTGCGGGCCCCTGCTAATACACTACCGTGGCAGAGGTGTGCGGCCGCAGAAAGGTTACATGGCTATCTTTTTTTGCTTCACCACCAAGGCCGTTCATTTGGAACTTGTGAGCGATCTCAGCACTGACAGTTTCATCGGTGACTTGTGGCGTTTCATCGGGAGACGAGGACAATGCAAGGACCTATACTGTGACAATGGTACCAACTTTGTGGTTACGCACAACCAACTATGCAAATTATCTTCATCGTTCTACTCGGCAGAGGTTCAGCACAAAGTGATCAGCTCAGGCAGTACGCAAGGAATCGATTTTTACTTCATCCCACATCGTGTACCTCACTTTGGTGGATTATGGGAAGCCGCGGTCAAGTCGGCTAAGAGTTTGCTCCTCCAAGGCGCTTCATCCGCTACTCTCACTTTTGAGGAGCTGCATACCGTGGTGGTTGGAGTGGAGGCCATCCTCAGTTCGAGACCCTTAATTCCGATGTCAGATGACCCTAACGACCTAGCAGCGCTTACTCCGGGACACTTCCTCATCGGCTATGATGGATTTTGAAGCGGAGCTAGTCACAAGCAATCTCCGTGCTCGATGGAGGCATGTAAATCAACTCAGAAACGAGTTCTGGCATCGCGTGAGTATCTGTCACAGCTCCAACATTGGGACAAGTGGCAACAAATCCAAACAAACGTGGTTCCCGGAACAATAGTTATCGTGAAGGAAGACAACAAACCCACCATGAGATGGCCGATGGGACATATCGTACGAACCCACGAAGGAGCAGATGGCTACTTTAGAGTGGCTGACATAAAAACCGCTACAGGAATGGTGAGACGGCCCATTCACCGGCTGGCTCCATTGCCAGTGCTGGAGAATACACTATCCGAAGAAGTAGAACTTGAACCGGAGGCACAACCGCCTTCTGGCGTGGAATCTTAAACAGTCGCCCTCATCAATCGCCAACCAATTAATCATCCGAGACGAAAGAGGACTTCAATTTTGTCAATGTTGTTAACTTTTCTGCTGATTCTTCTAGTGATGACCAACCCTATCAAGGTGACGTCAACTGGCACCCAACCCGGCCTGCACTTTCAGTCACTGGACCATGCCCTTTTGTCAACAAGCGAGTGGAAGATTTTGGTTTATTATGGTCTGGCATCTTTTTATACGAAGTTATACATGCTGCTGAATGGTACGACTTTGTTGCAACAGCTATGCGCTCGGGAATCCCACCAGATTGACTGCTCGTACTTCATTGAACATTTCCATCACTGGAGAGATCAGCTTACCAGCGTGAGCCAGATGTTGAAGATCAGAACCAAGAGAGGAGCGATAAATACCGTGGGCGGCCTCGCCAGATCCTTATTCGGCATCCTAGATGACGACTACACCAACCAGATGTCCCAAACCATCGAGGTTATGCAAGGGGATCAAAATAGGCTGCACTCCTTGCTGACGAACCAAACTTCGATTATCGACTCAACGTTGAATATCCTCGAAAAAACCAAAAAAAAATAACCCAGAAAAGATTCACAGCTATAGAGCAGGAGCTGGCTAAACTCTCCAATGAAGTAAGAGCTCCTCAACCACCGGGAAGTCAGGGAGGAGTCACAAGATTGACCACTACATTGTCATTTCACCAGACCCTAACCACTCTCGAACTGCAGCGAATTCAGTCATCCATCATGGACATGGTAACGGATACCCAACATGGGAACTTCAATCCACTGCTGCTATCAGAACCACAGCTAAGTTCAGAGATGCACACATCAGGGACCATCTGCCCTAGAATCAACGCCTGCCGATGGCCTGGGAGACTTTTATGAAACTATTCAAATTAACGTCCATCAAGGCCAAGATGAAGGCCGAGTTTCTCATGTTTGGTTGGTACATCAACATTTGAACTGTATCGAGTGCTACCTTTACCCATTGAAAAACATGATCACCTCATTGCTATACTGCCTACTTCGCCATATCTCATCATCAGCCTACATCGCGATCTATACTATCCATTGAGTGAAGCGGAGTATTCGGCTTGTAGCTGGATGGAGCCGGACACCCACATCTGCCGACAGTCTCATCCACTGTACCACAAGGAGGCCAACATGAGCACGTGTAAGGTGACGTTGTTGAAAGGAATGCTGTCCGCTGCCAAGTGTTACCTGATTGAGTTGCCTGCAACCTTTTCCTGGACCAACATTCTGCATTTAAACAAGCTCACAAATCGCGTCGTTGCTCACATCGTATGCAGTGGCAATACGACTACACTCACGCTGCGCTGATGTTGAATTCAAAATTTGTTTTGTATTTTTTATTGAAACAGCATTTGCTGCGGGTCGGTATCGCGTCGCAAATTGACATGAAACCGATACGAGCATTTCATTGCCCGTATTGACTTCACCCATCATGTATGCAACATTCACATGTGCATACATTGCATTGTGCGAACGTTGCACATTGCAAATTATGCTATGATCGTATCGCACTGTGGCTGCATACGATGAGTGTACATGTGCGCACGGTCAGCTCAAATTGTGGGATCATTCGTGCGTGCGTGTGCACTTTTTGCATGAATTGGATAGGATTTGCAGCAATTATGTTGCATTTTGTTTTGGCGTTAGAGTTGTATAATTTTGTGCGGCCAGTCTTCAGTTGGTAGTCGCGATCGACGTTTCAGTTACAATAGAACGGAAAAATATTAACAGTTGGATAGAGGGAAGACATAGTGAAAGAATATAAGAAGAAAAACTTGTTGAACTCAAAATAATTAAAATTGAATAGAAATAATACAATTAGCGAAACGGTGCGGATAAATTTTCAAAATTAAAAACGGTCCAAATATAGAAAATTTTGAACTGAATGTGTTTTTTAAATTTGGCCGGAACTAAAGGGGTCCCGACGCAAACAAAAACATTTTAGCCCAGTCATATTAGGTAAAAAAGGGGTCAACCTCGGAATGAAAGATAATAAGCTGCAAATTGGTATGAACCTTTGTTTTGTCATTCTAAATGTTGTCTCAAAAGTCACAATCGTTATCGTGTTTGCGTCTCAAGATATTCAAGGTCAAAGGTCACAAAAATCGGTTTTTCGCGAATATCTGGCTTCCTATCGGTTAAATGAGATTTGCATTTATTATAAAAGTTGTAGGCTATAAAATTCCCTACAACTTTTGTTTAAACTTTTTTTTCATACGACCAACCGTTTTGAAGGTAGAGCGCGAAGAGTGCACATCGTACAGTCATATACGGCCTAATGCAAGGTCAAGCGTGAGTTATGGTTATCAGTACGTTATAAAGTCAATTATTTACTTGGAAATTATAATTATTAAACAATGCCTATTATTTATGTACTAACTATTAATTATTTATATTTAATTAAAGTAAGTAACTTGATTATTTATATATAATTATTCATATTTAACTATTTAAGTATAAAATATTATTAATTCTGGATTATATATTTTAGTTTTATTTTAAGTTAACACGACATTATATATCTTTTCTTTAAAACGCGTAAATTTCTCAATACTTATATACCTGGAAATACTTGTCCCTACCCTATGCCCTTTTCTATTCATTGCCGGGACAGATGTTCTATAGTATTCAAGGCCACTCTCTCCACTTTGTATGAGTCAAGATTATTCGTTAGTTTGAAATTGTACCGTTGCAACTACGGACGTACGGTTTTAAGAGCTATGGCTGATTTGTGTTTTATATGTGATAAGAAACTTTCAGAAGGTGTTTCTGTGAATGTCGTACGTGGTTTACAAACTTTAAAAACTGCAAGTATTGAAAGAAATGATGGACATATAGACTATTTAAATACTTTAAGTTCTGTAAATGTGCATTCCGAGTGTCGAAAAGTGTACACGAGTAAAAATGTTATTATTGCATCAAAACGACGCACAGATGAGAGTGAACCTTCAACGTCAAGTGCACCTCGTAAAAAACGAAATGAAGTCTTTGATTTTGGAAAGTTATGCTTATTTTGTGGCCAAGAAGCTGATGAAATAGCAGAAAAGAAAAAAAAATTATAGTATAGACGGACAATAAGTAATGTAAGTACTCTTGCATTCAAAGACAACGTAATTAAGAGAGCAGAAGAACGAAACGATTCCTTAGGAGAATTAGTAAAGGAACGTTTATATTACGAGTATGATTTGATCGCTGCTGAAGCAAAGTATCATACTATTTGCTATACCAACTTTTTAACCCGAGTACCATCTGCAGATAAAATGCCTCGCCAAGATGATCAAGTCACTCAAGCAATGAAGGAGATTTTTTATTATATAGAAAATAATGAAGATTCTCAATTTACTTTGAAAGAACTTAAAGATGTCCCTACGGAATACATACCTGACGATAAGACAATTATTACAAAATTACAACAAAAGTATTTAACTGATATAATAATCACAAAAAAATTGGATCATTTACAATTATATCTTTCCGTGATACACAGCTTAACGTATTATCAAAAGCTTGGTACGAAAATAAAAAAAGTACTCCTGTAGAAGAACGTCTACGGATTGTAGAAGCTGCTGCGGCTATTATTAGGGAAGACATCAGATCATCTGTAGTTGAAACAAAAACGTATCCACCTCCGAATAAAATGCTAGATTGTATTAATGAAGAAATACCAAAAACATTATCACATTTTTTGGAAGAAATGATATTAAAAAATAGAAAAGGACAAGTAGATCATTTAAAAACGAAATGCACATCTATTAGCCACGCAATAATGGCTTCGATACGAGAACGTTCATTTTCATCACAGCTACTGTTGGGCCTTTCCGTATTTCTTCACAGAAGATATGGGTCTAAAAAATTGTTGGATGTTTTATCATCTTTAGGATTTGCTGCATCATATAGTAATACCATACAGTATGAAGTTTCATCAGTTTACCAATCACAACCTCGTATTTTACCATCAGAGTCTGGTGCGTTGGTACAATATGTTGGAGACAATGCAGATATTAATGTCAGTACTCTTGACGGTAATAATACTCTTCACGTTAAATATGAATAATTATATATAAATAATCAAGTTACTTACTTCAATTAAATATAAATAATTAATAGTTAGTACATAAATAATAGGCATTGTTTAATAATTATAATTTCCAAGTAAATAATTGACTTTATAACGTACTGATAACCATAACTCACGCTTGACCTTGCATTAGGCCGTATATGACTGTACGATGTGCACTCTTCGCGCTCTACCTTCAAAACGGTTGGTCGTATGAAAAAAAGTTTAAACAAAAGTTATAGGGAATTTTATAGCCTACAACTTTTATAATAAATGCAAATCTCATTTAACCGATAGGAAGCCAGATATTCGCGAAAAACCGATTTTTGTGACCTTTGACCTTAAATATCTTGAGACGCGGACACGATAACGATTGTGACTTTTGAGACAACATTTAGAATGACAAAACAAAGGTTCATACCAATTTGCAGCTTATTATCTTTCATTCCGAGGTGAAAGCCCTAATATGACTGGGCTACTATCTGGTTTTAGCTTTGAGTTTGCGCGGGTCTTGCCCGAGCCATTATGAAGTCCTTAGCGTTTCATAATGGTCACGTAGTTGGCCCTTTGTGGTGACCATTAGAGTGGAGTCCACCTTCAGATTCCATAGCTATGCCAGGAATTGTTGTGGCTTGCCTGCTATGTGTTGTCTAAATTTTAACCCAACTGTCCATTGAAATTCCTTTTGCTATGCCCTATTCCCACTCGGGAGGGATCATTTTTGAGAAATCAAATTTAAATGAATTTTAATCGTCACATTTTATTAAACAGCTCGCATTACCTTCTTCCTTGCCGCTCATTGACTATTGGTTTCGGCACAATTTAATTAGGTTTCGGGTTTATTCAGGTGAGGAATTTTTAATTAATTTATAGTTCTGGTGTGTTTTATAATTAATTTTAAATTTCATCTTTCAGAGTTTAGGTTTTATTATTGATTTATTTAACAGAAAATATTAGTAATTTGGTTGATTTATCTTTTCGAGAATTTCGATTTAGTTTAGTTATATTTTATTAGGGTTCTGATTTGATATTTAGGATAATTCATTCTATGGGTGGTTTTGTGTAAAATTTAGAAAGTTCGAATTTTGGTAAATGAGTTTAGTCTAGGTTATTGAGTTTGGATTTCAGGTTAGTTAGCGATCAGTTTTGAGTAATTTTTTTTTGTAAACTTAGTGAGTTTTAGCAAGATTAAGAATTTAAGGCTAATTTGTACTTTTATTGTACAGATTTTCACATTTTAAAATTTTATGTATTTATTGACTTGTCTGTTTGTCTGTCTGGTATTCAATCCCTAACTTATCTTTATTCAATCGCTTGTTTGCCCGTCTATGATTTATTGCTTTTGTTTTAGTAGCACTATAACCCTTTTCGGGCCTTCGCTTAGAGAAAGTTAAAATATCTCATTATCTTGATCGAAGATATAGACACTCTACAAGGTGATAGGATCGTTATCACGCTTTGGCCGTGTGTCCATCCACCCAGCTGCGATACGTTCTGATTTTAAACAGGTATGTATCATAACTAAACAGGCTTATAATCCGTCCAAAGAATCACTCGAACTTAATCTCGTTGACGCTAACGAAATTCGGCTTACATGCTTAGTGCTCTAATCAATACACCACGCGGACTTATCTGTGATATGTTAAAGTATTTATTTTATTCAAATTATCTGTTCTGTTCGTATGTTCATCAGTTTTTATATTTTTAAATCAGTTAGATGGTCTGTTTGTTTTTTATCATTTTTAAGTTTCACCATGTTACCGCACACGCGATATGATAACTTCACTCACCCTTTACCACGTTCTCCTTAGGATTTGCCAGGTCCTCGTTCACATCTTCCGTTCCGGGATGGTGATCAGACAGTCGAGACCCATCGAACGGTTATCCCAATTACCAAATGAGGTTTCAAGTTCGATGGTTGCTCCAATGGTTTGGATGGCCGTGAATTGTTGTTTTTGTTGTCTCGGCGGAGACTTACATGTTCTCCTGCAAGTATCTACCGAAACCTGGTACTAGCATATACATAACCTACATAGAGACTTGAGTTGGACGCCGCTTAAAGTGGTGTTCATGGAACGATTTAGACTCTGATGGTGGACACGGATCTGCGAGACGTAGTTTTTGCGAACACGCATCTCCGACTGCAGGAGTATCTCGTTGGACAGGAGTTCTCAACCACTCGAGATCTCGTCACGGCAAAGGCTGGGAATTGATAAACTTCGATATCAGTCAACAAAACCATTTTATCTTGTGTGCATCATTATTATTTTTCACGATGAATAACTTCGAAAATTGGAGAAAAAGAGCGCATTTGCGGGAGGTTCTGTTGGGTCATTTTGATGCAAAGAAAACTGGTGCGGAAAGTCATCGTTTGCTTGTAGAAATTTATGGCGACGATACTTTAGTGAAAACACAGTGTAAAAAAGAACGCCCAGGACAGCAAAAAAAGTTTGAAGACGATGAATTGGAGATGATACTCGATGAGGATCATATCAAACGCAAGACAAACTTGCCAAATCGTTGAGAGTGTCTCAGCAAGCCATTTCGAAACGTTTAAAAGCCGCCGGGCACATTCAGAAGCAAGGAAATAGGGTCTCCTGTGAGTTGAAGCCGAGAGACGTTGAATGGCGCTTCTGTATGTCTGAAACGCTACTTGAGCGCCATAAAAGGAAATCATTTTTGCATCGGATCGTGACTGTGGATAAAAAATGGATGCATTGTGACAACCCCAAGCACAGAACGTCATACATGAAGCCCGGCCAACCAGCCAAATCAACGGCGAAGCCAAATATCCATGACGCTAAGGTTATGCTATGTATTTGGTGGAGTCAGAAGGCACCGTTATATTATGAGTTATTGAAATCGAACCAGACAATCACAGGTGACCAGTAGTGAACACAATTAATACGTTTGAAGCGTACCATCTTCGAAAAACGCCCGAAAGGCTATAATTTTCATCAGGCTATTATTTTCATCATGATCGGCCGCATGTTGCAAGTCCGGTCAGAGACTATTTAGAAAATAGTGGGTGGGAAGTTTTGGCCCACCCACCTTATAGTCCGGACCTTGCTCCATCTGACTTTCATTTATTTCACTCGATGCAAAACGCCCTTACCGGAATACGCTTCACTTCAGAGCAAGGCATCCGAAATTGGATGGATTCGTTTTTGGCCGCCAAGCCGGCGCAATTTTTTTGGGATGGAATTCATCAATTGCCTGAAAGATGGGGAAATGTTCTAGCTTCCGTTGAACAATACTTTGAATGAAATATATTGTAAGATTTTTCCACACTAAAGCATCAAATTTCGCTAGAAAATTCCGGTTATTAAGTTGAACACCAAAATATATATATATATATATATATATATATATATATATATATATATAAATATATATATATATATTTATATATATAAATATATATATATATATATATATATATATATATAATATATATATATATATATATATATATATAAATATATATATATATATATGTATATATATATATATTTATATATATATAGATATATAAATATATATATATATATATATATATATATATATATATATATATATATATATATATTTATCTATATATATATATATATATATATATATATATATATATATATATAAATATATATATATATATATATATATATATATATATATATATATATATATATATATATATATATGTATATATATATATATATATATATATATATATATATATATATATATATATATGTATGTATATATATATATATATATATATATATATATATATATATACATATATATATATATATATATATATATATATATATATGTTTATATACTGTGACCAAAAATTAAGGTGACATTTGAATTTAAACAGCACGCGTCGAAGGATTTGGAGAATTATTTTTTTTACGTTGGTGTTACTGTCAGTGACATCTGTGTTAAATTTACATGTCAAAATATTCATTAGGGTTTGAGAAACGCGTCGTTTTGTGAGCTCCTTAAAGTGAGTTTTTCGTTTTTTGCGATGTCGAAATTTTTTGGAATCAATTTTCTGCTGCGGATACGTTGAGGATGGTGCAGAAAGCCTTTTGTGATGAGATTATGTCTAAAAAACACGTTTACAAGTGGTATAGTGAGTTCCAAGCCGGCCGTGAACGTGTCGAAGACGAAGAGCGTTCTGGGCGACCATCAACCTCTTTTTCGATTATCGTGGTGTTGTGCATTATGAATTCTTTCCGCCGGGCCAAACAGTCAACAAATAATATTATTTGAATGTTATGCGTCGTTTGCGTAACGTTATCCGCCTAAAAAGGCTGCAATTTCGGAAAGACAATTCTTGGTTTTTACACCACGATAATGCACTGTCCCATACTGCACTCGTAATTCGTGATCATTTCCCAAAAAACTCAATCCATATCGTTCCGCAACCACCGTATTCCTCGAATCTGGCGCCGTGCGACCCCTGGCTGTTCAGCAAGCTCAAAAGACCGCTCCGGGGACACCGTTTTGATACGATAGAGGAGATTCAAGCCGCAGCGAAGACGGAACTGAAGGCCACCCTGGAAACGATGCGTATCTCAAACACTAATGAATATTTTGACACGTAAATTTGACATAGATGTCACTGACAGTACTACCAACCCAAAAAGAATAATTCCCCAAATCCTTCGACCCGCGCAGTTTACATTCAAATGTTACCAGATTTTTTGGCCAGGGTAGTATATATATGCAGTCGTGCGTATAGTTCGCAGCCGATAATTTTGGTGGTGACCAGTATAAATATATATATATATATATATATATATATATATATATATATATATATATATATATATATATATACATATATATATACATATATATATATATATATATATATATATCTATATATATACATATATATATATATATATATATATATATATATATATATATATATATATATATATATATACATATAAATATATATATATATACATATATATATATATATATATATATATATATATATATATATATATATACATATATATACGAGTATATATATCATATATATATATATATATATATATATATATATATATATATATATATATATATAGCATATATATATATATATATATATATATATAACATATATATATATATATATATATATATATATATATATCTATCTATGTATACATATAACATATATATATATATATATATATAAATATATATATATATATATATGTGTATATATATATATATATTTATATGTATATATATATATATATATATATATATATATATATCTTTATATATATAACATATATCTATATATATAACATATATATATATATATATGTATATATATATATATGTATATATATATATATATATATATAAATATATATATATATATATATATATATATATATATATATATATATATATATATATATTGATGTAAGATTTGAAATATAGAATTAGGAAGTATATGGGGGAAAACCTAAGACAGCCTTTTCACGCCGATAATAATGGCTTCGCCCTAGAGCTGAGCCGTAATTAACAATAAGAGACTATATTGTTATGTTAGGTACTTTGTTAATATAGTGCACTCGCAAGCAACTGTATTCAAATACTGTCCTCTAAATACTGTCCCTTTACAATAAATTCTTAACGCTAGTTTTACTACTTCTTATGTTCTAAATCCTATTGTGGTCACACACGAAGTTGACCCTTTTCCCATGTTTTAAATGATTTAACAAAACAATAGGTTACTCAAAACGTAACGCTATTCTCAATTTAAATAGAACCAATGTCCGCTAACAAAAACAAACATTCACTTTCTTTTCTTCATACTTTGCATTGTTGCTTTTGTTTTCATTCATCAATGAAAACAATGCAATCACACATAATGCATTGAACTCTTTGGCTTGGCCGCTAGGATACATGAGACCTTTCTATGGCTCGTGTCTTATGCGATGCATATGTGACGTACATGTAGGTCATGCACTTGATTTATTGAGTCACGCTACATGTAGTCTAAATGTACATTATTGGTTGCATGAAATACGATATTTCATGAATGAAAGTATGGCATTGAAAATTATTCATGCACATGCTCGTGTGAATACTTATGTCATCATATAGATAATTGAATGTATGGGAAATGGCTAATGATGCGGAATGGAACTATTTAATAATTAATCGTCATGCGTATGGGTACTACACCCTCCCCGTTTTAGTGTTGAGAGTTTGTACAACAAAATCGAGACATGGAAAAAGTTCACTTGTATTGACGTGGTACTATATAGATTAATTATTTCTAGTGTTTTTGTGTACAATTCCATTTCTTCAATTGGTTGTTATGATACTTTTTATGTTTTCCATTAACATCTATTGTGGAGTTTACTCCATTACGTTCTATTACAGTATATGGACCTTGATAGGGTTTTTGATTCTTCTTTTCACCATGTCACCAATACTTAATTGTAATGGGTTTACATCAATATCTTGAACTTTACTTAGCCTATTTGCTTTGACTTTGTTAATTATATCTCTAGTTTTATCAATTGTTCTTTTTAATCTTTAATCTTTAATCTAATGAACTTAGCAAAATTATCTACATTGTATACTTTGTCATTATTTACATTAATTTCGTCATTTGGCAAGTATGGTAATTTTCCAAACACTAATTCGTAAGGTGAATATTGTGTATCGACATTAGGTGAGGTGTTGTAAGCAAAAGTATAATAAGTTAACCATGTATCCCATTCGAGATCTTCAGCAAAAGCTAACATGAACTCGTTAAGTACCCTATGATTTCTTTCAACTATACCAAGTGCTTCATGATGGTAAGGGGTGGAAAAAATTTGCTTAATATTTAGTAGCTTACAAACTTCTTGCATTAATTCATTAGTGAATTCCGTACCTCTATCCGATTTCAATACTTTAAATTGTCAATATTTTAATATAAAACTATTCACCAAAGTATGTGCTACTGTTTTAGCATCTTTAGATTCAATTGGTGATGCAACGACAAATTTTGATAGTTCGCACTGCATCGTCAATATATAACGATAGTGATTCGAAAGTCTTAAATGTCCTACTGTATCTATTTGTATTACCTCAAATGTCGTTGAAGGTGTGTCAGTATGTACTTGTCTTTCTTTGGTATGCCTAACTTGTTTACTTTTAGCACAAATTTCGCAATTACTTATAAATTGTTTTACCATATTGCTCATATTTTTCCAGCAATATCTTTGTTTGAGTTTCAAAACTGTTTTTCTAACACCTAAATGTCCTCCATGTGGCGAATTGTGATACTCAGTAATTAGTTTATTTTGAGTTATTCTATCTTCTATTCTTTTTGGTGGTGTATATAATAATATTTGTAGTTTTGGGCGCTTGTTGTATGTTTTCTTTAGTTGCAACTTGTTAAACATTTCTTTGAAATCTGCTATGTGTATACACTTAAATATTCCATCATTATTGGCTAATGCTAGCTCATTTATATTCCAATAATGGGTAGCGTCAAGTAGTTTTTCCATAATGAATTCGAAAATTGCATCAGGATTATCACTACGACATTGGTAATGTAAGGTCAGTAGTTTGTCTTTATCAGGAACGGATTCGCTGAAAGCTCTATCACTAAGACTCTTACGTGTCAATGTTGTTGGCTTTTCTCCATCGAGAACGGATTCAATGGGAGACTTATCGCTATAACAATCTATTAAAACTTCCTTTTTCGTACGTACGATTTCAATAAAAAGATTTCTTTTGCTTTTGCTAGTTTTACTCATGAGTTTTTCTTCTATATTCCGCGGTATGTTAAATTTTAGAGTTTTAACAGTTCTGATATCAGCCAATGATGTGCAATCCCAAATTTGAAGTTGATCAGGCTTCTTCGGAAGATAGTTATCATGGTTGCTATCTCGACTGTTAATACTGACGTCATTTTTATCATTATTTCGCGCCATGCCCCTAGTTATTGCCAAGGTTTTCTTAACCTGTTCGTCCCCTTCTTTTGGGATCATATCTTTTAAAATGTCGGAGGTAAGTTCTATGCGGGACAATGCATCCGCATTGGTGTTTATTTTGCCCTTTTTGTATATAATTTCAAAATCATAGTCTGACAGGTCTAGGCGTATCCTTGTCAGCTTTGAAGAAGGATTCTTATGGGTGAACAACGATACCAATGGTCTGTGGTCAGTTACCACGATGAATTTTCTTCCATACAGGTATGGTCTGAAGAAATTAATTCCCCAATGGATCGCTAATAGTTCTTTTTCTATTATTGGCTTGTTCAGCTCATGCTTATTTAATGATTTACTCGCATAGGAAATCGGTAAATCAGAACTTATATCCCCTTGGGATAAAACTGTTCCTAACGCGTAACTCGATGCGTCAGTTGTCATTACGAATGGTTTGTCGAAGTTCGGATACTGTAGAATTGGTGGTTTCATCAATTTGTTTTTAAGAGTATCAAAAGCTTCTTGGCATGAGGAGTCCCATAAAAATGGTGCATTTTTCTTTAATAGCGCATTTAAACTTTTTGCGATATCTGCGAAGTTTGGGATGAAACGCCGATAATAGTTACAAAATGCAACGAATCTGCGCACTTCATCCGCATTCTTCGGAATAGGATAATCTTTAATAGTTTTGTACTTTGCTGGGTCAGTCTTAATACCATCTTTAGTTATTAGGTGGCCTAAGTATACAACTTCAGTTTTGAGAAATTGACATTTCTTGGGATTCAATTTCAGGTTGTATTGTCTTAGCCTTTCAAAAACTTTTCTCATGTTTTGATTGTGGTGTTTAATACTACAACCAAAAATGATTATGTCATCAACATAAAGGAAAGCTTCGAAATCAAGTCCACACAGAGCAATTGTTAGCATTCTTTGGAAACTATTAGAAGAAATCTTCAACCCAAAAGGTAGCCTTGTAAATTGGTAATGGCCATGGTTATCAGAAAATGCTGTGAGTGGCCTAGATTCTTTATCCAATTCAATCTGGTGAAATGAACTAGTCATATCAAGAGTTGAAAAATATTTTGCCCTGCCCAGTTTATCTATGACATCTTCTAATCTCGTTAGAGGGAACTTGTCATTGACAATTTTGGTATTTAGTTTTCGAAAATCGACTACTAAACGCCACTTTTTATCCTTACCATCGCTTTTCTTGGGTACGATAAGCAATGGTGAATTGTACGGGCTGTAGGACGGTTCTATGATTTTATCATTCAGCAATTTCTGAACCTGATTTTGGATTTCTTCGTTCTGTGAATGCGGTAGTCTATAATTCTTAATATAGACAGGTGTGCCATCTGTGACTTCCAAATGTTGCCGATAAAAGTTGTTGGATGTGAGTTTTTCATCATCCAAATGAAAAATATCCTGATATTCTTGTAGAATATCCAAAAGACTGTCTTTAGCTAATGGATCACTTGATGAAATGTTAATTTCTTCAAGGATCTTCTTTAATCTTAAATCTTTATTCTGATGATTCCGTTCGAATTGTTTAATTTCATAATTGTCCAACGGCGAAATCTCAAGAAAATTTTGCACGTTGCCAATAGTAACGTTCAAATCGGAAGCATTCAGAACTCGGATATGTTTTACACCTCTTGCTGGTATAATTGAGTTACTGACAAATACGTCTTTCTGTATTTGCTTGCTTAGGACAACATGGTCTTTATTAATTTTTATATCGACTGGTATCACTGCTTCTGACCTAGCAGGTACTTTGACTTGTTTGACATCGGCATTTCTAAATTCCATAGGGATAATAGCTTCGTTTTGGTCTATATAGAATGCTACCGTGTAGGTCTCATAATCGATTTTACACAAAAATCGTTCTAACATATCCCTTCCAATAATACCATCAGTATAAATCGGAAATTTGTCATCCACCAAGAAAAATTTGTGGACGATATCACATGTTCCTACCTTCAATCTGAGTTTGATTGAACCATGTGATTAGATAGCCTCGTTGGTTATACCAGTTAAGCTACATTTATCCCTAATGGAGAAAGTTCCATCTTCTTCAATTTTTCCTCTTTTACAAAGAGAGACATCTGCTCCAGTATCTACTAAAAATTTCAGGTTTTGTCCTGCGTTGTCACAGAAAAGAACAACGTAGTTGACGCAGTTATCCGATATTTTGTAAATTTTCGTTCCGGGGGGATCATTTATTCCGACCCGGACGCCTCTGCGTTTCCCTGATCCTGCACAATGTTGACGTTCCTATTACGGTTATCCCGCCTTCGTCTGTTGTTCTGGTCATTATTCCTCCGATAATTGTTTCGATTACTGTTATTATTATATGATTCATTTTGACCTCTATTACTATTATTATTATTATTTCTATTATTATAACCGCTATCATTTCGATCGTTATTTCTATTATTGTGATTGCTATTATTCCTATCATTATTTCTATTTTTCCTAAATCTCCTATTGCCATTCTGGTTTCTGTTATCCCTATTATTCCTTTTGTCCTTGTAGTGAAAGACATTTGCTGGTTGAGCAGCTTCACTTTTCTCAAGCTCAAGACCCAAATCGATTGCGTCGGCAAGGGTATTTGGTCTGGCTGCAAATATAGTTCCTCTAAATTGGTCATTTAAACCATTTTTGAAGACTGTTAATGCGTACGTATCGTTTAATTTAGTAATTACCTCTCGTTGACTTTGCGTCGCATTTGAACCTAAATCTGTAATTTGGAGTTCATTTAACTCATTTACTAATGTTAAAATCTTTTCTTTGTAAGCACTAATATTCAGTTTTTCTGTGCAAGATTACTCAAAGTTGTATGCAATTGAGGGATTGTGTTTACATTCTTATACTTCTGCTTTAGCTTATTCTCTAATTGTGAAAAGTTCATGGGAATTCCTGAACTAGCTATTACTGTTTGTACATTAGCCGATAGTTTGCAATAATACACAAAATCTATAAGTGCTGTTTTGGCTTCGGGTTTAAAACTTCTTTCGATAATTTGTACTATTTTCAAAAATGAATTTAAACTTTTATAATCTCCATCAAAAAGTGGAATGTTTTTCATAGCCATCTCCAGATTAAACTCGGCCATGTTTGCTGATAATAGTCTAAATTGTATTTTAATTAGGGCTTCAATTTGTTCTGCTAAATGCTTGAATTTAATTTTTGATTCAAAAATCTCTGCGTCGTCTGCAAACAAAAAAATTTGACGCAACTCTTCTCTGACTTCGTTTAGTCTATTGAGTTTATTATGTAAAGAGTCTTTTGTATATAGCTTTTTGCCCTTCTTTTTTAAATTTACCAATATTTTTTCTATTTCTTCTACTAAATCCCGTGCTCTTTTCATTTATGTACAAAAAGGAATTTTCGTTGAAATAAGGTTTGTTTTTATTACATATTACTATACACATATATATATTTTTTTTTAAACATTGATAGTCCTACCTACTTGTTTTTTTACATAATTTGAATGATATCTATTATAAATGTAAATGAAAACTAAAGCTGCCATAAAAATTGCTCCTGTTGATATTCCTTGAGAATATTTTTCAACGAAGGTCTCGCTGACTTTACTGCTGCAGTTATTGCCCATTCTTGAGCGCTCTTAATTCTTCAAATAGCCGCTTCTGCTGTTCGCCTTCGGTGATTGAGATTAGACGGTGTAAATCTTTAACCTCTCGTCGCAGCTTTGCCTTACGACCTCCACGTCGCTTCTTTTTGATGGTTGACTTTATTGCTTCTACAAGTGGTTGTCGCTTTGCTGTTCTCCTTCGGTATTCCTCGATCGTAATGGGCTTCGGTCCAATATGTTTTAACTGCTCAACTGGCGTTGGAGTGTACTTTACTGCCTCCGCTGGTCCACTCGGGATGTATTCTTCCTCCTTTTGCGCCTTCGCTACCTCTTCCTTTGCTAGTTGCAAAACTTTCTCAAATAACGCGTCGAAAGCTTCCATTTTCGGGCTTGAAACTGGTCTGGATCGCCATGATGTAAGATTTGAAATAGAGAATTAGGAAGTATATGGGGGAAAACCTAAGACAGCCTTTTCACGCCGATAATAATGGCTTCGCCCTAGAGCTGAGCCGTAATTAACAATAAGAGACTATATTGTTATGTTAGGTACTTACGGTGCTCTGTTAATATAGTGCACTCGCAAGCAACTGTATTCAAATACTGTCCTCTAAATACTGTCCCTTTACAATAAATTCTTAACGCTATTTTTACTACTTCTTATGTTCTAAATCCTATTGTGGTCACACACGAAGTTGACCCTTTTCCCATGTTCTAAATGATTTAACAAAACAATAGGTTACTCAAAACGTAACGCTATTCTCAATTTAAATAGAACCAATGTCCGCTAACAAAAGCAAACATTCACTTTCTTTTCTTCATACTTTGCATTGTTGCTTTTGTTTTCATTCATCAATGAAAACAATGCAATCACACATAATGCATTGCAACTCTTTGGCTTGGCCGCTAGGATACATGAGACCTTCCTATGGCTCGTGTCTTATGCGATGCATATGTGACGTACATGTAGGTCATGCACTTGATTTATTGAGTCACGCTACATGTAGTCTAAATGTACATTATTGGTTGCATGAAATACGATATTTCATGAATGAAAGTATGGCATTGAAAATTATTCATGCACATGCTCGTGTGAATACTTATGTCATCATATAGATAATTGAATGTATGGGAAATGGCTAATGATGCGGAATGGAACTATGTAATAATTAATCGTCATGCGTATGGGTACTACAATATATATATATATATATATATATATATATATATATATATATATATATATATATATATATATATATATATATATATATATATATATATATATATATATATATATATATATATATGTATATATATATATATATATATATATATATATATATATATATATATATATCTATATATATATATATATATATATATATATATATATATATATATATATATATATATATATATATATATATATATATATATATATATATATATATATGTTGTCGTGCGTACGGTTCGCAGCTGATGACAAATCACACTTTAGTTTGCTTTTCACTGGTCATATCAATTTATATTTCCAATGTCTTCAAATATAACACGAAAAACATTTACTTCACTGTCAATCAATATCGCCTTCAACTCGCGCTCTACAGTTATCGCAGTTTTTACTATCACGCTTCTACTATGACTCCCTTTCATTCAGCTCGGGTTTATATATAGTCTTTAGTCATTCAATCTATTTCTCGTGCATTGGCAAAGGTTTTGACGAGACCTACCTGCAATATTCGAGCGATTCTGAATACCCGCAGTGACGTCACTTTTAGATATTGATCATGGATATAGTTGGTCCACTCTTGTGCTTCCGAATACATTCGTTCATTTATCATGATGTTATTAACAGTAGCCCGTAGAATCGTTTGGACACGTAGGACTGCCCCTACTTCAGTTCTTTTCGCCCCGACAAGATGTGTCGCCAGTTGTAGTTAAGTCTCCCTGGATTAATATGGGGCAAAATGGTCTATGTGCACGGTTTTCATTTTGACTCTCTGCTTACGGTGTTCCTGCATGCAATATACGACGTCGTTGATTTGCTTTGTTGTTCGGTATGGTCCCTCTAAATTATACTGCAACTTTGGAGACCTGCCCTTCCACCGTTGTGGGTTACATAGCCACACCAAGTTATCTTACTGGAAGCCAGTAAAATTTTCCTTCAGATCGTACCGGGTCTTCATGCGGTAAGTAGCAGTGCAGGTGTGAGTGCATGGAAACTGTGCAAGACCCGTGGGTAAGTTTTGTGCCTAGGTATTGGAATTGCGGAGAGAACGGACACCTGTAAAGAGACTGCAAGAAGCGAAAAAAGCCGAGCTATTGTCCAGGGTGTGCTACTAGGAGAAGATCCAGACCTAGTCAGGAACCCAGGATGGAATCCCTTAAAACAGAGGGGTCAGGAAACATGTAAGAGCCAACTTCGTGGGGCATAAGTTGGCTAGGAGGATCGGCGTCTCCAGCACCACAATCACCGTGTCAAGACTACGTCGGGGAAAAGCAGACGTGTGCCTTCCGTGTGAAGTTGATGGAGAGCATTGCACCATAACAATCGATACTGGTGCAACTCGATCGATTATCCGACCAGACCTAGTGAGGCAACAACTACTTCACAGAGGCAGGATTTTCTCACTTTGGACAGCTACCGAAGAAACTGCACCTGTCCATGATCTATAAGAAATGCTGGTTAGAGTTCTTAACACCGCAGACTTAACCACAAGCGTCAAAGCGGGAGGAGTTATTGGCAGCTGGCAGCTTGTTTCCACCATGACCTCTTTAGAAGCTACCCATGACGCAAGTTACAGGAAAACTTCAGGAACTCACGTCTGCAATATTGGAGCAGACCAAATTGCCTGTGCAGTTATTCAGGCAAGCCTCTGATCTGGTCACCAAGTACTGTGGCAACTTCTCAACAAGCCCGGGGGACCAAGGCCGAACGAGTATGGTAACTCACATCATAGATGCACAGGGATCTAAACCGATTTAACAAGCACCGATACGTCTTCCTGAAGCCAAACATCTCGGGCATGGAAAAAAAAGGTGTTATCGAGCCTTTTGTCAGTCCATGGGCCACGTCAATAGTTCTAATAAAGAAAAAGGATGGTAGCACTCGTTTTTGTGTCGACTATAGGCACCTTAACGACGTCACTAAGAAAGATAATTATCTACTTCCACGCATCGGCGACATCATGGACACTTTATTTAACGCAAAATGGTTTTCCACACTTGATCTCAAGAGTGGCTACTGGCAAGTAGAAATCAACAAGAAGGACCGAGAGAAGACTGCATATTCAGTTGAGACCGGGTTGTGGCGATACGTGGTGATGCTATTTGGGCTTTGTAATGCTCCAACCACCTTTGAACGCCTGATGGAATACGTCCTATGAGGCCTGACCTGGAAGATCTGTCTATTATACCTAAATGACATCATTGTTATCGGAAGAACATTCGAAGAGCATGTGTAGAACTTAGAAGAGGGTGTTCTATGGATTGCGACTGGCGAATCTGAAGCTTTCTCCCTACAAGTGTACCCTTTTCGCAGCTGAAATAAAATACCTGGGACGCGTTGTATTAACAGAAGGTTCATACCAGACCCTCAGGAAATTAAAGTCTTAAAAAGCTGGCCAACGCCAAACAACAAGCTCCAACCAAGAAAATTTTCTATGTCTGGCAACCTACTATCGAAGATTCGTCAAACACTTTGCTAATATAGCTAAATACCTTCTCTCCATCAACTAACCAAGAAAAATCGTTCGTATGTCTGGAATGAACAATGCCAGGTAGAACTTGATGGAAAAGCTGTGTAAATGACGCATGCTGGCTTATCCAAAACCAAAAATTTTTGTAGTTGACACTTACGCGAGCAACGGCGGGATTGGAGCTGCACTCTCGCAGCAGATCGATGGCGAAGAAAGACTCCTCTCGTATTACATTCGAGTTTTCTCAAAAAGTAAGAGGAACAACTTCGTGACCAGAAAGGAGCTATTGGCTATAGAAGAGGCCCCCATGCAGTTCCACGAGTATCTATATTGCCTGAAATTTGTTGTTTGAACAGACCCTGCATCATGGCTGCTTAGCTTCAAAAACCTCGAAGGACAAGTTGCAAGCTGAATCGAAAGATTGTAATCATGCGACCACAAAATTGTTCATCGGAAGGACGGAGTTTATGGGAATGCTGATGCTCCACTGTAATGAATCATGCGACGCCGCTGGTGACCACTACCAACACACTTTGCTGCTAGGTGGCTTGTGATTTTACGTTGGTTGCGACTAGTGCACACCCCACGTCTATTTTATCGTGGGATGCCAACAGAATTTTGACAGCCACATGGTGGCAGAGTGTGTGGTTAGGGTAGTGAGTGCCGTCGAAAACGATTGCATTGATCGCAGCGGAATTTTGGGGTGAAAAATTCTATTGTGAGTTTTGCGGATGGAGTGAGGATTTTGTGTTGCAGCCTGAACCCAAACGTGAGCACGTCAGGTAAATATGCTTTTGGACGAGGTTAACTGGTGATGTAACTTAGTTCTTAATTCTCGCTAGGCCGATTAAATCAGTGCGCCGCTAATGCTTAGCCAATTTGCGGGTGGTCGTGTATCGGAAGGCGATGGAGATGTGGTGCTTTCGCCGGTCCGTCATAGGAAATCTATACGCTCGACACATGTCGGCCACGATTGCAATGAGGATGGAAAAATGGCCAGTTCGGTGTAGAATTTCTGCGACATAGTTTTGGAGGTTAGTAAAGAGCGTTTAAAATTATTGAATCTTTTGATTATACTCGTACAAAAAAAAAACAACAAAGAAAGAAACGAAGAGACTTCTAGGGACTCCAAAGTCAATAGATATGAGTTAATAAAATAAGAAAAGTTGTCGAAGACACGTACCACCTGCGAGAAACAAACAGGCGAAATTATATTAGAATCGACTTATCATTAGATTCGATACATGTTTTTAATGGTAGTTTGAGCCTTAACCACCCACGTACTCGTATATCCGGGAGAAAATAATTTTATTGATAAACGAAAGTAGATGATGTTTTACCGGAGGATGAGACGCATTGGCAAGATCGTATAAGCTCTGAATTTGATCGCCTAGTTGCCTTGGCTTCCACCGAACTGGACAAAATAAGACGATCAATAGAAAACGACACAGCCCCTTCGATCAGCTGTAATACATCTCCAGACTCGGGAATCACACACGGAAGCAACAGCGATACGCAAACGCTTCTTTCATCATCCTCATCTTCGTCGCAATTGGACATCGCAGTTGGACCAGTCGTTTCCACCACTGGACGAAGCAGCAGTTTAAGCGATCGAAGAAGCGACAGCACAAAATGCATTGACACGGCGCCGATAATAAAAACCTCTCCGTCTGATCCTATAGATAGCCCGCCATTGTCTGAAGCAGGTTTACCCAGAACTCCGTCCCCATCACCAGCAACTCCTCCTTTATTGCCAATTGTCTCAAATACTGCGAGTTCGCTGCTGCTCTCCTCTTCCTGCCCCAACGTATCTCAAACGCAGCCCAATGCTCTGAGGATTCCAATCAGGTATCAGCGACAATCATCCGAAAATCACTACAAGAAAAAGTTCCGAGACCGAACATGGGAGTACGACTACGATGACTATGGATATGGTGGCGATCAACGAGAAGAAGATGGGCGTCATCGATCGGGGAGTCCAATTCATCACAAATCATTGAAATTTCGCCCAAAAAGAAAAGACTGGGACTGGTCGAATGAAGGTAAAATGAAGGGCAGCAACGACGACCGTTCTGTTTCATAAGTTGTAATTAGTGCAACGTTTTCATTTGTTATCAATTCCATTGTTGAAATGTATTTATTTTAATTTGCTATATATTCTATATTCGGGGACTGCAGAATTTAATCATAAACTTGGCGATTTATTTTATCGAAACAAAACAATATCCCGCAGAATAGTAGCTGGAGCGAAAGGACAGTAATCTCTTCAATTTCAATATCCATTTTTCGAACGTGTTCTCCTTTAGACTCGTTCTGTCATGAAATACGCAGGTTTTCAGGATTTTCGACTCTCTTTGAAACTCAGGGACCAACTGAGTACAAAGCGTGTAACTTTATTCACATAAATTCATTAATTCAACGCAAGAGCTCCACATCAGAGATTACATTGTGAGTTCTCTAACGTTAAACATTCCGATAGAATGGTCTCTGACAAAATAGTAGCAATTGAGTTCAAATCCCTACAGTCCTTAAATTCTTTAATACCCTGCCAAAACAAACTGCCACGAGTTATCGTTTTCTTTTATTTATTTTTAAGCAAAAAATACATTTATTGACATTCATTTAATATGGTTAGCAGAGAATATTATGCATTAAATCTTCGTTAGGATTATTGAGAAAATCAAGCAGATTGTTTTGCATTTAGTTTCGAGCAGAAAATGTATACATAAATGACGGAAAGTAGAGATATACTGCTGTAGTTCTTCGTATAGTAGTTGTATAATTTAGTGGAACGAATTAAGCCGTGAGAGAGTAAGAGTAAAAACTAAATTATAAAAATATCGTAAGCGCAAAGTCTTGAATAATGTCTATAAGTTAAAAGCAAATAATTAGATAAACCTTTAGTTAGCAATCACATTATTCATATTTATGTTGTTCTAAATATAAATATAAGCATAGTGCTAAGTAAGTAATTTATCGTGAAGAAAAAAAAAATTATTTAAGGGAATAAAATCTTTCTCGGCACTTTGTCAATTGCGGTAGTGTCCAAACGAAAAAAGAACGAGAGACAATTTGCGTAGTAATACCCAGAAATAGTTTTCCCAACTTTGTGCGTACGAAGCATATTTCAGTCGCACTTGTATAAACCTTATGATTTTGTATACAAATCTTAATAGAAACGTGAATTTTTATTAAATCGGGTTTTTGACTAGCTCAGATTGGCGATTGGAATGTGCGTAATTGACGGAATTCTTGTTTTCAAGCGATTTTTGTGTTTCTTCGTTAATTTGGAGAAATATTTTAATAAGGTCCCACACCGTAACTAACAGAGTGATATTGTAGAAATTTAGTGCTAAAGATCCTTAAATTATTGCTAAGTAAAGAGTGTAAAAAGAGACTGAAATGTCATCGTATATAATTTTCCAATTTCATTTAGCGTTTATTGATAACTTATCGATCACGCCCATGGAGGTATAAGATAAAATAGAGGCCCATGCGCATCAACCGTGTCCGAAACTCATGAATAAATAGCAAATTCATCCATGCATCAATTTACTATAGTAGTGAATCATTAATTCTTGAACTTTGTCTAGAAATGCTTTATGTTCAGGATTCATTGCTTATATTGGCTATCATTCAAACGATAGTATTTTAATAATTTTAGGAGCGATTTTAAGGTATAGACAATTATTGTAGACTATTTGTTTTTCCGAATTTATGACTACACTTAAAAGTAAACTTTTGTTTCTGAAAACCATGTTTTCATTACTTCTATTTGACAGCATTATAAATAATTCGAATGTTCAAGTTGACACAGCTTTTACACTTTACAAACAGTGAGAAAAAGTTGGAACACACACGGATACACACTTTATATGTCTTATACCTCTAGGATCACGTCACCTAAATACTTTGCACATATTATCGAAAGAAAAAGTGTAATAAGATTTATGTATTCAAATTTATTCATGGATATTTAAATAACAAAATGAATTACTAACGAAAAAGATAGACTTTCTTGCAGGGTAAGTATGCCGTCACGAGGGTAGGGTTTGAAAAAATCCGCTGAGGTCGGTTTCGCGTTGCGTGCGGTACGCGGTACCTTAGTTGTTTTGCCGTTTTATTAGAGTAGCTTTCGTCGGGATGAGTTAACGAAGTATACTTTTCGGTACCGCGTCGGAAATTCGGGAACGCGAAATAAAAATTAGATTTTGTTCTTTTGACTGGTTATAGGAAGAAATACGGAGTAACGTAAAATAGGTTTCCTCTCCGTATGGTTTTGTTTTGTAACGCGTTTGAAAACGGGCGTGTATAGGTAGCTGAAATATGTAAATGAGCGTAACCCATTCGGAGACCCGCGGCCGAAATCCTCTCCGATCTAGCTGGCCGACATGCAGCCACCGCGTGAATGGGTTACGGTGCACGGATTGGTTGACCGGTTGGTTCCATCCGTTGGCACTACTCAGACTTAACGTCTAGAACCGATGAGAGGTCGGTTCCGCGTTCGCACGTAAACTTAAAATCATTACACCATCTCACCGGACGTGTCCAGCTAACTGCAAGCTTGGCCGAGGAATTGAGGAGGAGGAGCCAAGCGTTGATCTGCGAGTGATAACGGCCACATTCGATGATGTTTGGTCATTGGAGGAGATTCAAACTGCCCAGCTAGCCGATGAAGGCATCGGACCATTGCTCGTATGGAAGGAGACAACTGGGCAACCTGACTGGAAGGACGTTTCGATACAGGACACCAAAGTTATTGGGCACAATGGAACTCCCAGCCGGTGGAGGGTGGCATACTCAACCGGAAATGGGAAACGGCAGATGGCAGCTCGTATAGAATGCAAACTAATACTTCACAAAAACCGAATCCACGATGTGGTTAAGGAAATGCACGAAGGATCATCGGGCTAACAAGATGTTAGTGATATTACAGGAAAGGTTTTGCTGGACCAACGCTCTAGAAGAAGTAGAGGACTGCTGTCGCAGATGCACGATTTGCGCTTCCTTCAAAAGTGCAAAGCGATGACTAAGAGGACAAATGCAAACCCATAACATGAGGGTACCGCTTGAAAGGATTGCTGTATCTACGATGTTGGTAAGGAAATGCTCGAAGGATCCTCAGGAGGCCACCTTAGCGTTAACAAGACCTTAGGGACATTGCGGGAAACGTTTTACTGGATCCACGCTCGAGAAGACGAAGAGGACTGGTGTCGTAAATGCACGATTTGTGCTTCCTTCAAAGGTGCAAAGTGACGACTGAGAGGGCAAATACAAACCTATAACGTGGGAGTACTGTTTGAAAGGATTGCTGTTGACCCTTTTCTGAATCTGGATGGAGAAATCGATACACTCCGGTTGTGGTCAATTATTCCAGCAAGGGGCCCGAGGTCTACCCCATTCCCAACCAGGAAGCAACCACTGTGGCCGAACAGCCAGTGCTAAATTGGGTCAGTAGGTACGGCGTACCATGTGAACTATATTTGAATCAAGGCGGAAACTTCGAATTACTAGTTTTTGGCGAAATGTACGAGCTGCTGGAAATATGGAAAACGAGTACAACATCGCTGCATCCTCAATCCGATGGAATGGTCGAACGTTTCAACGGCACGCTCAATAAACACCTGGCCAAGACGGTTGACGAGGACCAAATGGACTCGGACCGGTATATCCAATTATTCTTGATGGCGTGTAGAGCTGCCAAACATGCATCCACGGCAAAGCCCCAGTCAAAGTCATTTTTGGAAAGACTATTTATCCGCCGGCTAATATAAAGTTCGGAACATCCCCTGAAAAACTCCAAATGATCTTGGAGTACGCAAGAGAGCTAAGGCAACGTTTGAACCAGATACATCAGACAGTGCGAAAATACCTCGAGCCAGCTACTTACCGCATGAAGACCCGGTACGATCTGAAGGAAAATTTCACTGGCTTCCAGTAAGATGACTTGGTGTGGCTATGTAACCCACAATGGCGGAAGGGCACGTCTCCGAAGTTGCAGTATAATTTAGAGGGACCATACGGAGCTACAAAGCGAAACAACGACGTCGTATATTGCATGCAGGAACACCCTAAGCAAAAGTCAAAAAGAAAATCGTGCACATGGACCATTTTGCCCCATATTAATCTAGGGAGACTTAACTACAGCTGGCGACACATCTTGTCGGGGCGAAAAGAACTGAAGTAGGGGCAATCCTACATGTCCAAACGATTCTACGAGCAACTGCTAATAACATCATGATAAATGAACGAATGTATTTGGAAGCACAAGAATGGACCAACTATATCCATGATCAATATCTAAAAGTGACGTCACTGCGGGTATTCAGAATCGCTCGAATATTGCAGGTAGGTTTCGTCAAAACATTTGCCAATGCACGAGAAATGGATTGAATGACTAAAGACCCTATATAAACCCGAGCTGAATGAAAGGGAGTCATAGTAGAAGCGTGATAGTAAAAACTGCGATAAGTGTAGAGCGCGAGTTGAAGGCGATATTGATTGACAGTGAAGTAAATGTTTTTCGTGTTATATTTGAAGAGATTGGAAATATAAATTGATATGACCAGTGAAAAGCAAACTAAAGTGTGATTTGTCATCGGCTGCAAACTATATGCACGGCAACATATATATATATATATATATATATATATATATATATATATATATATATATATAAATATATACATATATTTATATATATATATATATATATATATATATATATATATATATATATATATATATATATATATATATATATATCTCCAAACCCGCCGTTGCTCGCATCAGTGTCAACTACAAACATTTTTTTGGGTTTTGGATAAGCCAGCATTTTTCATTCACACAGCTTTTCCTCCAAGTTCTCAAAGGCTACCTGGCATTGTGCATTCCAGACATACGAACAATTTTTCTTGGTTAGTTGATGGAGAGAAGGCATTTAGCTATATTAGCAAAGTGTTTGACGAATCTTCGATAGTACGTTGCCAGACATAGAACTTTATTAGAACTATTGATGTGGCCATGGACTGACAGAAGGCTCGATAACACCTTGTTTTTCCATGCCCGAGATGTTTGGCTTCAGGAAGACGTATCGGTGCTTGTTAAATCGGCTTGGATCCCTGTGTATCTATGACGTGAGTTACCATACTCGTTCGGCCTTGGTCACAGTACTTGGTGACCAGATCAGAGGCTTGCCTGAATAACTGCACAGGCAATTTGGTCTGCTCCAATATTGCAGACGTGAGTTCCTGAAGTTTTCCTGTAACTTGCGTCACGGGTAGCTTCTAAAGAGGTCATGGTGGAAACAAGCTGCCAGCTGCTAATAACTCCTCCCGCTTTGACGCTTGTGTTTAAGTCTGCGGTGTTAAGAACTCTAACCAGCATTCCTTATAGATCATGGACAGGTGCAGTTTCTTTGGTAGCTGTCCAAAGTGAGAAAATCCTGCCTCTGTGAAGTAGTTGTTGCCTCACTAGGTCTGGTCGGATAATCGATCGAGTTTCACCAGTATCTTTTGTTATGGTGCGATGCTCTCCATCAACTTCACACGGAAGGCACACGTCTGCTTTTCCCCGACGTAGTCTTGACACGGTGATTGTGGTGCTGGAGACGCCAATCCTCCTAGCCAGCTTATGCCCCACGAAGTTGGCTCTTACATGTTTTCTGACCCCTCTGTTTTAAGGGATTCCATCCTGGGTTCCTGACTCGGTCTGGATCTTCTCCTAGTTGCACACCCTGGACAATAGCTCGGCTTTTTTCGCTTCTTACAGTCTCTTTACAGGTGCCCGTTCTCTCCACAATTCCAATACCTAGGCACAACATTTACCCATGGGTCTTGCAAAGTTTCCATGCACTCACACCTGCACTCATCTGCCACTATCTCGCGAACACGGCTAGTGGTACGAGTTACATTTTTCCCTGCTGCAAAGTTCAGACTATAAGCCAATGCATCCTTAAACGTGTGCTTTTGAGCTATGCGCGCGCCGTGTTGCAACTCCTGGTCCTTTAATGCGCTAATGAATGCTTCTGTTACTGCGTGATCTTGATGTTCCGGGTTGTAGGCTGGGTAAGCTAAAAGTGCGAGTCGTTCAACGTCTTGGGTTAGCTGCTGCAGGGTTTCACCAGACTTCTGCATCCGATGCCATCATTGTGACCAACAATTCTGCTTCAGATGACCGTCTCCATAATGCATGTCAAGCGCATTCATTATAGCAGCCTAGTTGGAGTGCAACTCATTGGAGATAGTCTGCTAAAGCTTGGCAGCTAGGCCTCTTGGAGCAAGAATTAATGCAGTTGCTCGTTTCTGCTTATGCCAGTGATTTGTCCTAGCGGCGGTTTCTAAATGGGTTTTGTATATAGTCCAGCCCACTTACCCGTTGAATATTGATGCTTGCGCTTTTCTAGATGTGGTGGCTGGTGACGTGGCTACTACTGCCTCCGCTGCTCCCAATTTCTTTTCCACTTTTCCATTTAATGGTTGATTCTCTCTTTGAACTGGCTGAACTTCTCTTTGACCTTGTAAAATTTTTCCATGACACATTTAATTTGTTTGTTCAGACTACCGAGCTCTGCTGTTATTTCGTTTGACTGTTTTCTTAAATCTGTCTTGATTTCGATCGCATATTGGTCGAGCTTCACTGATTGTTTATTTAACTTCGATGATTGTTCATTTAGGTTCGCTGATTGTTCATCTGGCTTTGCAGTTAAACTGGATGACTGGTTGTTCATTTAATTTCACTGATTCTCTACTTAGCTTTGTAGTTAAACCGGAAGATCACTGTCGCTGCTCTTGCTGCATCAGGATCAACATTTGCATCAGCGCATTTTCGCGTTTCTTTGATTTTGGTATTTCTGCTTCTTCACCTACTGCACCTTTTTCTGCATCACAGGGCTCATCCGAATCCAAATACATGCCTTCCGATTCAATTGCGTCGTTTGTACCTTGCCTAGCAAGATTTGGCTGTTCCAACTCTTGCTTAAGCTCCGACATGGTCAATTGATTAATTTTGAAATATAGGTTTCGTGGCATTTTTATTATTTCCACTTTTTTTCCACCATGTTGAATTATACTATTATGCACTTTAAAAATATCCACATTCAAAGTTTTCTTTCTTTCTTCCGACACCACTGTCACATGTCATGGTTCGCCGCCGATAATTTTGATGTTCCGGAAAAGTGAAAACGCACTTTCTTTTAAGTTGAAAGAGTTTATTTACTAAGAATGCACAATAATCAACTTCCGTTTTTTTTTAAATCAAACTTCAGTTTGCTCTTTACTTGTCATATCAATCTATGTTTTCAATGTCTTTAAATATATCACAAAAATCTTTTACTAACTATGAATCAATATCGCCTTCAACTCGCGCTCTACACTTATCGCAGTTTTTGCTATCACGGTTCTATTCAGCGGGTGTTCCGAACTTTATATCAGCCAGCAGACGAAAAGTCTTTCCAAAAATGACTTTGGCTGGGGCTTGGTCCGTCGATGCATGTTCGGCAGCTCTGTACGCCATCAAAAATAGTGGGATGTGTCGGTCCCAGTCTCTTTGGTTCTTGTCAACCATCTTGGCCAGGTGTTTATTGAGTGTACCGTTGAAACGTTCGACCATTCCATCGGATTGGGGATGCAGCGGTGTTGTCCTCGTTTTCCGCATTCCCGGCAGTTCGCACATTTCGCAGAAAACCAGTGACCCAAAGTTTCGACCTTGATCCGAATGTAGCTCACAGGGTACGCCGTACCTACTGACCCAATTTAACACTAGCTGTTCGGCTACAGTAGTTGCTTCCTGGTTGGGAATGGGGTAGACCTCGGGCCCCTTGCTGAAATAATTGTGTAACCAGCGTGTATTGATTTCCCCATTTGAATTCTGGCAAGGGTCCTGCGATGTCGCCAGCGATCCTTTCAAACGGTACACCCACGTCACAGGCTTGCATTTATCCTCTCAGTCATCACTTTGGACCTTTGACGGAAGCGCAAACCGTGCATTTGCGATACCAATCCTCTACGTCTTCTTGGGCGTAGAGCTAGTAAAACCTTTCCCGCTATTTCGCTAAGGTCTTATTAACACCAAAGAGGCCTCCCGAGGATCCTTCGTGCATTTCCTTAAGCACATCCTTGATTCGGCTTCTAGGAGGTATAGTTTGTATCCTATAGGAGCTGCCATCCGCCGCTGTTCATTTCCGCTTAAGAACGCCAGCCTCCACCTGAAGGGAGTTCCATTGAGCCCAATAGCTTTTCAGGGTTTCACCATGCTTTGAAACATCATTCCACTCAGGTCGCCCAGTTGTCTCCTTCCATACGAGCAATGGTCTGATGTCTTCATCGGCTAGCTGGGCGTTGCGAATCTCCGCAAAAGACCAATCTTCATCGAATCCGGCCGTTCTCACTCGCAGATCAACAGTCGGCTCTTTTTCCTCAATTCGCCGGCAATGCTTGCAGTTAGCTGGACATGAATGACGAGATAGGGCATCAGTATTTCCATGAACTCTGCCCTTGTGAAGTAGTTGGTGCCTCACTATGTCTGGTCGGATAGTCGATCGGGATGCACTAGTGTCGCTTGTTATGGTGCAATGTTCTTAATCAACTTGACCCGCTAGCCATAAGTCTGCTTCTCACTGATGTGGCCTTGACACGGTGATGGGGGTACTAGAAACGTCGATGTTCCTTGTCAACATCCGCCCGACGAAGTTGGCGCCTTCAGTTTGATGGGCTTCCATCCTAGGCTTGTGACTCGGTCTGGATCTCCACCATCCTGGACAATAGCCCCGTTTTCTTCGCTTTTTCCCGTCTCTTTGCAGGTGCCCCTTCTCTCCGCAATTCCAGCATCTAGGCACACCATTTACTTGTGGCTCTCAATCATTTTCCGCCCACTCACACCTGCAATTGTCTGCCACTTCCTCGCGAAACTGAGCAGTGTTACGAGTCACATTCGCTGTCTCGAAGTTCAGGTTATAAGCCAATGCGTCCTTAGCCGTTTGTTTTTAAGCTAAATGCCCAGCTTGTTGCAATTTCCGGTCCATTGATGCGCTGATGAATACTTCTGTCGCTGCGTCATCTCGATGTTGTGGGTCGTAAGCTGGGTAAGCCAAGAGTGCCAACCGCTCAATGTCTTCTGCTAACTGCTGTAGGGTTTCGCCAGACTTTTGCATCCGATACCGTAGCTGTGACCGATAAATCTGCTTCAGATGATCGCCTCTATAGCGCATGTTGAGCGCAGACATTATAGCAGCCGGGTTTGAGTGCAACTCAACGGGGAAATTCTGCAAAAGCTCGGCAGCTGAGCCTCTTAGAACAAGAATTAATGCAGTTGCTCGTTCCTGCTCATTCCAGCGACTTGTCCTAGTAGACGCTTCAAACTGGATTTTGTAGATACTCCAGACCATTTGCCCGTCGAATATTGGTGCGTTCACATTTCTGGATGTGCTTTGCGCGGCGGTTATAAGCGGGGCTGGTGAGGTAGTTGCTACTGTGTTCACTGTTTCCAATTCCTCTTTCACTTTTTCCATCTCATGGCTCATTCTCTCTTTGACTTGGTTGATCTCATAGTTGATTCTCTCCCCAACCTGGCTGACCTTCTCCTCGACCTGGTAAACCTTTTCCTCGACACATTTAATTTGTTTTTTCAGTCTACCGAGCTCCGTTTTTATTTCGGTTGACTGTTTCTGGAGCTTCTATGTAATGTCTACCTTGATTTCGCTTGTTGGTCTAGTTTCGCTGATTGCTCTTCCAGCTTGTGTGTGATGTCTGCCCTGATTTCGAACGCTTGTTGGTCTAGCTTCGCTGATTGTTCATTTAGCTTCATTGATGGTTTATTTAGCTTGGCTGTTAAACTGGAAGACTGTTCATATAGCCTCGCAGTTAAACTGGATGACTGTTGTTGCTGCTCTTGCTACATCATCATCAACATTTGCATCAGTGCGTTTTCTGGTTCCTTTAATTTTAGTGTTTCTGGTTCAACACCTTCTGCGTCTTCTTTTGCATCTGAGATACTTTCAGATCTTGATTATGCTTAGTGATTTCTTGTGATTTTGAGTACATTCGTTGATTATGATGTTCTCGATTGTTGCGAAAATAATTGCGACAGTAGCTCGCAGAATTATTTTCACATGTAACAATATATATAAAAGTATAAATTTATAAATTTCTGCCTCTTCTTCTTCGTAGCACTACAGTCCATTTCGAGGCTTCGCTTTATATATCAAGTGCTTCAAACAGTCTCAGTCTATTGACCACATCATCTGATTTTGAAATCCGAGCAGCGATGAACTGTGTTCATCGACCGAGTCAGACCAGCGTTACCTCAGTTTCTGTACTGGTCTCTGCCCTTCATTTCAGCCAACGAACTCCTTTTTAGGGTTTTGTAAAATAATTTTACAAAACCCTACTAGTTTCGCGACCAGTCTGTCCGTCTGTCCGTCTGTCCGTCCGTCCGTCCGTCCGTCCGTCCGTCCGTGTGTCACAGCAGTTTTTCTCGGAAACTACTTGAGCTAGAAACATCAAATTTTGTTTGTACAAAAAAAATTTAGAAGGTATTTAAGGGGGGTCTCCCCATATAGGAGAGTGACCCCCCGAAAAAAAAATTTCATTGAAGGTAGCCGATATGGGTATCAAATGAAAGGTCTTGATGAGAACTTTTCAAAACAGGTCTTAGTTTGGCAAAATTTGCTTCGAGGGGCGCACAGGGAGGGGAAATACACGAAAAATTTGTGTTCCCCCTCCCCCCCGCGATTGTACACCTGTGATCCGAAAAATCTGAAAAAAATCAAGAATGTAGGCCTTGGTGAGTACAACAACAACAAATACGTTAGAAGTCGCAATTCACTCAACTTTGTTAGTAATAGTATGATTTATCGATTTTATGTTATCTTGAATAAAATCTTAACGGTACCCTTAAATTCAATGAAATTCAGTACGGATGCTTATTTATAAGATTGATCTACCCTGAAAGTTTCATAAAGATTGAATCATATTTAGCGATGTTATAGCGGTTTGAATTTTCCTGTATTACTATGGAACAATATGCGCTGCATTTATTACTATGGCAACATATGGCTATGGAACAACATGCACTTTTTACCGACTCAGACACTACAGTTTTGCTAGAATTTGCATGAAAATTTCAGGAATGGTAGGTGTCATGTATATCTTTGAGCATCGGTTCAGTAAAACAAAAAAGTGGCTGTTTTAAATCCGAAGATTGAACAATTTTGAGTTATTTTTTCCCAACTTCAACGTTTAAGGTGCATGCTTTGAACACTTGATTCAATTTGATGAATGACTGAAGATACCTACAATTAATACTCATAAGTGATACAAGTCAAGGAGGTGGGAGAGAGCTCCTAGCAAAAGGGTTTTGTAACCATTCTAGGATTCGAAAAATTGGCCATTAATCGATGATAACAGTACAGGAGACTGGCCCCTGAAAAAAAAAATTCATCAAACGTAGCCGATATGAGTATGAAATAAAAGTTTTCATGGGAGCTTTTCAAAACAGTTGTTAAACTGTCAGTTTTTACTTCAGTGGGGGCACAGGGGGGAAATACATGAAAAATGTGTTTCCTCCGTCGCGGATGGACATCTGAAATAATTATCAAGGGAGATATTTATGAGTATAACAATACCAAAAACCTTAGAAGTTGAAATTCGTTCAACTTTGTTAATAATAGTATGATCTTCGTATTTCATATTTTCTCCAATAAAATCGTCTTTGAAATGTTTCTTGATTTGATTCGATCTGGTGACTGCATTTTGTAAATTGAATACAAAACCCTTCTGACATGAGCGTAGGTCTGTTTACCCAACTTGTTTGTATTTGTTGTTAGTTCATACGATTCATGTGTTGAGCCTTCTGCAGCTTCCGAGGTTAGTCAATCGTTGAGACCTCCGGCTCGTCGAAACTTTCATACAGCTCATGATGGTGTCGAATTCGTCATTATTCTCCGTCTAGTTTTACTTCAAATATCCACGTCAGGACCCGATATTTTTGTCTAAGCTAATGGTGAGCTGGTTATTGATGCAAATTCGGGAGGTTGTTGACGTCATTGTCATGTTAGTAAAACGGACTAATTTGGCTGGGTTACCAAAGAACAGCATTATTTCGTAAAGTACTTTACAATCGGCACTGCCGTATGCTTGCATAAAATCAACAAAAATTTGCTGTACGTCTATGTTACCACCAGTGCGGAACTGATCTGTAAATTCAAAGGGGTGCAACTGCTATTGTTGGGTTGTCATCTCTGATTCCAGTGGCGTTCCCGGGGATGCCCGAATCGCTTAGTAAAAATGCTTGGATTGGAACTGGATCCGAAACGCAGTGGCTTTGTGATTGTTCGATAACAAGATCAACTTATTGCTGCGAACCTCAACCCTGGAGGTATATTCAGGTACCACGGGCAGCTGATGACCCTCCATCTTATAGATGGTCAGCTGATTGGTTGCGGCCCTTCCGGGAGTATCATGGTGGCTAGTGGTGGAAACAGAGGTTGGCTTTGACCTTATAGCGTCAGATATAGCTAGGTCTCGGATCTACCAGTATGAAAAGTGGGAGTTCCCTCAATGTAAACTGGTACCAAACTTGAGGCAAATGATTGGCGATTAGATTAGGCCCGTTAAGGGTAGGTGCTAACGTTCATCAAGCGACACATTTACGTCTACGTTAAGTTCTCAGCATTTTTCAAGTACCTGCTAGCCCCTATGCAATTGGTATATTCGAGGGCTATCTTTGTTGGATCAGAACATGGTTGAATTGGTTTTGTGTGTTGCGATCTGGGGATACCAAGGTCATTTTATGTATACGTCAAAGTGGGAAGTAAGTTGAACGTATGACTGGATTTCTACTACATGCAAAGTCAATCAGGTGCTGGCCGATTTCATTTACTTCATCGTGAGGGCTTTCTCTTCCAGTCGTTCCCCAATGAGACAACTCATTGCCAACTTTAGCGTTGAAATCATCCGGAATTATTTTTGTGCCATTTGTAGGTAATAAGTTGACTAGTCTTTCTAAGTGGTTGTAGAACGTTTTCTTCGCCTCTTTGGTCAGAGCGTGCACATTGATTAGCAAGGTTTTGAAAAATTTCCCTTTTACTTGGATCGCACACAACCGTTCATTGATTGCCTTGAAATTAATAACGAGCAATTTGAACTCCCTATCCACAATGAAGGCCCCCAAATTCTCGCATTTCAGCAGTATATTATGTGCAATTTGATATCTTGAATAGCACTTCCAGTCCAGTTCATTTCCTGAATTGCCAGTATGTTTAATTTATATTGACTGGCCTGTTGTAAAAAGGCTGTAACAGCGTCAGGTTAGTTAAGTGATCTGACACTCCAGGATTCAACGCCATAGTTCTGTTTTCGGTTGCGAGGTAGTTGCCGTGGATCTAATCCATTTTGAGGCCCTGTTGCAGGTTTTTAGAATATTGTAGGATTTTACAGGGACGAGGAGTTAGACCATCGCCCAAACTACATTCCGCTGGCAAACTACAATTCCGTTATCAGGTGCGGAAGATTCGCCTTCACTCTCTTAGGTTAATACAAAGGAGGTGTAAGTAGGATTTAGTAGTAGAGCTGCAGGTATATTTGCAGGTATTGGCATTTCTCTGCCTTTAGTGTTCAATCATTGGGGAAACAGTCAACCCAATGTGTAACACCAAGACCATTTACTACCATTTGTTCATGGGGTTTAAGATGAGAATCATGGAAGCTGTGGGTTAGGGAAACAATGGGAACTCTCCTCCTTGCTCAACCGGTCTTGGGACCGTCTATGGCAGAGTTAATATATAAATATATACGTTGTATATATATATATATATATATATATATATATATATATATATATAAATATATATATATATATATATATATATATATATATAAATATATATATATATATATATATATATATATATATAAATATATATATATATATATTTATTTATTTATATATTTGTGGGCATATAATGCATGTTATATCATATTTTCTAGAAAGTAAAGAATTAATTTTCAAATGACCATTTACTCTACAATTTGCAATCACTCAATGTTTATTATTTCTTCGGGGGATTTCGGGAATACTAACATCTATGTCTGAGTATGTAAGAAGGAGCTTTTAATAAGTTCATCAGTAAGCGGAAAATGAATGTGGAAGAGAATAGCAATCATGAAATTTTCCCCGAATGAAATTACTCTTAATCATTAATTTATTGGTTATTTCCGCTAATTGACTAAAATGTACCTTTTATGGAGGGAAATACGGATTTTGATCATTGTTATCATCCCTGATCAAAGATTCAGTTCCTTGGAGAGTCAAAATAGTTGGCATAGATACGCACACTCCACATGAAGGATCATTAAAGTTCAGTTTCTCGACATCAATGTAAAATATTCAACTGTTAATCTCTACAGGTTCCTTATAAGGATTAAAATTCTGTCCCGAAAATCATCGACAAACAAAATCCTTTAATGCTTTGTTCTGTTATGCTGAGAACTCCGAATGAAAGTCAAATATTTTTAATTTCAACGTTAAAACTCCTTTACCGTTTGTTGATGCTCTTATCCTTTAAGTAGGACCCAACAAAAAGTAAGCTGTATCATTTGCTGAAAACAGGACTCTTCTACCTATTCCTATTCAAAAGTTATGCGTGAAGACACATTAAACAAGTTGGGTAGACAGACCTACGCTCTTGTCAGAAGGATTTTGTACCCAACTTCTCAGAAATGCAGTCACCAGCAACGAATAAAGTCAAGAAAGATGTCAAAGAGATGTGCAAGTTTGAAACAAAGTCCAATGTTTTTCTATTTTCAACGGTCGCCATTTTTGTTGGTTACCAACAGAAATCACTCAAATCATGAATACCTAAAAATATTTATGCTATATTGACCTTCTTTGGAAATTTCAAGAAGATCAAATCAAAACTGATTCGATGGAAATTCCATAAAATACCAAAATCATGTGTTATTGTTGTAACTGAAGAAGTTTCAAATGGCTAGAACTTCCGTGTATATCATTCTATTTTCATCAAACTCACAAAGTTTAAGGACCTTTTATAGGACTATTTAAATATCGAATTTCATATAGTTTATTAATTCGAATATCATACCATTATTAACAAAGTTGAGCGAATTTTGACTTCTAAAGTATTTGTTGTTGTTGTTGTACTTATAAATACCTACCTGCATAATTTTTTTTCAGATTTTTCGGATGACAGGTGTCCAATCGCGAGGGGGGACACAAATTTTTCGTGTATTTCCCCTCTCTATGCGCTCCTCGAAGCAAAAAGTGTCAAATTAAGACCTGTTTTGAAAAGTTCTCATCAAGACCTTTCACTTGATACCCATATCGGCTACCTTTGATGAATTTTTTTTTCTGGGGCCACTCCCCTATATGGGGAGACCCCCGTCAAATACCTAATAAATTCTTTTTGTTGTTGAATTTCAAAGAGAGCACCACTTTACACTGCATACAAAATTTGATGTTTCTAGCTTAAGTAGTTCGCGAGAAAAAGTGCTGTGACACACGGACGGACAGACAGGACGCGGTTTTTGTAGGGTTTTGTAAAATTATTTTACAAAACCGTAAAAATCAATAATAAAATACAAGTATATACGCAATAAACTGATAACCTTCTTTGCTTCGGAGGTCGGTTAAAAAGTGTAGTATTTGGTTCAATATAAAGCAGAAATGGTAGAAAGTCGTACATTGTTTGTATTGTAATAGGAGAACTTTCAAGTGGCAATCGCTTCCATATATACGATTTGACTTTGCTGAAGCTTACGAAGTATCAGGACCTTTCCTTTAATAACTTCAATTTAAATTAAAGGATAACCACATGAATTTCCTGGCAAAAATGTTATATTTGACTTTATTGTCATTAAAAAAGTTTAATTAAGTTCAACTTCTGAGGAATTTTTTTATTTTTATACTCATAAGAGCCTACCACCATGATTTTTCAACCTTTAAAATGCACACTTGCATCAAGAGTTAATAGTCTGCACAAGAAATGCAGAACTTGGAGGAATAACACAAATTTGCTCAATATTCTGATTTAAATTGACCACAATTTTACTTTACGCTTACTGTTATCACTGGTTGCATGAATTCTCAAAGGTATACATGATATAAATCCTTCCTGGAACGTTAATATAAATCCTAAGAAGCCTGACATATGTGAGTCGATATAGTTCCATAGCTCTGTATTGTTATATATATAGTTCTACAGCTCTGTATTGTTGTTATTGTAAACTGAAAATTTAAACCACCACGATTTCGCTAAATACTGTTCAAATTTTCTTAAATTTTTATGGTGGATTAGTCTTACAATAGGCCATCTTGTATCAAATTTCATTACCTTTAAAGGCACCTTCACGATTTCATGCAAGAAAATGTAAAATTGATAAATCACAATATTATTAACAAACGTTAGTGAATTTCGACTTCTGAGGTATTTTTCGTCGTTGTACTCATAAAGAGCTACCTCCATGATTTTTGCCAGGTTTTGCAGGTGTCCAATTGCGAGGGGAGGACACAATTTTTTCGTCTTTTTCAGCTCCCTTCCCCACTCCATTTTTAATATTGCAGTTTTAATAACTAGTATTGAAAGACCTCGTAAAGGCCTTTCATTTTATATCCTACTCGACTATCTTCTCTTTTTATATGGAAAGACTTCCCTTAAAAACCTTTCTCAAAAATTTTTCGACTACGTAACTTTCGTTAGCCTAAAACTTTTGAGTTGTTAACAAGATTTGATGACTGTAGCTTTTATAGTTCCTGAGAAAACTTGTTGTGACGTACTGACGCACGTACATATAGCTACCGATCTCAATAGGCTAGTGTAAACATTTTTTTTAAATAAAACCCTAAAAAAACAAAAAAATATACGTGCGAAACGGATAACCTAGTTTTCTATGGAAGTCGGTTAGTTACTTTTATCAAATTACGAGTACATGACTTGGTCTACTGTGAAAGTTTTCAATTGATGTGTTTCAAATTCGATACCAATAATGAACTAGTATGATTAGAAAAAATAAAATTTAGTTTTAAGATTTATCGATGCGACTTACTTGTTTTGAGTTAGAACGCTGTCATCGTCACTAGACAACTGATTTTGAGCCGATAAATTGTGGTGCCCCCGTAATTCATGACGCTCAGCTCCTTTACTTGAGATCTCATTGAAATCATAACGTGGCATTGATGGGCTTGAGGCGGGTGAAATCAGTTCATTGTCTGGGTAATTTCTCCGGGATTGCAATGCGTGTATTGGGGATGCCATATTATTATTTACGGTATCATTGGCACCGTCTCCAGATGTAAATAGGCTGTAATCACGACCAGGTGAAATAATTTGAGGTGATGGAGGCGTATGTTGGTGACTGGAAAATTTTTCTTGATCTGTAATTTGCTGATCTCTATTCGTAGATGATGAGTCAACATCTATTTCGTTACTATTATTATTGGACTGATTATGAGTGTTGCTTGTGCTGGCAGTATTTGGCGAAATGTTACAAGTATGCAAATTACTTGGGGCATTATGGAACATCGGCAACGATGGGATTGGCATCGGAAAGCTGTTAAGATTCTTCATCATTTTGATCTCATTTTCTAAGTTTTCAATATTGCTGATACTGCTTCCAAATCGATTATGATCTACCTCCATATGTGTGTTGATGTTACTTTCGCTATCTAGATTTGAATCATTTGGGCACTGAAAGGAGAAAAATAAATAAAAGAATTAGACTAGTTGATACAAAAATTAATTTTTTTCTTTTCAAATAATCAAATAGCTTACAAGGTAAGCATTTAAATAAGTTCAAAAACTTCGATTATAAAGAAAATTCTGGGCAGAATTGTTTGCTGAGACAAATTGTGAATTTATTATTGTATACTTAACATTTAAATTATATATTCTGGAGCCATGAGGCTCAGAATTAATCAAATGTGATCCCACATTTCAACTAAGTTTGAGATCTTATTTCATGTAAAGTGCTTACATATACAGACCCCTTTTCTGACTAATGAAATAACTTGTCTGGCTTCCTTTACTAGAAGAATACACATCCCATATTGATCAATGAAAAAGATTTTTTAAATATGATTTGTAGGCACCAGGTCAGGAACCGAACCCAGAGCTGTTTTGCCATGTGCAAAAGACAAAAGCTAAATACGAGCTATTTTTATAACATTATAAAACATATCCTGGGAGAAGTCAGCTGTTCTCCAAATTTGTGTAGAGTTATGTAAGAAAATATAGTAAATTCAATGCAGCCGTTTCTTTTAATATATTTTGACTTAAGTAGGTATAGGGCCCGCTGGGCCAGACAGTCCATGACGCCACAGACAGCCACTGGCGCCAGAGACATTTTTATTGTTGTTTTCGGGGAGTTCACATGATCATTGTCTTATTGGTTGCCTGTGTCTCTCTAACTGTTTGTGTCTGTCTGCCCACCCGTGTCTGTCTCTCCGTCTGCCCCCATACGGCCGTGTCTGCCTACCCTGGTCATGTCTGTTTGCCCATCCGTGTCTATTTTCCCAGAAGCATCACTTTCTATTAGCGTGCGAGGGATTCCTTAAAAGAATGGTGTCATAATGGTATCTGATGGAACTCCCAGGTAATTTGAGGGTTTTTTGTGGAACATGCTGAGCCGTTTGGGTGGAAGTTAATGACCTTGACATATATATATATATATATATATATATATATATATATATATATATATATATATATATATATATATATATATATATATATATATATATATATATATATATACAATATAAAATCTGCTCCCTCCCGGCAGCAACCCCACCCACCCCTAATGTTTCTCAAAACTGTTAGAGCAAATTTTGTTTGAACTCTACCAGGCTTTCAGGATTTATTGAAATGCTAACCACCTTTTGCAGATGATCTGAGCTACAGTTTAAAACGAGATACGAGTAATGGTCATTATCATGTAATTTCTTTCGTTGCCTTTGCAAAGGCATGTGCCTCAAGCGACCAACTATCATATCTCCTACATTACTTCGTATATTGATGCGTTGCTTGCACATGATGCAACAATAAAAGAGACGTACATTGCATTGCTTAGATTAAGACTTCACGTAGAGAAGAAATCATGTGGTACTGATGGTATTCCAACTGTAGTTCTCCGACATTTGCCTGAGGTTGCTATTAGGAACTATTGCATATTGTTCAACAACATGTTGAGCAATTCATATTTCCCAAATGAGTGGAAAAAAGCTAAGGTATTTCCGATCTTGAAGAAAGGAAAAGAATCTTCGTGCTCCAAAAGCTATCGCCCAATCAGCTTGCTGCCTAACATCGACAAGGTGTTTGAAGTGATACTCAACTGAGCATTAAACGCCCACATTGAGGAAAATGAGTTGATGCCGAATTGCCAATTTGGGTTTCGTGCCAGGCATTCGACCACACATGCAATAACGAAAGTTACCTCAGACATCTGTTGGAAACTAAATGATAGACAATGTGTTGGGGCATGTCTCATTGATATGGAGAAGCCTTTGATACGGTATGGTTAGATGGACTTATTTTTAAACTCCTTCAGGACAAGTTCCGCAGACACCTTGTCGCCATGATGTGTAATATATTATACGGGAAATCGTTTGTTGTAACCGATGGAAATCTGACAACAATGCGCGAGTTCAAGGTCTTGAATGGTCTACAGCAGGGAACAGTTACTGCCCCTCTGCTCTTCTCAATCTTCATTCGCAAGCTATTGAACGGCTTTGGTTTTAACGTCTCGCCAACGCGATCATTGGTAGCGTTTGCTGATGATCTGATCATCTATACGGCAGACCGAAAAGCTACAATAGTTCAGAGTAATCTCCAAAAAACGTTCAATGATGTGCAGCTGTACACTGACAATTGGCGAATGAAAATCAATGCGCAGAAGTGTGAAACAATCTTGTTTCGGACAACGCTGCAGGGGGTCAGTCAAGACCTGAAACGTAATTGGAAAGATTTCCACATCATGGCTGGTGAGAGTAGTCTAGAACGGGTTCCACATAAATCCTGTGTTCGATACCTCGGTGTTTATCTCGATCAGTATCTGTACTATACTGAACATGTGAAAATCATGCTCAGTAAGGCACTAAAAGTAGTCATGGCCCTTCGAAAACTCTTTCATTCCAGATACATTGATCAAAAGGTCAAAATGATCTGTTACAAGACACTGGTTAGACCAGGGTTAGACCAGTTTTGACATATGGATGTCAGATCTGGTACAACCAGAGCGCTATTACTATGGAAAAATTAAGAGTTTTCGAAAGGAAATGTCTTCGTGCATGTACTGGTTTGTACAGAAAGCCTGAGATGGATTGGAAACATTATAAATCGAATAGAAGAATTTACCAAACTGCTGAAGTGACGAGGGTCGATATCTTCATATTGAAACTTCTTCGGAATCATATCGCAAGATCTGTGACTGTGAGTGAAAACCCTTGGATTTCACAGCCGTTCCAGCCTACAGACGGGTATGCAGCGACTTGCCTCGCTACTGGCTTCATTCCTCCAGAAGCATTCGTGTATTTGGACATGAATCGATATGTTTTTGATTCTGACGGCGTCCCAGTCATAGATCACATATATCAACGGGCCACCGATAAGAAGATAAAATATCCTCCTAATTTGAGTTCACGAGACCTACGATTTCAATGGAGATACTCATTGCTAGATTCGTTGAAGCTGATCGAATTGAAACGGCGCAATCCAGCTATTGGTGGCTGAATGACAATGTCTAAATTATTCGTGTTTATTTTCAGTTTTGGTGTTTTTCGTTATTTAGTTTTTGAGTTTCAAAATGTATCGCTACATTTAGTATTGTTGTTTATTTTTGTTAAAAATTAGGTATAGGTTAGGTATATGTAATGTTTACTATATTCCGTTAGAGATAAGATTAAACACTTAGGTTAGGAACATTGCTACAGAATTTTTTTAGTATAAGATAAAGTTTTTTGATTGTATTTTATTAGAAATAAGTCACAACATATTAGGTCTAGGATCAAAGTTTCACTGTTGTGTTTTAATTATAAATAATTTTAGGATAGTGTTGTGTTATGTAAAGATGCATCACACATGAATTAAAAGTACATGTGTTATACATTTACATATTAAATTCTAAAAACATTAGATGCATCACACATGAATTAAAATACAGTTAGTAAAGATTAGAATTCGTTAAGAATTCATTCACACATAATTTAGTAACATCTGTTTGTATTTTTAATCTACGTACAAACAAGTCACATATGAAATCCATATACCTACCATTCAATGTAGAAGTACACTTGAGTACTTTTCGCACTGGCAATGAACTTATAGTAAACAATACTCGACCTTACTCAATGTCTTGTGCATACCATTCATTGAGTATGAGGTAACTTGGAGTTTTGTTTATATGGTGCTAATGCACTTTAATAATAATGTTTGTGGTCTGGTGACGACGGGTCGTTAAGTAGGTCATCAGAACATGTGAATGTTTTGGATTGCATATGGATAATTTAGAGTATGTCGTGTTTTATGTTATTGGATATTTTAAAAACATTTATTACTTAATTTAGGGTATTGCTAGATTTTAAGTAATATTTTATATTGATTTATGGGTTAAGATTAGGTATAAAAGAAGTAAGTAAATTTGTAGAAAGGAGTTGTACGGAATACATCATACTTGGTGCTACGATTTTGGGCACAAGTAAATTGAAAGAAAAAGGTGAATTTTTACTTGATACGCTGTATTTTGGCGTAGGGGAGTTATTTTAGAATACACTGCGGCATAGCAGAACTTGGCTAGTTTCTTTGGCCATTGGTTTGCGGTGCCATTGAACGTAATTTGGCCAGATACCAGCCGGGCTAGTGTTCACACTGTAGGTACATTCCCCCTTTAACGAATATCAATTTATAATAAAACACAAATCATATAACAGTTGGTTGGTTTTTTCTCCTTTTTCCAATTAAATTTTAAAAATATGTGATAGTCGTAACTAATTGAATTTGCTATAGTTTTTTTTTGATGAAATGAGTTAATGATAACGTACAAATTAGAGAGCCATTTGGGCCATTAAGTCTTTTGATTGTTATTGTTTGGAATTTGCTTTATATTCTTTTAAAATTTATAACGATTAGTATTAAATAAAGCGCTTTTGACTTTGACTTCACGTAGAGATGCCTTTCGGATATATGAGCCTGATACTCGCTTCAAAGCACGATATTCGCTGATACTTTGCGAATATTTTGATGGGTACATACACTTGCATTCTATGATTAAGACATAATGTAGAGATGTTTTTTCAGATTATGTTAACCTGATACTCGCCAATCGTACAAAGCATTCTACTTGTATATGTGATATACGTTTTTAAAATCAAATAAAAATAAAATTATGCATTCTTATCAAGATATAATGATTATATTGAGGCAATTTATGCTTTAAATTACTGAATTTATCAAAAGTTGCCCAGCAGCGGAGGAAAGGCCCCCGATTTTTTAACAGATAAATCAAGGAAGGTGAATGTAGTACACCATTTGACTACTAAATGCGCTCTTATCAGTACCGACTACTCGACACTCTAATTGACTTGCTGAACAAGTACAAGTATAACTAGACATTCGTGACGATGTCTAGTCAATGTTAAACCTTCACTTACTGCGAATAGCAATTAAAGAATTTATCGAGGGCAAATGGTGAAATAGATACATAATTTCAAAAGAAAGTGCATCCAATATCAAACGGTTTAATATAAACTAGAGTTGAAATCACTTCAGTGACCCAAAATGCAGATCCTGCTTTATGGATTAAGGCTTCGGTTGAAGATTTTGTTCATTATGCTACAAACGGGCTCCTACCAAACGATTAGGTTGGGGTTATTTTCTGTGGAAATAGTTTCAAGGAGAAAGGACTAGGCTAGATGAAGTTTCGACCTGCTTTGGAAATCACAGTAAAAGGTATCTGGGAAAAAATTTCGAAAATATTTCAAAACAATTCTGAAGGTAAGTTCTTATTTTTGCAGATGATTTTGAAGAGGTTTTCTAACAAAATTTTTATTTTAAGGATTACGTACAGAAACGTTTTGTCTGTGTGTGTCATTGCTACGTTTACCAGAAGGACGCGGAAATCACAGTCAAATGAAATACAATACCTTCAATGAAGAGTGTACCATGAAGCGGGGTATCAAGAATTAGGACACTTTGTTTTTACCTTGAGCCTTAGTGGTTACGATTGCTAACGTAATGAAAGATGCTGGCTATAAGAAAATTAGAAGAAATATTGGAAAACTATAAACACAGTGTGTTTTCCAACTGTTAGCAGAATCAAAAATTGATATTCCAATTAAAGGCGCGGAACTTCAACTGCTTCAAAATCATTTGAAAGTATATAAAACAGTTGTATATCAATACGGAACAAAAGGGCGAAATTTAATCTTTGAGGGACATGATGATGGCCTCCAATTGAATCCAGTATATCACAATAACCATTATAATGTTAAAACATCACTTACCACTGCGTTTTGTTGCAGTTATTATTGTGAAATATGCCATATATCGTATGATAATAAAAACGACCGTAGATGTGGAGGAACATATCCCTATTGGTAGCAATCCCCGGCATGTATCAATGAGTGTATTAACTTGCTTTGCGGAGACTGTTACCGCCAATTTAGAGCCCGGCAATGTTTTGGGAATCATCAATCTTCTGGAACTCTAAATAAGAAAAATGTTTGTGAATAGATTAAAAGTTGCATGGATTGCCTGAAGACATACAAAGCTGATAAAAATCCTGCACTCGTATGTGGAGAATATTTCAATAAAATATGCAACAATCATAAAGCACGGGTGCACTCATGCTTTATTTAACAGGAGGATCGTAAACCAGTCTTAAAGGATACCCTTTATAGGGTTTTGTACTAAAATACAAAATTCCTATTGCAATCACGACCTCTGTCCGTCTGTCGGTCCGTCCGCCTGTCCGTCCGTCCGTTTGTATGTCACAGCACTTTTTCTCGGAAACCATAGAAGCTACAGCAATGAAACTTTCAGAAATGTCAGAAGTGGTGACTTCTTGAAAGTTTTGGGGTGGAAAAATTTTTCAAAGGGGTTTAAGGGGGGTCTCTCCATATAGGGAGGTGATCCCTAAAAAAAATTGTTCACCATTGGTAGTCGAGTAAGGTGTCGTTTGAAAGGTCTCAATGAGATCTTTTCAAAGTCTTAAAACTGCCTTATTGATACCGAGGGGGGCAGGGGAAGTATAAATGTACGAAAATGAGTACCTACAATTAATACTCATAGGTGAAACAAGTCCAGGAGGCAGGAGAGAGCTCCTAGCAAAAGGGCTTTGTAACAATTCTAGGATTCGAAAAAATAGGCCATGAATCGATTATTACAGTACAGGGGAGTGGCCTCTGAAAAAAAAATTTCGTCAAAGGTAGCCAATAAGAGTATCAAATTAAAGTTCTTTAGGAGAGCTTTTCGAAACAGTTCTTAAACTGACAGTTTTTGCTTCAGTGGGGGCACAGTCGCAGAAATACACGAAAAATCTGTTTCACCAGAGATCTAAAAAATCTGAAAAAATTATCAAAGGCGGTATTTATGGGTACAACAATAGCAAATACCTCAGGAGTCGAAATTCGTTCAACTTTGTTAATAATAGTATGATCCTCGAATTTCACATTTTCTCCAATAAAATCGTCTTTGACATGTTTCTTGATTTTATTCGTTACTGGTTACTGCATTTCGTAAGTTGGGTACAAAACTCTTCTGACATGAGCGTAGGTCTGTCTACCCAACTTGTTGTTTTCTACGATTTAGAGGTACGGGAGGAAAAAGACAGTTGTTCGAAAACAATCAATAGGGGAAATTAAGCTGCATAAAGCAAACCTGTGCGTTTTTCAATAGCGATGTGAGCACTGTATTCAAAACCATTTGAGTATAAGTGACAAATGTGGAATAAGGCAACAGGTTTTAAAAGTTAAGCCTGTTCAGAACTTTGTAGAGTATTTATTGAATTAGCGCGAATTGTTCAAGAAGGTGATTGTTATAGCACACAACAGCCAAGCATTTGACCATCAATTTATGTTAAATCATATTTTACAAAATACCGATTCAAAACCTGAATTAATTATGCGAGATACGAAAATAACCATGATGAAGCTGGACAATATGAAATTCATAGATTCTTTGAATTATTTTCTACTGGCACCTTCTCAACCACCGAAAGCTTTTGATTTACCACAGATATATTAAACAATTTGAGTAAACAGGAGAGTGCTCCTACCAGAAGGTCTTTGTAAACATCCTAGGGTTAGAAACAACTTTTCTAATAGTGTGAATTGATAACTTGAATTATTCATCCAATACTTGGATATGAAATAATTCAAATTTATGCAAAAGATGCACAGTTTCTTTCATAAGCACAGTGCAGCCGCCATTTTGATCTAGCTTAAATGATTTTCCTGAATGCTCGGCCAATTGAACATATTCAAGTTAAACACTGTTCCTTAAATTTTCATGAAAACTGAAAGAAAATAAAAGTGCCTAGGTGAATTTGAAATATGCATCAACCATAAACACTTGTTATTGTTGTTGGAATTCCATACAATTGAAATTGCTATAACTCACTTGATTGTGGGTACATTTTGCCTTCCCCTGGACCCCCTAGTTTATAAAATGATTTTTTTATTTCAGATTCTAAAAGTTATAATCAAGACCTTTCATTTGATACCCCACTCGACTACCTTTTGTTAAAAAAAAACTTTTAAGGGTTCATTCGTTAAGACCTTTCATTTTTGGTGAGACCTTTTGAGAGACTATCATTTCTGACGTTTTCACAAAATATGAGTATTCTAGCGTCTACAGTTTCTGAGGAAACTAGCTGTGACGCACGGACAGACGGACAGGCAAACCCCTAAAAAAGGTATTTTCCACACTTCTTCAACACTCTTGAAAATGAAAATTGTGCTGCTATACTGCCTGTTGTTGAATATTACAGCCCCAATACGATGAAAAGTGAAGAATGCGATAAGTTTCTTAATTGGTATTATCAATACAAGCATAACTACTTTGAAATGAACCGTGATTTAGTAAACTACTGCGTAAATGATTTCCAGATTTTAAATGAAGCATATTTGAAATTCTGCAAATTGATGATAGATGATTGTTATGTGGACCCCCTTCTAGAAGCTGCAGCTATTTGTAATGAATCTTGCGACGCCGCTGGTGCCCACTACCAACACACTTCGCTGCTAGGTGGCTTGTCATTTTACGTTGGTTGCGACCAGTGCACATCCCACGTCTATTTTATTGTCGGATGCCAATAGAATTTGACAGCCACATGGAATTGAAGTGTGGAGGTAGTGGCCGCGACGCAGAAGGAGGTTATCTTGGAGGGCCGCCACGCAGCAGGAATCAAACAGAACAGGATCAAACAGAACGAACGGTGCACAAAAACGAAGTGATTGCATGTAGGTATAATCACGAAGTTTCTTTAAATTTTCGGAGATTCGTGTAATATTTCGATTTTGTAGCGCTAACAGCTGTTTGTGTTCAGTACTCAGAACTTGCTCCACGGCCGATTCGTCCCAGAAAACTGTTTCAATCCTCGCAAAACAGCGTGGGAAACTTGAGTGCAAAAACAAAAAAAAAGGATACGGATTCGTGTCGATGACAACTTATGATGAAGCTGCAATGGCGATACGTGCTCTTAATGGATACACGCTCGGCAACCGGCTGTTGCAGATTAGTTTTAAAACGATTAAATCCAAGTAGGGAGCGCAGGTGACCGGCGCGTAGATGCATTCTAGCTATGGGGAGCTTTTGCAATACCTCGAGTGTAATGCAAAAAGTAAACTACACATAATTAATACTACAAGATAACGCAGAAGTTTCTAGACGAGCGTATTCAGTATTGATTGGATGCGTCGTTTTTCTACGTGGGGAACTATATCAGTTCAAAGTGTTTAGGATTAATAATTTAAGATTAAAAACAAAGAAGGCGAAAAAGAAAAGAGAATGGAGATGATAATGAAGAAGAAGATGATGACGAAATTCTGGAGGAAGAAGAGGAACATTCAGAATATGACGTTCGGTTAGGAAACCTGGAAGGTGAGGAAGAAGCATACTCATCCGAAGAGTTGTGTTTAAGAGCTCGAGCGAAGAGGTCGGAAAGTTAAGAAAGCGGAACGTGTAACCGTTGATAGAGAAACAATAACAAGGTCTAATTGAAGCGTGAAGTGTTGTTTGTGAAATTTAAAAGTCACATGACTACTCGCGTAAGCCCGGGTCTGAAGTTTTCTTGCAGAATCACAAGAAGGCTAGTGAGTGCGCGCGGAAGTACTCGTAAATAAACACGGCCCGAAGTAATTCAGCCGATGATCGGGAGAAAAAATTATCGACCTCAAATTAATTACGTTACTAAGCCAAGGCGAGAGATAATCGCAGATCTCGTAATATATCAACGGATAAAATAAAAAATCCACTGAGGTCGGTTTCGCGTCGCGCGCGGTACGCGGTACCTTAGTTGTTTTTGATTTATCTTTAACGTAGCTTTCGTCGGGTTGAGTTAACGTAGTAAACTTTTCGGTACCGCGTCGGAAATTCGGGAACGCGAAATAAAAATTAGATTTTGTTCTTTTGACTGGTCATAGGAAGAAATACGGAGTAACGTAGAATAGGTTTCCTCTCCGTATAGTTTTGTTTTGGTAACGCGTTTGAAAACGGGCGTGTATAGGTGGCTGAAATATGTAAATGAGCGTAACCCATTCGGAGACCCGCGACCGAAATCCTCTCCGATCTAGCTGGCCGACAAGCAGCCACCGCGTGAATGGGTTACGGTGCACGGATTGGTTGACCGGTTGGTACCATCCGTTGGCACTACTCTGACTTAACGTCTAGAACCGATGAGAGGTCGGTTCCGCGTTCGCAAGTAAATTTTAAAATAATCATTACAAATGGCGCCCAACGTGGGGCCCAAACATCCTAAGGGGATAAAAGATTCGCGTCTTCTGACGAGTTGGTCCTTTACGGAGGATGTAAGATACTCTGATACTCGAGCCTCACAAACAGGAGCAGTGGAGTTGTGTGATACACACTAGCAGTCGCTTCACGTGAGTTGTAGCTTCCGCTTTCCTTTGTTTGATTTTTTTTTTTCGCGACAGAATCGTTCCGATGTGTTGTCCCAGGTTAACCCCTGTAAGGACCTTCTATCTTCTTGATGGAACTGTCAGCCAGATGGAGTTTTCTCCTGTCGGCCCGGACTCTCAAGAAAATAGAAGGCTACCTTGCCTTTATTTCGCGGAAGGACTCTACCTATTTCCTATGCGTGATAGACGAGTGGTATCGGTTCAACGTTCGGTGGCGTATGCTGGAGTTGCGGAGCCCGGAATGCTTCCACGCGTTGGGAATTTAGACCGCGTACAAAACCGATACGGTTGCTCTACCAGTTGTCTCGTCGAGTCATTTAACGTAGTTTAGAGACGGTTTTTGTGATGTATGTGGGCTTAGGGGTTAAATTTTGTAAATCGACCGAAAGCACCCTTCCTTCGGCAGACTATCACGCACTCTCATTTTCCTTTGGAGGAGTCGACTGCTGGAAGGGAAAGTGTCTATCACATAAATTTTTTTCTTCTATAGTTACGAAATAGCTCGCCACTATCGGCCACTTATCCAGCATTAAGTTTTTGCATATATATACAGATTAGAAGTAGAAGTAGGATTAAGTTACTTTTTTTATTCTTTCAGTAAAATACGGCACCAACATCCATATTAAACCCGGACGACAATGGCGACAAAGTGGACCCCAGACAAGCGTTGGACCGGATCAAAAACGATCCAACCAGCCAACTGCGGGATCTGCTTCGAAGACGTAGTGGAGGGCGTACACAGCGTGCGATTGGATTGTGGACACCTTTTCCATCGTGCCTGTGTCCAACAGCTCCTCCTCACGTCCGAGCTTTGCCCACTTTGTCGGCGACCCATCGAGCGGACCGCCCTAGACGTCCCCCTCGGAACGCCCGTCCCCACGCGTGGAGCAGTGGCGAAAGGGGTTCCAGATGCCGAACCGCCCCAATCATTGATGGACTTTCAAGGAGCCGTAGGCGGTGAAGTTCCGGCTGCAGTTGTCGCGTCCGAGGTTACACCCGCGCCTTCCACCCACTCCATTGACACCCTCGTGGCGTTAATGCGGGATATGTCGGAGAGGATTGGCAACTTGGAGGGAAGGCTCCAGAACCTCCCCATGAGCCAACCACCCAGCCGCGTGAGAACTCCGCTTGGCTGGGAGCCCAATCCCAGTGTGGCTATGCCCCACTCTCGACCATCTGATCAATGGGCCCTACCTCCAAGAAACTCGGGAATGGATCTCAGAGCTCCCGAGTATAGACCACGACACAGCACCGCACCTCCGTTGGTACCTCCAGTCCCCGAGGCAGTTCCTTACAACAGGTCAATCGAGGATGCGATTCCCCCCGGGAACGCATTGACACCTTTCCGAGACCCAACGCCTCGTATCATGGAGAGTTGGCGCCTGAACTTCACGGGTTTCAACGCTATGATATCAGCGGACCGGTTCCTTTTCCGGATTCAGGCGTTAGTATCCAGCACCCTGGGAGGTGATTTCTCGGCCTTCCTCCAGCATGCACATCTTTTGTTCAGCGCAGATGCTGCCGACTGGTACTGGAGTTTTAAGGAATCGACGCCACGTCCCACTTGGAACTCTTTCAGTGCAGCCTTCCGCAATCAATTTGATGATGGCTTCACTGAGAGAGAACTAAGGGAACAGATAAAGAAACGGAAACAAGGCGCTCACGAACCATTCGACCAGTACTACGCAAGTATAGTGAGATTGAGCACTCGCTTGCGAACAACCATGCCCGAGGACGAACTGGTAGAAATTATCAGAGAGAATATGCGGTGGGAGCTCCAGAACAGCCTTCTGAATTTTCCCATCAACACCATACAGGGATTGCGCCTCCATGCCCGTAGGCAAGAACAATTGGATGCGCGGCGAGGTACCTTCCGTCCACAACCTCGCATAACGGGACCAAATCCCCGAAATCATCACACCGCGGAGTTGATGGCAGCGGACCACCTACTTGCTGATCCAGTCCCAGTACCGAGGAGCGGAGCACCACACGAGCTTGAGGACCCAGCAATGATTGATCGACCATCCCTTGAAGTAATAACAAGCCCGACGGTCTGTTGGAACTGCCGACAAACGGGGCATCGGTTCTATGCATGTCCAGCGGAACCGACGCTTTTCTGTTACCGATGCGGGAAGGCCGACACATACGCACCTGATTGCGCAAATTGCAAACTGCGAAAAAACTTGCCAGCGAGTGCCGCGACCACCCGTCGGCACTCCTAAAACCCGGACGAACCAAGACTGACCCCAGCACTAGCTATGACCAAGCCCCCGACATGACTCCAATTCTGCTAACTCGCACCGCCAAACACAGTTCTCCCGAAGTTCCACAACCGACGCCATCTTTTGTCGAGGCCAACGGGCAGGGAAATGATAGCGAGGCGAAAGTTCCTTGGCATGTCAAACCCTTTCACGTCAGACTGCGGAATTATTTGGCTACTCGGCAGCGCACTCTCCATGAGGAGTTGGCTACAACTGTCACACCGCAAAGAAAGCGAGCCACGCGTCAGATGCGGAGCTTCTGGAGAAGGGTCAGGCAGTCGAGGAAGGTGCTGAAGGACATAAATTTAGACGAATTATTGAGGGATGACGTTCGACCATATGCGTCAGTACACCTCCTGCAAAAACGAGTGTCAGGCTTAGTCGATACGGGAGCCAGTGTGAATGGCATATCAGCCGATTTCGCAGGGGAAGTACTGGCAATGCACGCGGACCAAATCCACCATTTTACCACCTGGTTAAGCACGGCGGACGGAACTCGTCACTCTGTAGTGGGAAAAATTACGACGGATGTCACCTTTAAAGGAGTAACTAAACCTCTGGAATTTTACATCATACCTCAATTAACCCAGAATCTTTATCTAGGAGTGGATTTCGTTCGAAAATTTAACTTGGCCCCGGCACTGTTTTCCGGTACGACCCTGGAGTCCGTCACCACAGCTCCTGACCAAACTCAAACCACTCACTTATTACGACATACACTGGATGTGAATCAGCAACTGTGACTTGACTCGGCTATATCGGCTTTTCCATCGCATGAGAAGGAAGGTCTCGGGCGGACTGCACTGGTGTTACACACTATAGATGTGGGGGATGCCAAACCCATAAAACGGAGACATTTTGCCATATCTCCGGCGAAGGAAAAGTTGTTATATGCCGAAGTTGATCAAACGCTAGCATTAGGCGTGATCGAAGAATCACAGAGCGCGTGGGCTTCCCCAGTCACCTTAGTTGTCAAGCCGAACAAGGTCCGGCTATGCTTAGATGCCAGACGCTTGAACGCCATCACAGTCAAGGACGCATACCCTCTACCGTTGATTGAAGGCATTTTGAGTCGGTTGCCTAAAGCCCACTTCATCACGAGCTTAGACCTCAAGGACGCCTTCTGGCAAATTCCTTTAGACCCGGGCTCAAAGGAGAAAACAGCCTTCACAGTCCCAGGTCGGCCCTATACCAATTCGTGACCATGCCATTCGGATTGTGCAATGCCCCTCAAACAATGACGCGCCTTATGGATAAGGTGATACCACCTCATTTACGGCACCAAGTTTTCGTGTACTTGGACGATTTGCTGCTTATAACCGAGACCTTTAACGAACACATCGACCTGCTTCAGGAGGTGGCTCTACACATCCGGAGGGCAGGGTTAACCATCAACATACAGAAGAGTCAGTTCGTGATGACGGAGGTGAAGTATTTAGGTCACATCATTGAGCATGGCAATATCAAAACCAATCCGGACAAGACTCAAGCGATTGACGTTTTTCCATTACCCAAGACCACCAAGCAATTACGCCGATTCCTAGGCTTATGCGGATGGTACCAGCGGTTCGTACGTGACTAGCCACCATTACGACTCCTTTAACCGACATGCTGCGTAAGGGACGTAAGTTCGTCTGGGAAGGGCCCAGCTTGCGAGCCTTTGAAGAGCTAAAGAAGAGTCTGACTACAGCCCCCGTACTGCACAGCCCGAACTTTGACAAACCGTTCTCAGTCCATTGTGACGCGAGTCAACATGGGGTGGGAGCAGTCTTAGTCCAGGTTGCACAGACGGCGAGGAGAGACCTATAGCCTTCATGTCCCACAAGCTGAACCAAGCCCAGCGGAACTACACGGTCTCGGAGCAGGAATGTCTAGCAGCTGTGCTGGCAGTGAAACGTTTTCGAGCATATGTAGAAGGACATCCTTTTGAAATCGTCACTGATCATGCGTCACTGAAATGGCTGATGAGCCAAACTGATCTCCACGGGCGCTTGGCCAGATTGGCCTTGAAATTACAGGCGTTTGACTTCACGATAAGACACCGCAAAGGAAGTCAGCACGTGGTACCGGACACACTATCAAGGATGTTCGCCCCTGAAGGAGCCGAGTTGGCCCAGGAGGACGACAGCTCCCTATGGATCGACTTGGACCATTCCGCCTTCAAGTCAGCATATTATTCCCAGCTGATGAATACGATTCAGAACCAGTTGCCACAGCTGCCAGAACTACGGGTGACGGAGGGATTTATATACAAGCGGACGAGACACGCCTCCGGAGACCCCATCCAAGAAGAAGAACAGTGGAAGTTATGGGTGCCCGAAGAACTGACATGCGAATTGATTAAGCGGGCTCATGACCACCCATTGAGTGCACACGGCGGTTATGGTCGTACGCTTCGGCGGCTGAAGACTTACTTCTTTTGGCCAAAGATGGCGCAGCAAGTGAAAAAGTACGTAGCCGCTTGTGAGCTGTGCAAATGCACTAAAGCGCCCAATTCTGTTCTTCGGCCCCGGCTGGGAAAATTCGAACTACCGGAACGGGTGTTCCAGCGCCTGTATATAGATCTCATCGGTCCGTACCCTCGCTCGACTTCGGGATACACGGGAGCTGTCAGGGTCCTGGACCACTTGTTCAAATTTCCGATTGTGGAACCTCTTCGAAACCTGCACACCGGCCCCATAGTCCGTTTCCTGGAAAATCGCGTTCTCCATATATTTGGAGTACCGGAGAAGGTGGTCTCCGACAACGGAGTTCAGTTCACCTCGTCTAGATTTCGAGAATTAATGGAGAAGTATGGCATTACGCATCAGTGGACTGCCGTTTACTCTCCGCAAGCCAATGCGTCCGAGCGATTGAACCGCACCCTCATAGCCGCCATTCGGGCCTACGTCCAACCGGATCAGAAGGATTGGGACCGCAGGATTTCCACCATCACCTGTGCCCTGCGTTCGTCTTATCACTCCACCACAGCCATCTCCCCATACTTTACCGTGTTCGGCCAGCATATGATTTGCCACGGGAACTCGTACCGGCTATTGCGACAGTTGAAAGGGTTGGAAGACCCAATAGTGGTGCTGGAGCCGCACGAGAAACTCCAAATTCTACGAGAACAAATCCGGGAGAGGATTGAAGACAGTAGACGGATGGGGGAGGAGCGGTACAATCTGCGATCCCATCCCTCTGGCTTCAAGGCAGGCGACGAAATCTACCGATGGAATTTTAGACAAAGTGAAGCAGGTCGGCATTACACTGCCAAACTAGATAAGAAGTTCGTGAAAAAACATCTTAGGGCCAAGCAGCATTTCCTTCAGTCTCCCCATGCCTGGTAGGCATCGTGGACACTGCCCTGTAATGAATCATGCGACGCCGCTGGTGCCCACTACCAACACACTTCGCTGCTAGGTGGCTTGTCATTTTACGTTGGTTGCGACCAGTGCACATCCCACGTCTATTTTATCGTCGGATGCCAATAGAATTTGACAGCCACATGGAATTGAAGTGTGGAGGTAGTGGCCGCGACGCAGAAGGAGGTTATCTTGGAGGGCCGCCACGCAGCAGGAATCAAACAGAACAGGATCAAACAGAACGAACGGTGCACAAATACGAAGTGATCGCATGTAGGTATAATCACGAAGTTTCTTTAAATTTTCGGAGATTTCAGTACTCAGAACTTGCTCCACGGCCGATTCGTCCCGGAAAACTATTTCAATTCTCGCAAAACAGCGTGGGAAACTTGAGTGCAAAAACAAAAAAAAAAGGATACGGATTCGTGTCGATGACAACTTATGATGAAGCTGCAATGGCGATACGTGCTCTTAATGGATACACGCTCGGCAACCGGCTGTTGCTGGTTAGTTTTAAAACGATTAAATCCAAGTAGGGAGCGCAGGTGACCGGCGCGTAGATGCATTCTAGCTATGGGGAGCTTTTGCAATACCTCGAGTGTAATGCAAAAAGTAAACTATACATAATTAACACTACAAGATAACACAGAAGTTTCTAGACGAGCGTATTCAGTATTGATTGGATGCGTCGTTTTTCTTCGTGGGGAACTATATCAGTTCAAAGTGTTTAGGATTAATAATTTAAGATTAAAAACAAAGAAGGCGAAAAAGAAAAGAGAATGGAGATGATAATGAAGAAGAAGATGATGACGAAATTCAGGAGGAAGAAGAGGAACGGTTTCGCGTCGCACGCGGTACGCGGTACCTTAGTTGTTTTTGATTTTCCTTTAACGTAGCTTTCGTCGGGTTGAGTTAACGTAGTATACTTTTCGGTACCGCGTCGGAAATTCGGGAACGCGAAATAAAAATTAGATTTTGTTCTTTTGACTGGTCATAGGAAGAAATACGGAGTAACGTAGAATAGGTTTCCTCTCCGTATGGTTTTGTTTTGGTAACGCGTTTGAAAACGGGCGTGTATAGGTGGCTGAAATATGTAAATGAGCGTAACCCATTCGGAGACCCGCGACCGAAATCCTCTCCGATCTAGCTGGCCGACAAGCAGCCACCGCGTGAATGGGTTACGGTGCACGGATTGGTTGACCGGTTGGTACCATCCGTTGGCACTACTCTGACTTAACGTCTAGAACCGATGAGAGGTCGGTTCCGCGTTCGCAAGTAAATTTTGTAGACATTAAATCATTACATATTTCATTCGCGTGCTACTTTCTCTACAGGCACAGTTTTCGCAAAAAGAACATAATTGGGACTGTGTCAAAAAACGGATATCGAAAATTAACACTGCAGTGGTTGATATGGGAAGAATATCAACGCAAAATTAATATCTTGCAATCGGCCAAACAACAAAAGGCTGTGCTAAACGGGGTTAAAGTAGACGGGTATTGCCCAGAGACAAATCAGATTTTCGAATTTCATGGCTGCTATTATCACGGGCACGAAACATGTCTTACACATAATCGCTATGCTCCTCTACATGACAGCCCCATTACGTGTTATCGTTGCAAACTTGGAGAGAAAATATATTATAAATAATAAAGGGTGGTCCAATCATAATGCACGATGTTAATTGTGAGTCACACCTTATTGTCAAGTATTTCGCCCAACTTAATTTGACATTTCTTTGTTTCACTGTTTGACAAATTCAACCATGGAGGGGTACACAATTGAGCAGCGCGTTTAGGTTGTTGAAGCCTTTTACGAAAATGGGCATTCAAATCAAAATGCACTTCGTGATTTTGTTGGTCAGCATAATCGACCAAATGTGTCCACAATCGGGAGAATTGGGCGCAAATTTCAGTAAACTGGGTGTGTAGGAAACGAGCAATTACCTGAGCATGCTCGCCCAGTTCGTGCTGCGGAAGTTTGTGCTAGTCTGGCAGAAGAGCCGTCAACCTGGACTCGTCGTCTTGCCCAACAATTGAACATCTCACGAACATCACTGATGCAAATTTGGAATAAAAATTTGAATTTACAAGACCCAATAGTGGTGCTGGAGCCGCACGAGAAACTCCAAATTCTACGAGAACAAATCCGGGAGAGGATTGAAGACAGTAGACGGATGGGGGAGGAGCGGTACAATCTGCGATCCCATCCCTCTGGCTTCAAGGCAGGCGACGAAATCTACCGATGGAATTTTAGACAAAGTGAAGCAGGTCGGCATTACACTGCCAAACTAGATAAGAAGTTCGTGAAAAAACATCTTAGGGCCAAGCAGCATTTCCTTCAGTCTCCCCATGCCTGGTAGGCATCGTGGACACTGCCCTGTAATGAATCATGCGACGCCGCTGGTGCCCACTACCAACACACTTCGCTGCTAGGTGGCTTGTCATTTTACGTTGGTTGCGACCAGTGCACATCCCACGTCTATTTTATCGTCGGATGCCAATAGAATTTGACAGCCACATGGAATTGAAGTGTGGAGGTAGTGGCCGCGACGCAGAAGGAGGTTATCTTGGAGGGCCGCCACGCAGCAGGAATCAAACAGAACAGGATCAAACAGAACGAACGGTGCACAAATACGAAGTGATCGCATGTAGGTATAATCACGAAGTTTCTTTAAATTTTCGGAGATTTCAGTACTCAGAACTTGCTCCACGGCCGATTCGTCCCGGAAAACTATTTCAATTCTCGCAAAACAGCGTGGGAAACTTGAGTGCAAAAACAAAAAAAAAAGGATACGGATTCGTGTCGATGACAACTTATGATGAAGCTGCAATGGCGATACGTGCTCTTAATGGATACACGCTCGGCAACCGGCTGTTGCTGGTTAGTTTTAAAACGATTAAATCCAAGTAGGGAGCGCAGGTGACCGGCGCGTAGATGCATTCTAGCTATGGGGAGCTTTTGCAATACCTCGAGTGTAATGCAAAAAGTAAACTATACATAATTAACACTACAAGATAACACAGAAGTTTCTAGACGAGCGTATTCAGTATTGATTGGATGCGTCGTTTTTCTTCGTGGGGAACTATATCAGTTCAAAGTGTTTAGGATTAATAATTTAAGATTAAAAACAAAGAAGGCGAAAAAGAAAAGAGAATGGAGATGATAATGAAGAAGAAGATGATGACGAAATTCAGGAGGAAGAAGAGGAACATTCAGAATATGACGTTCGGTTAGGAAACCTGGAAGGTGAGGAAGAAGCATACTCATCCGAAGAGTTGTGTTTAAGAGCTCGAGCGAAGAGGTCGGAAAGTTAAGAAAGCGGAACGTGTAACTGTTGATAGAGAAACAATAACAAGGTCTAATTGAAGCGTGAAGTGTTGTTTGTGAAATTTAAAAGTCACATGACTACTCGCGTAAACCTGGGTCTGAAGTTTTCTTGCAGGATCACAAGAAGGCTAGTGTGTGCGCGCGGAAGTACTCGTAAATAAACACGGCCCGAAGTAATTCAGCCGATAATCGGGAGAAAAAATTATCGACCTCAAATTAATTACGTTACTAAGCCAAGGCGAGAGATAATCGCAGATCTCGTAATATATCAACGGATAAAATAAAAAATCCACTGAGGTCGGTTTCGCGTCGCACGCGGTACGCGGTACCTTAGTTGTTTTTGATTTTCCTTTAACGTAGCTTTCGTCGGGTTGAGTTAACGTAGTATACTTTTCGGTACCGCGTCGGAAATTCGGGAACGCGAAATAAAAATTAGATTTTGTTCTTTTGACTGGTCATAGGAAGAAATACGGAGTAACGTAGAATAGGTTTCCTCTCCGTATGGTTTTGTTTTGGTAACGCGTTTGAAAACGGGCGTGTATAGGTGGCTGAAATATGTAAATGAGCGTAACCCATTCGGAGACCCGCAACCGAAATCCTCTCCGATCTAGCTGGCCGACAAGCAGCCACCGCGTGAATGGGTTACGGTGCACGGATTGGTTGACCGGTTGGTACCATCCGTTGGCACTACTCTGACTTAACGTCTAGAACCGATGAGAGGTCGGTTCCGCGTTCGCAAGTAAATTTTGTAGACATTAAATCATTACATATTTCATTCGCGTGCTACTTTCTCTACAGGCACAGTTTTCGCAAAAAGAACATAATTGGGACTGTGTCAAAAAACGGATATCGAAAATTAACACTGCAGTGGTTGATATGGGAAGAATATCAACGCAAAATTAATATCTTGCAATCGGCCAAACAACAAAAGGCTGTGCTAAACGGGGTTAAAGTAGACGGGTATTGCCCAGCGACAAATCAGATTTTCGAATTTCATGGCTGCTATTATCACGGGCACGAAACATGTCTTACACATAATCGCTATGCTCCTCTACATGACAGCCCCATTACGTGTTATCGTTGCAAACTTGGAGAGAAAATATATTATAAATAATAAAGGGTGGTCCAATCATAATGCACGATGTTAATTGTGAGTCACACCTTATTGTCAAGTATTTCGCCCAACTTAATTTGACATTTCTTTGTTTCACTGTTTGACAAATTCAACCATGGAGGGGTACACAATTGAGCAGCGCGTTTAGGTTGTTGAAGCCTTTTACGAAAATGGGCATTCAAATCAAAATGCACTTCGTGATTTTGTTGGTCAGCATAATCGACCAAATGTGTCCACAATCGGGAGAATTGGGCGCAAATTTCAGTAAACTGGGTGTGTAGGAAACGAGCAATTACCTGAGCATGCTCGCCCAGTTCGTGCTGCGGAAGTTTGTGCTAGTCTGGCAGAAGAGCCGTCAACCTGGACTCGTCGTCTTGCCCAACAATTGAACATCTCACGAACATCACTGATGCAAATTTGGAATAAAAATTTGAATTTACACGCTAACAAGGTTCAACTGAATCAAGAACTGAAGCGTACTGACCGTTTCAAGCGTCAGCAACACGACGAATGGTTGGTTGAACAGACACAAGAAAATGGTGACTTTGCAAAGAAAATCATGTTCAGCGCCGAGGCACACTTTCGCCTCAGTGGATTTGTTAACAACCAGAATTGCTGCATTTGGGGAAATAGAAATCCACGAGTGATTGTTGAAAAGCCGATGTAGCCACAAAGAGTGACTGTTTGGTGCGTTTTATGGGCTGGCGGCGTCATCAGGCCGTACTTCTTCGAAAATGAGGACGGCCAAGCAGTTACCGTGAATGGTGTTCGCTATTGTGAGACGATAACGGACTTCTTGTAGCCAGAAATTGAGGTTATGGACCTGGAAGATATGTGATTCCAACAGGATGGTGCCACTTGTCATACAGCCAACAAAACAATGGCCCTTTTGTGCGAAAAATTCAATAGCCGTGTTATCTCACGTTGGGGCGATGTTAATTGGCCGCCACAATCATGTGATTTGAGACCGAAAAAAGTGTACGTCAATAAGCCAAGAACAATTCAAGAGCTAAGCGATGAGATAATTCAGCACATTGACGACATTGGACCTCAATTATGACTCAGAGTCATTGAAAATATGGACCATTGGATAGAAGTATGCCACCGTAGCCGTGGCGAGCATTTATGCGATATTTTGTTTTACACATACTTATCATAGATCCTTCTTCTCAAATCAAAAATATTAACATAATTCTCTGAAAATTTTTTGTTTTATTTACAATTATCATCGTGCGTTTGAGTTGGGCCACCATTTATATGTTCTCTGTATCCCTGGGTTTGTAAATAGGGTGAATTTCCAGTCGGTCATCTAAAATTATATGTTGAAATTCCAAGATGAATTTGAATAGTATATAGGGGTTGAATTCTATCATCCCTTCCTATCAATGAAACAAACAATAAGCTAATGTTTTCATTATGCCGTCTCTGTAGTGTCGAGAAAAATCAGTGAGAAAAATTTCCTCATAAGGATGACGAAAGAGCAAGCGTCAGGATGACCAAGCCGCTGCCAACTTTAGGATAAGAAGAATCGCTATATTGAAGATTTTCTGGAGTATCAGGGAATACTGCCAGATTTTCATGAAGTTACATCCAACCCCGGATTAAAGTCTTTTGTAAAGCTTATATTAAAGTCCTGTTGGAGGACGTTTAGCTAGCACGTAAACCATCAAAGGACAAGTAGAATAAATAACCTGGTAGAATTTTATGTGCTGTTTACTAACCCATCCATTAAAGTTTATCATATCTTCCCGGTCAATGAAGACATGGTTATCATAGATTGGGGTTACAAAAATGAGGCTGCTTACTCTTTATCGACATTAAACGTTTGTATGGTAGCCTATACCACCATACAAGCTTAGTTTAAACTTAAACTATTATGGCACCGATCCTGTCATTTATGTTATTAGAGAAACAAAACTGATCCATCAACGGGAAAATTGGTTGGGGATATGATCGATGAACTGGAATGCTTTGTCAAAGGTAGTGTGTAATAAACATAAGCAGTCGAGCAGCCCCGTGGTGATCAGGAGTGGCTGCTCCTGAAGAGGTAAGGTGGTCACCCCGTCGAAACTGCTTAGTTTGTTGTTTTACTAGTGTAAAGTAAACTGCATCCGTCAAGTGTCCATCCTTTAGGCAGAGATGAGTGGTTTACTTCAGCCACTTTAACATCTTTAGGTTTGACATTCCCCTTGTAATGCAACGACCTTCTTCGGTGAAAGTAACGGTTGCTTTTTGTGTAATGCTTGCATTTGTCTCAGCCTCCGTGTCCGCTAACTTTAACGAGGCAAAAAAATATTGAATTACTGTAGAGTAGCTTAATTGACACCTAATAGAACTTTTCTAAAGACAATAAAAATTGATCGGTGCTTCTTGTAGAGTAGAGTACGCGTGATAAGTATTTTGTAGTGTAGCTTCGTGGCTCAACAAGAACCCGCCTCATATGATCCCGCAAATGCTAGTCGTCAAGCACGCGTACGCGGTCGTTAAGCGAAGCTAGTTAGCTGAGCTCGGTGTTGTTTATAGCTCGCTGACACTTATGCTAGACCATCGGCACCCGTGTCCTACACGGGCAATAAAAAAAATCATTACAAGTGATATAAGGGGATTTGTAAGAGGAGATCCAAAAATTATGCCTATGAATACTTAAATGCAAAGGAAAACGAATTTAAAACAACAAACAAGGCTAAGGATATACGCCTGGATCATAAGACCGCTGAACTTGTGAATTTTGTTTCAATGGAAAAAAATGGTGTTTTTACATGTACAAATAGTTCTGCAAGCTACTGTCGCAATTGTTTTCACAACCATTAAGAACATCAACAAAATGAATTTACTCGAAACCACGAGAACCCACCAAGCATGATCAACATCTGAAAGTGAGTCACTGCTCCATTCATTAAGCTGCTCGAATATACCAGATACCTCTCGGCAGAACATTTGCCAATGTACGAGAAATGCATTAAACGGATGGAGACCCTATATAAAGGCGAGCTGAATGAATGGGGGGATTATTCATTAAGAACCGCGATAGTAAAAACTGCGATAGTGTGGAGTGCAAATTGGAAAGCGATATTGATCGAGTAATAGCAAAGTGATTTTCGTGATAGATAAGACAGTTAAAGTGAAAAATTTATGAACAAAGTGAAAATTAAAATTAGTGAAAGTGTTCAATTAATGATTGTGCATTTATAAATAAATAAACTCTTATAACTTAATTCAAAAGACATTGCGTTTTCACTTTCCCGGAACATTAAAATTATTGGCCGCGAACCACAACACGTGACATTGGTGTCGAGAAGTGAGATTAAAATTTTGAAAGTGAAAATTTGAACATTTTTATAAAGCACAATAGTAAAATTTAAAGAAACTTTTAAAATGCCACGAAGCCTACACTTAAAAATTAATGAATTGACCATGTCGGAGCTTAAGGAAGAGTTGGAACAGCGAATCCTGGCTACGCAAGGTACAAAGGCCACACTGATTGCACGCTTGCGTGACGCAATTGAATCGGAAGACAAGTATCTGAATTCGGGTGAGCCATCAGATGCAGAAAAAGGCGCAGAAGGTGGTGAAGCAGAAACATCAAAACCAAAGGAACCAGAAATTGTACTGATGCAAATGATAATGCTGATGCAGCAAGAGCAGCAACAACAGTCATCCAATTTAACTACGAAGCTAGATGAACAATCAGCGAAGTAAAATGAACAATCAGCGAAGTTAAATGAACAATCAGTGAAGTTAAATGAACAATCAGTGAAGCTGGACCAACAAGCGATCGAAATCAAGGAAGTGCAAAAACAGTCAACCGAAATAAAAGCAAAGCTCGGTAGCCTGAACAATCAAATTAAATGCGTCGAGGAAAAGGTTTACCAGGTCGAGGAGGAGGTCAGCCAGGTTGAGGAGAGAATCAACTATGAGATCAGCCAAGTCAAAGAGAGAATGAACCATGAGATGGAAAACATGAAAAAAGAATTGGAAGCAGCGAAAGCAGTAGTAACCACCTTATCGGCCCGCTTAGAACCGCAGTGCAAAGCTCATCCAGAATTGTGGAAGCACCAATATTTGACGGGCAAATGGTCTGGAGCATCTACAAAATCCAGTTTGAAGCCGCCGCTAGGATGAATCACTGGAATGAGCAGGAACGAGCAACTGCATCAATTCTTGCTCTAAGAGGCCCAGCTGCCGAGCTTTTACAGACTTTCTCCGTTGATTTACGCTCAAACCCGGCTGCAATAATGAATGCGCTCGATATACGTTATGGAAGTGACCATCAGAAGCAGATTTATCGGACACAGCTAAGGCATCGAATGCAGAAGTCTGGCGATACCTTACAGCAGCTAGCCCAAGACATTGAGCGACTGGCACTTTTGGCTTACCAAGCGTACGACCCAGAATATCGAGATGACGCAGCAACAGAAGCATTCATCAGCACCTTAGAGGACCAGGAATTGCAACAAGCCGTGCGTTTAGCCCAAAAGCAAACGGCTAAGGACGCACTGGCTTATAGTCTGAACTTTGAGGCAGTGAAAAATGTGACTCATAACACTGCCCGCGTCCGTGAGGTAGTGGCAGATGAGTGCAGGGGCGAGCGCTTGGAAAATGAGCGAGAACCGCAAGAAAATGGTGCGTCTAATTGCTGGAATTGCGCAGAGAAGGGGCACCTGCAAGGAGACTGCAAGAAGCGAAGAAAACGGAGCTATTGTCCAGGATGGTGGAGATCCAGACCGTGTCAGGAGCCCAGAATGGAAGCCCATCAAACTGGAGGGGCCAACTTCGTGGGGCGGACGTTGGCTAGGAGGATCGACATCCCCAGCACCCCATCACCGTGTCAAGACTATATCGTGGAAAAACAGACTTATGGCTTCCAGATCAAGTTGATGAAGAACGCTTTACCATAACAAGCGACATTGGTACAACCCTATCGACTATCCAACCAGACCCAGTGAGGCCCCCACTACTTCACAAGGACAGAGTTCATGGAAATGCTAACGCCTTATCTCGTCATCCATGTCCAGCTAACTGCAAGCATTGCCGGCGGATTGAGGAAAAGGAGCCGACTAGTAATCTGAGAGTGATAACGGCCAAATTCGATGAAGGTTGGTTATTGGAGGAAATTCGAAACGTGCAGCTAGCCGATGAAGACATCGGACCATTGCTCGTATGGAAGGAGACAACTGGGCGACCTGAGTGGAAAGACGTTTCAATGCATGGCGCAACCCTGAAAAGCTATTGGGCTCAGTGGAACTCCCTTCAGGTAGATGGTGGCGTACTCAAGCGGAAACGGGAAACGGTGGATGGCAGCTCCTGTAGGATGCAAACTTTACTTACAAAAAAGCCGAATCCACGATGTGGTTAAGGAGATGCACGAAGGATCCTCAGGAGGCCACCTTGGTGTTAACAAGACCTTAGCAAAATTGCGGGAAAGGTCAAGAAGACGAAGAGGACTGGTGCCGTAGATGCACGATTTACGCTTCTGTCAAAAGTCCAAAGCAACGACTGAGAGGGCAAATGCAAACCTTTAACGTGGGAGTACCGTTTGAAAGGATTGCTGTTGACATCGCAGGACCCTTTCCTGAATCTGAGTAGGGAAATCGATACACGCTGATTGTGGCCTATTTTTTCAGCAAGTGGCCCGAGGTCGAACCCATTCCCAACCAGGAAGCAATTACAGTAGCCGAACATCCAGTATTAGATTGGGTCAGTAGGTACGGCGTACCTTGTGAACTATATTCGGATCAAGGCCGAGACTTTAAGTCACTAGTTTTTGGCGAAATGTGCGAGCTGCCGGGAATGCGGAAAATCTGATGGAATGGTCAACCTTTTCAGCGGCACTCTCAATAAACACCTGGCCAAGATGGTTGACGAGAACCAAAGGGACTGGGACTGACATATCCCACTATTTTTGATGGCGTACAGAGCTACTGATCATGCATCGACGGGCCAAGCCCCAGCCAAAGTCATTTTGGAAAGACTGTTCATCGGCCAGCTGATATAAAGTTCAGAGTACCGCCTGAGAAACCCAAAACGATTTCGGAGTAAGCAAGTGAGCTAAGACAACGGTTGAACCAGATACATCGGACAGTGCGAAAACGCTTCGAATTGGCTACTGACCGCATGAAGACCAGGTATGATCTGAAGGCAATTTCTACTGGCTTCCAGCAAGATGACTTGGTGTGGCTATATAACCTACAACGGCGAAAGCGTAGGTCTCCAAATTCGCAGCATAATTTGGAGGGACCATACCGAGTTACAAAGCGAATCAACAACATCGTATACCACATACAGGAATGCCGCAAGCCGAGAGCCAAAATGAAAATCGTCTACCGGGACCATCTTGCCCCATATTACATCCAGGGAGAATTGACTACAACTGGCGACACATCTTTTCGGGGCGAAAAGAACTGAGGTGGGGGCAGTGTTACATGTAAAAATAATAATTCTATCACAATTGTTTTCACAAGCATTAAGAACATCAACAAAATGAATATACTCGAAAGCACGAGAACCCACCAAGCATGATCAACATATGAAAGTGAGTCACTGCTCCATTCATTAAGCTACTTGAACATACCAGATACCTCTCGGCAGAACATTTGCCAATGTACGAGAAACGGATTGAGACCCTATATTATTAAGGACCGCGATAGTAAAAACTGCAATAGAGTGGAGCGCAAATTGGAAAGCGATATTGATCGAGTAATAGCAAAGTGATGTTCGTGATAGATAAGACAGTTGAAGTGAAAAATTTATTGACAAAGTGAAAATTAAAATTAGTGAAAGTGTTAAATTAATGATTGTGTATTTATAAGTAAATAAACTCTTTTAACTTAACTTAGAAGACATTGCGTTTTCACTTTCCCGGAACATTAAAATTATTGGCCGCGAACAATAACACGCGACAGTATTAAACTCTAAAGAAAATGATCACATTCCTATAATTTCGCAAAATATACGTGGCATGGAAAATAACGAAGTAATATCCACCCCGGAAGTAAAATTATACCGACCCCGGGCGAAAAAGCGCAAATTCTTACCTGATTATAGTTCTGTCCTATACGGATTCAAAAGATTTGATTCACAATTATATAAATTCAATTAAAAATAAAATGCTTTGTTGCATTAAATTATAGCAGTGAAATTATTTGTAAGTTGATCAAATTATTATTTTAAAATTGCGAGCTCAATGTAATAATACAAAGATTGCAAATAAATATATTCCGAATCTTTTTTAAAATAAGAGAAAAATAATATTATAATTTACTTATTCAATAGAGGGAAAATAATTTCAATGTAGTAATTTTCATTATTAATATCAAGTAGTTTGCCACCCCAAATGTGTTATTATCATATATATCGATTCGAAATAATAAATATAAACTTTTCATCTTAAACGTTTATCAATTTGTTTCCGTTTTTAGGGTTTTGTAAAATAATTTTACAAAACCCTACTAGTTTCGCGACCAGTCTGTCCGTCTGTCCGTCCGTCCGTCCGTCCGTCCGTCGGTCCGTCCGTGTGTCACAGCAGTTTTTCTCGGAAACTACTTAAGCTAGAAACATCAAATTTTGTGTGTAGGTGTAAAGTGGTGATCTCTTCAAAGTTCAACTACAAACGAATTTTATAAGGTATTTAAGGGGGGTCTCCCCATATAGGAGAGTGACCCCCCGAAAAAAAAATTTCATTGAAGGTAGCCGATATGGGTATCAAATGAAAGGTCTTGATGAGAACTTTTCAAAACAGGTCTTAGTTTGGTAAAATTTGCTTCGAGGGGCGCACAGGGAGGGGAAATACACGAAAAATTTGTGTCCCCCCCCTCGCGATTGGACACCTGTGATCCGAAAAATCTGAAAAAAATCAGGAATGTAGGCCTTGGTTAGTACAACAACAACAAATACGTGAGAAGTCGCAATTCACTCAACTTTGTTAGTAATAGTATGATTTATCGATTTTATGTTTTCATGAATAAAATCTTAACGGTACCCTTAAATTCAATGAAATTCAGCACGTAGATGTCTATTTGTAAGATTGATCTATCCTGAAAGTTTCATAAAGATTGAATTATATTTAGCGAAGTTATAGCGATTTGAATTTTCCTGTATTACTATGGAACAATATGCGCTGTATTTATTACTATGGCAACATATGCCTATGGAACAACATGCGCTTTCTACCGACTCATACACTACAGTTTTGCTAGGATTTGCATGAAAATTTCAGGAATGATAGGTGCCATGTATATCTTTGAGAATCGGTTCAGCTAGTGGTATCAGTAATCGTAAGAGAAAATAGTGGCTGTTTTAAATGCGAAGATTGAATAATTTTGAGTTATTTTTTCCCAACTTCAACGTTTAAGGTGCATGCTTTGAACACTTGATTCAATTTAATGAATGACTGAAGATGAGTACCTACAATTAATGCTCATAAGTGAAATAAGCCAAGGAGGTGGGAGAGCTCCTAGCAAAAGGGTTTTGTAACCATTCTAGGATTCGAAAAATTGGCCATTAATCGATGATAACAGTACAGAAGAGTGGCCCCTGAAAAAAAAAAAATTCATCAAACGTAGCCGATATGAGTATGAAATAAATGTTTTCATAGGGGCTTTTCAAAACAGTTGTTAAACTGTCAATTTTTGCTTCAGTGGGGGCACAGGGGGGAAATACATGAAAAATGCGTTTCCTCCGTCGCGGATGGACATCTGAAATAATTATCAAGGAAGATATTGATGAGTATAACAATACCAAAAACCTCAGAAGTCGAAATTCGTTCAACTTTGTTAAAAATAGTATGATCTTCGTACTTCATATTTTCTCCAATAAAATCGTCTTTGACATGTTTCTTGATTTGATTCGATCTGGTGAGTGCATTTTGTAAATTGAGTACAAAACCCTTCTGACATGAGCGTAGGTCTGTTTACCCAACTTGTTTAAATAGATATTCTAGAAAACCCATTAGAATATACAAGAGCTTTCAAAAACTTTTCGAAATCTTACACAAATCATCATTTCAACATCTAAATGCATGTGAAAATCGCAAATCATTATTTTTTTAAAACTATGAGCTCGATGTAATAAGATCGATATTTAAATAAACAAATAAATATTTGCATACTTTTCTAAAAAAAAAAAAAACAAGTTGAGTAAACAGACCTACGCTCATATCAGAAGGGTTTTGTACCCAACTTGTCAGAAATGCCGTCACCAGCAATGAATAACCTCAAGAAATATGTCAAAGAGATGTGCACGTTTATAAGAAAATCCGAGGTTTTTCTGTTTTAAATGGTCGCCATTTTGTTGCAAACCGACAAAAATCACTCAAAACATGAATTCTCAAAAATATTAATGTTATTGATCTTATTGGAAAATTTCAAGAAGATCAAATTAAAACTGCAGTGACTGATTAGATGGAAAGTCCATAAAATACCAAAATCATGTGTTATTGTTGTTGTAATTGGAAAAATTTCAAACGGCTATAACTTCCGTGTATATCATTCGATTTTCATCAAACTTACAAAGCTTAAGAACTCTTAGCAGGACTACGTAAATATCCATTTTCGTTCAATTTAAGGTTACAGCCGCGATTTTATTGGGGGAAACGTGAAAATCGAATATCATACTATTATTAACAAAGTTGAGCGAATTTCGACTTCTAAGGTATTTGTTGTTATTGGACTCATAAACACCTACCACCATAACTTTTTCAGATTTTTCGGATCACTGGTGTCCAATCGCGAGGGGGGGGGTAGGGAGACACGAATTTTTCGTGTATTTCCCCTCCCTGCGCGTCCCTTGAAGCAAAAAGTATCAAATTAAGACCTGTTTTGAAACCCATATCGGCTACCTTTGATGATTTTTTTTCAAGGGCCACTCCCCTATATGGGGAGACCCCCCCTTAAATACCTTTTAAAATTATTTGTAGTTGAACTTTGAAGAGAGCACCACTTTACACCTGTATACAAAATTTGATGTTTCTAGCTTAAGTAGTTTGCGAGAAAAAGTGCTGTGACACACGGACGGACGGACGGACAGACGGACAGACAGGTCGCGAAACTAATAGGGTTTTGTAAAATTATTTTACAAAACCCTAAAAACGAGTAACTAAAATATGTAAAGTTTTATCAAATAAAGTAAATAATTTTCTCAAAATACACGATATTGTATTCTACAGCATAAATGTGGTACAGGTATATTATAGTTCTAAATAACAAATATTGATTTGATTTAAACAAACGCTAATTTGTTTTATTTAAGGCGCTATTTCAGAAAACTCTCAAAATACAACATATTTACAAAATGTTCATATCTTTCATTTGATATTATTTACACTGTCCATCAGCTGTTACCCTTGCGCATTCAAAGACACGATTTTGCACATTACAAGATTTTTCAAGGGCTTGGTAATTGAAGACCTATTTTTTTTTTGAATTAAAAAAATATTTTAGAGTACCTATAACACTCGACAAAGTAACAGGTAAACATAGCTGAAGTCGTGTACTTTTTAACCGACCTACAAAAGAAACAAGGTTATCAATTTATCACGTATATTTTTTGTTGTTGCTTTTTAGGTTTTTGTAAAATAATTTTACAAAACCCTTTAAAATCGCGTCTTGTTTGTCCGTCTGTCTGTCCGTCTGTCTGTCCGTCCGCCTGTCCGTCCGTCCGTCCGTGTGTCACAGCAGTTTTTCTCGGAAGCTACTTACGCTAGAAGCATCAAATTTTGTATGTAGGTGTAAAGTGGTGATCTCTTCAAAGTTCAACTACAAAAGAATTTTATAAGGTATTTTAGGGGGTCTCCCCATGCAGGGGAGTGACCCCCCGCAAAAAATATTTCATTGAAGGTAACCAATATGGGTATAAAGTGAAAGGTCTTGATGAGAACTTTTCAAAACAGGTCTTAGTTTGGCAAAATTTGCTTCGAGGGGCGCACAGGGAGGGGAAATACACGAAAAATTTGTGCCCCCCCCCTCGCGATTGGACACCTGTGATCCGAAAAATCTGAAAAAAATCAAGAATGTAGGCCTTGGTGAGTACAACAACAACAAATACGTGAGAAGTCGCAATTCACTCAACTTTGTTAGTAATAGTATGATTTATCGATTTTATGTTTTCTTGAATAAAATCTTAACGGTACCCTTAAATTCAATGAAATTCAGTACACAGATGACTATTAAGAAGATTCATTTGCCCTGCAAGTTTCATAAAGGTTGAATCATATTTAGCGAAGTTATAGCGGTTTGAATTTTCCTGTATTACTATGGAACAATATGCGCTGCATGTATTACTATGACAACATATGGCTATGGAACAACATGCGCTTTTTACCGACTCAGACACTACAGTTTTGCTAGGATTTGCATGAAAATTTCAGGAATGAAAGGTGTCATGAATATCTTTGAGAATCGGTTCAGCTAGTGGTATCAGTAATCGTAAAACAAAATAGTGGCTGTTTTAAATGCGAAGATTGAATAATTTTGAGTTATTTTTTCCCAACTTCAACGTTTAAGGTGCATGCTTTGAACACTTGATTCAATTTAATGAATGACTGAAGATGAGTACCTACAATTAATACTTATAAGTCAAACAAGTCAAGGAGGCGGGAGAGAGCTCCTAGCAAAAGGGTTTTGTAACAACTCGAGGATTCGAAAAAAATTGGCCATTAATCGATGAAAACAGTACAGGAGAGTGGTCCCTGAAAAAAAATTCATCAAACGTAGCCGATATGAGTATGAAATGAAAGTTTTCATGGGAGCTTTTCAAAACAGTTCTTAAACTGTCAGTTTTTGCTTCAGTGGGGCACAGGGGGGAAATACATGAAAAATGTGTTCCCGCCCTCGCGAATGGACATCTGAAATAATTATCAAGGGAGATATTTATGAGTATAACAATAACAAAAACCTTAGAAGTCGAAATTGGTTCAACTTTGTTAATAATAGTATAATCTTCGAATTTCATATTTTCTCCAATAAAACCGTCATTGACATGCTTCTTGATTTTATTCAATCTGGTGACTGCATTTTGAAAATTGAATACAAAACGCTTCTGATATGAGCGTAGGTCTGTTTACCCAACTTGTTTTATGTATGTTCACGCGTAACTTTTAAACGGAGATAGATAGAAGGGTCCTGTTTTCGGCAAATGATACGTCTTTTTGGGGGTTTTGTACTAAAATACAAAACCCTATTGCAATCACGACCTGGGTCCGTCCGTCCGTCCGTCCGTCCGTCTGTATGTCACAGCACTTATTCTCCGAAACTATGAAGGCTACAGCCATGAAACTTTGTGGAAAGGTCAGAAGTGGTGACTTCTTGAAAGTTCAAGGGTGGAAAAATTTTTCAAAGGGGTTTAAGGGGGGTCTCCCCATATAGAGAGGTGACCCCTCAAAAAAAATTGTTCACCATTGGTTGTCGAGTAGGAAGTCATTGTAAAGGTCTCAATGAGATCTTATCAAAACAAGTCTCAAAATTGCCTTATGAGTACCGAGTGGGCAAGGGAAGGGGAAATGTACGAACTTTTCGCGTACCCCCCCTCGCGATTGGACACCTTTGCCCCGTAAAATTTCAAAAAAATCGTGAATGTAGGCCTTTATGAGTACAACAACAACAAATACATGAGACGTCGAAATTCACTCAACTTTGTTAGGAATAGTATGATTTATCGATTTTATGTTTTCTTGAATAAAATCTTAACAGCACCCTTAAATTCAATAAAGTTTAGCAAACAGATGACTATTTATAAGATTGATCTTTTCTGAAAGTTTCATAAAGATCGAATAAAATTTACCGAAGTTATAGCGATTTGAATTTTCCTGTATTACTATGGAACAATGTGCCCTGTATTACCATGGAAGCATATGGCTATGGAGCCATATGCGCTTTTTACCGACTTAGACACTACAGCTTTGCTAGGATTTGCATGAAAATTTCAGGAATGATAGGTATCATGAAGATGAGTACATACAATCGAAACAAGTCGAAGAGGCAGGAGAGAGCTCCTAGCAAAAGGGCTTTGTAACCATTCTAGGATTCGAAAAAATGAATCGATGATTACAGTACAGAGGAGTGGCCCTGAAAAAAAATTCATGAAAGGTAGCCGATATGAGTATCAACTGAAAGTTCTCTATGAGAGCTTTCCAAAACAATTCTTAAACTGACAGTTTTTGCTTCAGTGGGGGCACAGGGGGGGGGGGGGGAATACATGAAAAATGTGTTTCCTCCCTCGCGAATGGACAACCGTGATTTTTTAAACCGAAAAAATTATCAAGGGAGAAATTTATAGGCATAACTTTAAAAAATACCTCAGAAGTCAAAATTCTTTCAACTTTGTTAATAATAGTATGATCCTTGAACCTGACGTGTTTCTTGATTTTATTCGTTGCTGGTTACTGCATTTTGTAAGTTGAGTACAAAACCCTTCCGAGATGAGCATAGGTCTGTCTACCTAACTTGTTTCCTGTTAGGTACCATTCTAAGGATAAGGAATTCAAGTAACGGTAAAGGACTTTTACCGTTAAAACTTAAAAATTCCCGACTTTTACCACGATTTTTCAGCCCAACTGATCGACATGTCTAAGTATTTCGATTGTAGATGTTTCGAATGAACGACAACATATTGAACTAAAATGTTTCAGTACAGAATTATAATCCTTCCAAGGATTCTGTAGATATTAACAGTTCAATATGATACATTGATGTTGAGAAATTGAATTTAAATGATTTTTTGTACGAACAGTGCCAACTATGTGGCACTCTTCAAGGATATGATGGAGATACCGAATCCTTTGGCGACGGATTATAAAAAGATAAGCACCTTTAATTTTCTGCTTGAATATTTACAGTCAATCATTTCTACCGGATGTAACCAATTAATTAATTCTAAATGCAGTATAAACATAATTCAACCATATTTAGAGGGAAAATTTCAGGATTCTTTTCTCTTGCGCATTCATTCTTTACTTACCAATGGACTTAGTAAAGGATTCTTCTAACATCCTTCGACATAAATGTTACGCATAGGATCTATAAAATTCTCCCAAGAAATAGTAAAGATTGAGTGATTGCAAATTATAGAGTTGATTCCTTACTTTCGAGTTCATATTATACATTATATGCCTGGAAACGTAAAACTAGTGATAATCATACTAAAGACCAGACAGAATCGCAACGTAAAAAGACGATACTTTTCGATCTATAACTGATTACAACTAAAATTCATTAATGTGTGTGAGAAAGTTCACAATAAAAAATCCAAAATCGAACCATTTGAAACAACCTGGCGGCCACTCGAAGGTCGAAAAAAATTGAACAATAAAAAAGCACTTCAGGGTGTCAGAATAATAAAAAGACGGCTAAGCGGCAAAGCTCGAAATTCGAAAATTTTTCCAAGCTATAATTCATATTAGATTCTTATGAAACCTTACTCGTAAAATCGTAGACGTTGATGAGATCATGTATTAAATGTATCTGAACTAAACTCGATTCCTATGAATGCTGCAGATTTGAGCCGTAGAGGTTTCTGCATTGCAGTGAAAAGCAAGTTGAGTGGACAGACCTAAGCTCATGTCGGAAGGGTTTTGTACGCGACTTACAAAATGCAATCACCAGCAAGGAATAAAATCAAGAAATATGTCAAAGAGATTTGCTCGTTTAAAAGAAGATCTTATCTGAAAATTTTTAAAAGAACAAATCAAAACTGCAGTCCATAAAATTCCAAAATAGTGTGTTATTGTTGTTGTAATAATAGCAATTGTAGCAATAAAAACTTTTAGAAAAAAAAGATTATAAAAAGGATCAAATAAATTTTATGGAAGCGGTGCCAAATCAATTTCCCGATTTCAACATAAATACTTCCAAGATCTGCATCATCATAAAAGAATCGGGGAAAAATCGATATGGCACCGCTTCCATAAAATTTATTTGATCCTTTTAAGGGCATTTCGAAGTCAGTTTTCTTTTTTTTTCTAAAAGTTTTTTATTGCTACAACATTCCAATGTGAGCCTCATAAGAAAAAAAAAGCTTTTTCTGCACTGAACACACTTATGAAAAGTTCACACACTGCATACATGCATTGAAATCACTTCTTCTGCTACCACTTGTTATTGGATTTTTAGGAACGGAAGAATGAAAGAGAATCGCAAAAGTAAAGGAAACTTTTGAATAAATCGCAATTATAGTAGCGTACCAGCTCATGTATAAGTATATGATAGCTATTGAAAGCATTCTACCTGTTTTGTTTATACCTGAGGTCAAACGAAAAATGTTTGCAGCGAATCAAGGTTTCAATATAATATTTGCCTGATAGTGTGCTTGAATAGATAATAGTTCTTCGGTATGTAAGTATAGGGTTATCCATTTTACGCTAGGGAAAGTAAAGCTAAAGAAAACACATAAAATATTCAGTTTAACGATTGAACCTTGCCATTATACGTGAAATACAACATCATTCAAATGTCCTCCACGGGACCTCTTACAGGCCTCAATCCTTTCGAGGTAATTTTCAATGACTTTTCGGCACATTTCCGGCAATATCTCGGCCATAACTTCACGAATATTGGTTTTCAATTGCTCAAGATTTTGAGGATTGTTTGCGTAAACACTATCTTTCGCATAGTCCCAAAGGTGTTAGGTCGCAGGGCCAATTGACATCACTCAATCTCGAAATTACGCGTCCTGGAAATTTCTCTTGCAAAAGTGCTCAATTAGCATGTGTTGTGTGGCTTCTGGCTCCGTCCTGTTAGAACCACATTCAATTTCTCTCCAAAAATAATCGCTTAACATCCGTCCATAGCGGTCAGAGTTGACTGTAATGGCTCTTCCTTGATCGTTTCCAAAAAAATACGGACCAATAACACCAACAGACCATAATGCACACCAAACGGTCACTTTTTCCGGATGCAAAGGCCTTTCTGCGAGCACCTGAGGATTTTGAGCGTCCCATATGCGGCAATTTTGTTTATTTACAAAACCACTGAGCAAAACATGAGCCTCATCACTAAAGAAAACTTTGTTCGAAAAATCGTTATCAATGGCTTGTTGTTCAATCACCCAATTCGCATACATTCTGCGTTGAGTATGGTCTTGAGCCTTAAGTTCTTGAGTAAGTTGGATTCTGTATGGATGGAGATGCTGATCCAAATGCAAAATCCACCACAATGAGCCATAAGACAAGCCCAAACGTTGAACACACCGAGGAATCGACAAATTCGGGTCTACCTCCACACTTTGAGCCACGACAGCGATATTTTCAGCAGAACGAATGTTGCGATGATGCACAGGCCTTGCAATATCAATAACCGACTCAGTCTCTTCAAATTTTCTCACCGTGTTCGAACTAGTTTGCTGTGTAGGTCGAATATGTCAACCGTAATTGGCTCGTAAAGCCCTAAAGGTTGATACAGCATAATCACCATTTTTATAATAAAATTTAATAATTTTAACGCATTCTTTGACTGTTAAACGATCCAATGGCAAACCTTCAACTAAAAAAACACGCTTTGGATGACATTTAATTTTGACAGGTGTCAAGGTTACACTTTCCCAACCATGAAATGGATAACCCTGTACGATTCAAAAATGGCTCAATTTAGATTTTTATACCTTTTAAAATCAATATATGATAAAGAAAGCAATTTTAAGCTGCTTTTTTTGAACGAAATTGCTTGTAACTGGCAAATAAATAAATAATTTAAAACATATGTACAGGTATAACAATACTATAATATTTATGTAATGAGGATATTCTGAAATTGTTAAGATATAAAATCAATTTCAATATTACTATTGTTGTAGGTTTTTGCATTCATTGTAAAATAAATACCAATTTGAATATTAATGCTGCTGTAGTGTTTTTATACCAAATCTATTTAAGTATATATGTTAAAAATTACAAGCGCCAATAACAACATTATGCTTGCTGTAAAATTTTTCCAAGTCTTTGAATAATTACAGAAATTATAAAAAGTTATTAACTTTAAAATCAAAAGCATTTTCACTTATATTAAATGCATTTAGAACAAAATCATGTTACCTGGGATTACCAAATACACTGGTTGGAATTGTTTTAGTTTTTGTTGGGAGCTAATTTGATGACCAGTAGTGATAAAATGCGCATCATCAATTAGTCCTGAATTACACCCGGTTTTGTTTTTATGATACGTTTGCGGTTTATATTAGCATACTTTCGAAGAAGACAAGGACTTGTATTCAAGGAGAGGGGGCCTACAAGTATCTTTCCGATACGGAAAAAATTGTCTCTTCAGCGGCGAAGAGCAAAATCCTTCAATCTCCCTATGCTTCAGTCAACATCAAAAAGACACCCCCGTAATTAAGCTAAGCAGTCGAGCAGCCCCATGGTGGCCAGGAGTGGCTGCTCCTGAAGAGAGAATGTGGCCATTCCGTTGAAACTGCTTAGTTTATAGTTTTACTAGGCTAAAGCCAACTACATCCGTCAAGCTTCCATTCTTTACATCAGCCACTTTAAAATCTTTACGTTTGACATTCCCCTTTTAATGCAACGAGCTTCTTTGGAGATCGACACGGTTGCTTTTTTACAATGTTTGCGTTCGTTTCAAATCTCCATGTCCGCTTACTTTAACGAGGCAAACTAATTTTGAATTACTGTAGGGCAGCTTGAAGAAGACCGAGCTCAGCGGCTTCGTAGACAGACACGGACATACGGGGGTAGACCGATAGACAGGCACGGGTTGGAAGACGGACACAAACAGTCAGACAGACACAGACAGTCAGAAATACGATGATTATATGACCTCTCAAAAACAATAACAACAAAAGAAATGCGTCTGGTATCAGGAGTTGTCCGCAACGTCATGAACATTCTGACCCAGCAAGCCCTATACCTACTCAAACCAGCAAAAACTTGATTTGGTAGTTACTAAACAGGAGGCAACAAATATCTATCAACTACTAAATCGTCTAACTACTGGTTATGTAACTCTGTTCGCGTATCCTATTATACATCTTTTTGGTATGTTCTAACTTAACCTAGAAGTTTATCATTATTATTGGGAATAATTTGGTAGATATAGAAATAAAATTTATCGGCATCTACTGTTGCAAACGAGAAAGTGTCACCTGGCGGCTTAACAAATATCTCGTGAATTAGTCAAAATAGAAGACCCCATCTCGAGGTTTTCTTTCACTCTAAGTAAATTTTTGAGCCCTGCCAAGTCTAGAGTACCAAAAATTTCGTTTGATTTCCCCTCTTCTATCCCCTATACACAGATCAAGTAATTTAAAAGCCTGTTTTGAAAAGACATCATCGAGAGCTTTCATATGACACTCCATTCAACTGCCTTTGATGGAAAAAAAATGTAAAAGGGTCATCATATCAAAATTTTTTTTAGAATTTTTTCATCCCAAAACATTCCAGACATCATCACATTTGACTTTTTCACAAAGTTTGACGACTGTAACTTCTATAGTTTCGGAAGAAAACTGCTGTGGCATACAAATGGACAGACGGGCAAAGTTCGTGATTTCAACAGGGTTGTTTTGATTTTAGTACAAGGCCCTTGAAAAAAGCACATCGGTGAAGATATCCAGCCAAGTATTGGTAGGAGCAGTGATCTCGGTGGCTAGTAAGAGCTCGGGTTGGAAAAATATGTTTTTATACAAAAATATCCCCATCACCAACAAAGTGCATGCGGAGATGGGTTTTGAGGACGCGAACCTTTCTCCAGGATTGAAAAGCTCGATCACCTTGAATCAATTTTAAAAAAGACCGCTAATCAGGAACATGAGGACTCTCCTGAAGAAAATAGAAGTCAGCACCAATATTTAAAAGGCCACTCAACAAGTTGAGTAAGCAGGAAACTTCTCCTACCAGAAGGGCTTTGTAACCATCCTAGGCTTTGATAGCATTAATCGATGACTTTAATAATTCATCAAATACTTTTATAAGCCCCGCAGGAGGAATGCTGGCCGACAACAATACTCTTGGAGGCTAGCATTCTTTGGAGAGTTCCACCCCCACGTACCCGAGGAAATTCCCGCAGGGAGAAGGCCGGTCGACATGAGCACTCTTGGAGGCTAGCATTCTTTTGGGAGCGCCGCCCTCATGGACCCGAGGATATGGGGGGTGCCGTTGCGTCCCCTCCTGGGATGACAGGTAACGACCTCGAATGGATCTGGACTACGCTTTGGACAATGAACTGGAATTGATGCTTTGGGCTGGCGGATATGATGGTTTGAACGTAGTAGCTTTACACAGTAGCGCCGAGGTGACACTCGTGTGTGAACGGCTCCAATTCAACTATCATACCGTCTCTGTCCCGGAGAAACCTTGGCAGGCCTCGGAGTACGTTCGAAGTTCGCACCATTGAGTTGGTGGTAGAGTTTCGGTTGAGACGGCCCGATTAGCGCTGGTCTGGCTCTGAGCACTTCTCTCCATAAGGGCTTGTGCCAACCCTCGCTTGGCCTCCCTGCTCTGCAAAGATAACCATGAGACCAAAAAGGCGACTACACACACAAACGGAGATAGTGGCTCTGAGGGGGAACCTAATGAAACTGGAGCAGCCAAAACCCTTAAAAAGAAAAAAAAACTCAAAAACAGAATGCAAAAAAAAACAATAATGACGACGTAACCAGCAGCTGCATCCACAATGTTAACAGCACATCGGGAGTGGTACTCACGATGACAAAAACGACGATGAATACAATGACTGTAAAGATGGACGAAAAACGGAAATTAACAGACAGTCTGGTCCAGACTGAGATTCCAGCGGTATTTGGGTGCAGCAAAAAATGATGCGAACACCAGAGCGTCCTATGAAGGAACAGTGGGAAACTCTGCAGGAAGCTTCACGTGTTCGAGCGGGGGAAGAAAATATGAATAAGATGAGAATTCGATGGTCACTGCTGCGATCGTTTTCAAAGCGACCGATGCAAGGGTTGTAAATCCCGACATAATAAAGAACCATCCTGAAGCCAACAAGGAGATTACGGCACGAAAAGAAACAAGTGACCAGGCACGTTGTGTGATTGCATCACCAACGTCGAAAAGGTGACGGAAGTACTGTATTCGGAAACGGGAAGCGGTAATCCTTCCCAACGATAGTTGCAAAGTACAATTGATGCGCAGCGACACAAAGAAGAAAGGCTATTCCGAAAAGCGATAGATGATCTGGAAAGAAAACAATTTGCAGGCGACTCCCCAAAAATCAGCAGAGCAGTACAGATTGGGCTCCTGGAATTAGAGGAGCTCCTAGACCGCATAGAGCATTATCGGAGGAGCTGGTCAAAGGCCGAAGACGAGCAGAAGACTAAAAGAGCGCTGGGGGCGAAATATCAAGGCCACATGCAGATAGCAAAATTAATAAAATAATGGCGTCTAGTCCAATTGAAGGAGATTGGGATAAAACAAGGAAGGAAGAGGCACTTGATGGGCGTGGAGCACCAGATGACGGATTCCAGACAGTGCTTACAAAAGAAGCGGAGAAAGCCGCTAAGAAACTTCTTCAAAAAGTGCCAGAAAGTAAAGCTCGCACGGAAACACAACAAGAAACAAGTTGGGTAAACAGACCTACGGTCATTTCAGAAGTGTTTTGTGCCCAACGTGCGAAATGCAGTTACCACCAATGAAGAAAGGCAAGAAATATGTCAAAGAGGTGTGGAAGTTTATAAGAAAATCCATTGCTTCTACGTTTTCAACAGTCGTCACTTTGTTGCAAACTAAAAAATATCACTAAAATTATGAATTCCCAAAAATATTTTATATATTTGAAAATTTCAAGAAGATCAAATCAAAATTTCAGTATCTGATTCAGCTGAAAGTCCATAAATCTAGTCCAGAAATTTCGAATGGCTATATCTTCCGTAAATATGACTAGATTTTCATCAAACTTGCAGAATATTAGGACCTTATGTAAAACTACTTAAATATTTCATTGAATTTAAGGGTATCCATATGATTTTATTGGGGAAAATGTGAAATTCGGTTTTCATACTATTTCCATAATTTTTTTTAGATTTTTCGGATCACAGGTGTCCAATTGCAAGGGGGGGGGGGGGGGGGACACAAATATTTCGTGTGTTTCCCCTTCCTGTGCGCTTCCCAAAATAAAACATACCAGTTCAAACCCTATTTCGAAAAGTTCTCATTGAAACCTTTCATTTGATACACATAGCGGCTGCCTTTGATGACATTTTGTTTTTCAGGGGCCACTTTCCTGTATGGCGAGATCCACCTTAAGCACCTTGTAAAATTTTTTGTCATGAAACCTTGAAGAGGACATCACTTTACACCTATATGCAAAATTTTATGTTTGTAGCTTATACGGTTTGCGAGGAAAAGTGCTGTGACACACGGATGGACGGACAGACGGAGAGACAGGTGCGATTTTAGTAGGGTTTCGTAAAATTATTTTACAAAACCCTAAATAGACCTGATGCAAAACAGGAGAGACAGAAGTCTCGATGGAACTGCTCGTAAGGCCCCAAGATGGCCGATCCTACTTGGAGTTGCTGCGGGACATCAGGGGAAACGTAAGGCCCGAAAACACCAACACTACCATAAAAGCAGTACGACCAACTCAGTTGGGCCACATACTCGTCGAATTTGGAGCAGAGGCTGACAATAAGAAAGCATTTTTCGGATCACAGGTATCCAATTGCAACGGGGGGGGGGGGGGGGTACACAAATATTTCGTGTGTTTCCCCTTCCTGTGCGCTCCCAAAAACAAAAAATATCAGTTCAAACCCTATTTTGAAAAGTTCTCATTGAAACCTTTCATTTGATACACATAGCGGCTACCTTTGATGACATTTTGTTTTTCAGGGGCCACTCCCCTGTATGGCGAGATCCACGTTAAGCACCTTGTAAAATTTTTTGTCATGAAACCTTGAAGAGAACATCGCTTTACACCTATATACAAAATTTTATGTTTGTAGCTTATACGGTTTGCGAGGAAAAGTGCTGTGACACACGGATGGACGGACAGACGGAGAGACAGGTGCGATTTTAGTAGGGTTTCGTATAATTATTTTACAAAACCCTAAAAAGACCTGATGCAAAATAAGAGAGACAGAAGTCCCGATGGAACTGCTCGTAAGGCCCCAAGATGGCCGATCCTACTTGGAAGTGCTGCGGGACATCAGGGGAAACGTAAGGCCCGAAAACACCAACACTACCATTAAAGCAGTACGACCAACTCAGTCGGGCCACATACTCGTCGAATTTGGAGCAGAGGCTGACAATAAGAAAGCATTTTTCGGATCACAGGTGTCCAATTGCAAGGGGGGGGGGGGGGGACAAATATTTCGTGTGTTTCCTCTTCCTGTGCGCTCCCCAAAACAAAAAATATCAGTTCAAACCCTATTTCGAAAAGTTCTCATTGAAACCCTTCATTTGATACACATTGCGGCTACCTTTGATGAAATTTTGTTTTTCAGGGGCCACTCCCCTGTATGGCGAGATCCACCTTAAGCACCTTGTAAAATTTTTTGTCATGAAACCTTGAAGAGAACATCACTTTACACCTATATACAAAATTTTATGTTTGTAGCTTATACGGTTTGCGAGGAAAAGTGCTGTGCCACATGGATGGACGGACAGACGGAGAGACAGGTGCGATTTTAGTAGGGTTTCGTATAATTATTTAACAAAACCCTAAAAAGAACTGATGCAAAACAAGAGAGACAGAAGTCCCGATGGAACTGCTCGTAAGGCCCCAAGATGGCCGATCCTACTTGGAGTTGCTGCGGGACATCAGGGGAAACGTAAGGCCCGAAAACACCAACACTACCATTAAAGCAGTACGACCAACTCAGTTGGGCCACATACTAGTCGAATTTGGAGCAGAGGCTGACAATAAGAAAGAATTTTTCGGATCACAGGTGTCCAATTGCAAGGGGGGGGGGGGGACACAAATATTTAGTGTGTTTCCTCTTCTTGTGCGCTCCCAAAAACAAAAAATATCAGTTCAAACCCTATTTTGAAAAGTTCTCATTGAAACCCTTCATTTGATATACATTGCGGCTACCTTTGATGAAATTTTGTTTTTCAGGGGCCACTCCCCTGTATGGCGAGATCCACCTTAAGCACCTTGTAAAATTTTTTGTCATGAAACCTTGAAGAGGATATCACTTTACACCTATGTATATACAAAATTTTATGCTTGTAGCTTATACGGTTTGCGAGGAAAAGTGCTGTGACACACGGATGGACGGACAGACGGAGAGACAGGTGCGATTTTAGTGGGGTTTCGTAAAATTATTTTACAAAACCCTAAAAAGACCTAATGCAAAACAGGAGAGACAGAAGTCCCGAGGCACTGCTCGTAAATACCCAAGATGGCCGATCCTACTTGGAGGTGCTGCGGGACATCAGGGGAAACGTAAGGCCCAAAGACACCAACACTACCATTAAAGCAGTACGACCAACTCAGTCGGGCCACATACTAGTCGAATTTGGAGCAGAGGCTGACAATAAGAAAGCATTCTGTGACGCAGTAAAGAAAGTCCTCGGCAAAAGCGCAACGATAGCCTCGCTCAAGCCGATGGCAACGATCGGAATAAGAGACATTGACTTCGTCACGGATCTGGCTGAGGTAGAAGAGGCCATCAAAAGGGAGTTCCCTAGCGTGGGAAGGATCAAAGCAAGACTGACACCAGAAAACAATAGAGGACAACGCATAGCCATAGTTGACTTGACCTCTTCAATGTTTCAAATGCCTTGGCTATGGTCACACGAAACCACACAAGTATGCAAATGACCCGATAGGAGTGCTCTATGTTACAAGTGCGGTGAAACTGTACATAAAAGAAAAGAGTGTACGAAGGAGGCACACTGTACTCTATGCAAGAACGCTGATCCAAGACCGGATTTTGGCCATGTCTTGGGATCAGGAAAATGCCGGGTTTTCCAGGAAGTCCGAGCTAAGGCACAACCAGAGCTTTGATGACCCGCATCCTGCAGCTAAACCTTCACCGCAGTTCAACCACCCAAGATCTGCTTGAGCGGTTTGCGAGGGACATGAATGCCGACCTCTTGGTGCTGAGCGAGCAACACCATGATAAATGTCCTGCATCATGTTATCCTAACGAAACTGGTCCTGCGGCATCTGGGTTCCGAACAGTGATTTCCAAGCAGAGAAATGTGGAGGGGGGGATGGTTTCGTGTGGGTTCGGTGTTCAAGACCTCCTTCTTTAGCGTATACCTAACGCCGAACGAATGGATATAATCTTTCCAAGCCAAACTTAATGCTCTCGAACGTAGAGGGCAACTTGCTGGTTGAGGGAGAATTCAACATGCCTGAACAGATCCGCGGGAAAATGAGTCCTGGAAATGGCGGCCAGGGCGGCACTCGTTGTAATAAGCACAGAAAATACGCCGACTTTCCGATATACAAGCTGTTAGTGAACCACACCGGACACCGGAAAGTATTGAAGGACTACCCAGCCAGTGATCATCAGTGGATTCTACTTGAGATCAGTGATTTTGTTTCCCGGCGTCCATGCTCTCAGCTTTCGACAACTGGATGGTACACCGGAAAGATGGACGTGGAGAGGTTCGTCAAGGTGCTCACAGCAGGTGAGCTGCTGCAGGGAGCTTCGGAGGGGAGGGAAGAATTGGTAACTCTAGAACTCAACTATGAGCAACATCACTACTGCTTGCTGCGCTTCTATGCCCCGTCAAAAACCCCGGCACGGCAAAACCCCAGTGTACTGGTGGTCAATTGAAATCGCTGAAAAGCAAAGGGAGTCTTACAACCCTTGGCGTGAGGCTTAACGGGCATGGAACGGTGACAAAGTTTGCAGCCGGTTGGCAGCATATTAGTCGGCCAAGAAATGCCTTTGCAAATTGTTCAACGATAGCAAGACTCGCTGCTGGCAAGACATAGTGGACAATGTGAACAAGGATCCGTGGGGCTTGGGCTACAAGCTAGTTATGCGGAAGCTTGGTGCCCTAAGGAAGCCTTGCATACATGATGTGGAAAAGATAGATGAGCACCCTTCTCCGCCCAGCCCGTTCACGTTGGCACTATTCATGGTGCAACAGCAGTCAAGTGTTCACTCTTCACACAGCCAGAACTGGAGGAGGCAGTCCTTTCATTGAAAGCTACGAAGAGTCCAAGTCCAGAGGGTGTTCCGGCTGAGGTGTTACGGCTTGTCTATCACCATTGGCGTGACTTGCTACTCAACACATTCAACGCTTATCTACAGGATGGGGTTTTCCTGGTATGATGGAAGGTGGCGAGGCTCGTGCTGATCAGCAAGGGGAAAAGAAATCCTGAATCGCCGTCTGCATACCAACCATTATGCATGCTAGACCCGGCTGGGATAGTCCTAGAGAAACTCATGACGGGAAGACTCACTGGCGTTATTCATGCAGCTGAAGACCTATCTCCTGGGCAGTATAGCTTCAGAGCAGGACGTTCTACTATCGATACGATTGTAGAGGTGGTGAGCGCGGTCATAAACGCAGGGGCACACAGTCGCACCAAAACACGGATCGTCCTGTTGGTGACACTCGACGTCAGGAATGCCTTCAACTCCGCTAGATGAGCGGATATTCTGGATACGCTGGAAAACCCTTTTCAAGTTCCAGAATATCTAAGGCGGCTTTTGAGGGACTAGCTAAAAGGCCGAAGCCTGCTCTACGACACGAGACAGGGCCAGCGAAAGACGACGGTTATATCGGGTATTGCCCAGGGATCTATCCTTGTTTCAGACTTATTCAACGTGTCTTACGACGGGCTACTGAGATTTGAGATGCCAGATGAGACGCGTTTAATCGGCTATGCGGATGATATTGCAGTTTTGGTCACTGAACGCACCGTTGAACAGTCTCAACTTAGGCTAGGTATGCTAATGCGCTGAGTGAGAGACTAGATGACTGCTCGCGGGCTCAGTTTAGCACTGGAGAAAACCGAGGTGGTCATATTGACAAAAAAGAGAATCTCTAGATTAAGGATGATCAGTATTGGAGACATACAAATCGAATCGAAGCGATCGGTGAATTACCTAGGGCTACTGATTGAAGATGAGTTTCTCTGAGCAAATTAGGGCAACCGCTGACAAGGCTGCTTCGGGAGTATGGCTCTGAGTCGACTTATGGCCAACGTAGGCCGACCCAGCCCATCAAGAAGATGCCTCTTGATGAGTACTGTGGGCTCAGTGCTACTGTACGGAGCAGAGGTATGGGGTGACGCTCTCAGTAAGGAGGTTTACCCGAAACGCCTGGCACAGGTACAGAGAACAGGAGGGCTGAGGATTGCGTCTTCGTATTTGACAGTCTCTGATTCGGTGGTGAACGTCATTGCAGGCATGATACCTATCGGCCTCCTTGCTAGAATGTGCTGCGCTATTTATCTGCATCGGAACGAAGATGCGAGGGAGATGATTGTACGCGAAGAAAGACAGCGCTCACTCAACGATTAGCAGCAATTGCACGAAGGAAAGGTGGATGGCGCGCCTCATCCCGGATGTGAGACCGTGGCTAAATCGAAGGCATGGTGAGACCGACTTCTATCTGACCCAGCTTTTGAGCGGGCATGGGTGCTTTCAGCCTTACCTGCACAAGATTGGTAGGTCATGGCCTCCCGATTGTCGGTTTCGCCCAGGAGAGCACGACAATGTTAGCCACACATTTTTTGTGTACATAAAATGGGACAGGCTGCGAAGGGCCTTCTACGGGGAGACGAGAGAGCTCACCTCAGATAATATAGTCACGGTGATGCTTAAATCGGTTGACAAATGGAGCTAGGTGGCACATTATGTTCGGGCAGTCCTAAAAGAAAAGGAACTCACAGCAACCGGGGGCTAGGGGCTTGCTTGGCACTACCTTTTTCGCTATCCCTTGCCGCTAGAAGAGGGGTCCTCCAGCTTGAAGGTGCCCCACGGCGTAACAAAACGAGACCTGGCCCGAAATAATGTGTCAAATGGTTCCAGGCTGGGTTCTCAGGTTGACAGGGAGGTGATTTGTCGGTAGTCTAGTCACCTTCTTGCGAACATGGGCGTCCCACATCCTGCGTGTAAATGGGCATTCACCTCCCTACCACAAAATAAAATACTTTAATAAGAAATCGTTTGAATTTATCCGAAAGATGCAGGGTTTTTCGGTAAGAACATTACAACTACCATTTTCTTCTAGCTTAACTAATTTTTCCGAATGTTCGACCCATCAAGCACATCAGAATCAAACACTTTACCTAAAATTTTCATGAAAATCGGAAGGAAATAAGAGTACCTAGGTCGATTTGAAGTGTGTGTTAACCATCAACTTGTGTTATTGTTGTTATAACTCCATGCAATTGAAATGGCTGTTACTCACCTAATTATGATCCAATTTTCATAAAATTGATATTAAGATCTTATATAAGTCTACTTAAATGTAAAATTTCAATAAATTTAAAGGTATCATTGTGAATTTGTGGGAAAAAACGAAAATACTCAAATCATAATATTATTTACAAAGTTGAGTGAATTTTCACTTCTGAAGTGCTTCGGGTGAAAAGTGTACAATCGCAAGCAGGGGAGAGAGCAGCAAGATGTTTATAAATTTTGCCTCCCCCTGAGCCTACTGATGCAAATATCATATATTTATTTCAGATTCTAAAAGTTCTACCCAAGACCTTTCATTTGATACCCCATTCAATTAACTTTGATTTAAAAAATTTTTAAAGTCTACTTCGCTTTTGAAATGTTTAAGACCTAAACTTTTGGTAGACCTCCACTTCTTCACCATGTTTTAGCTTTCTAGCTGCTATAGTTTCTGAGGAAACTTGCTCCAACGCATGGATAGATAGACGTACAGACAGGACGTGAAACTAGTAGGTCTTTGTAAACTTTTTTTAAAGAGCCCTAAAAGTGGGAGCTCTTCTAGCTCCACAGAGTGTAAGGACCGAAGCTTGCTGAAAACGAAACAGTAACTTAAGGCTGAGAATTCTGTCAAAATGCCAATTACTCCGATGCTGAGTTCATAGAAAGAGTAATACCCGTACACTTATCGAAAGGGACTAGAAAAAGCAGTGCAAGGAGCTCAAGGAAATGCTATATCTGGCAAGGGGTTCCAAAAATTGCTAACCAAGGTTGCAAAAAAAGATTTTGAAAATCGTTTACTCACCCAAAGGTATGTTGATTTACCTGAATAAGAAGTTAAAACAAAACGAGTAACCCAAAAAGTGCTCTCACCAGAAGGGCATTTTAACCATCCTGAGTTTTGGAACAAGTTTTCTGAGGCCATAAATCGACCAGACCAGCGTTTCTTTGATTTCCCTACTGATGTCTTGGCTGCAGTTCTCCCAACGCTCCAATTATTCGTCTAAGGAACACTCTTTCCAAGGCGTTTCATATGTTCACGTATGCTCGGATAGGTTCCATGTTTGACACTCATAGCAAAGCACAGATCTAATCATAGATTTGCATACTTGGGCCTTTGTTTTCCTATGTACTCGTATGCAGCTGGTCTTAAAGATCGGAAAACTGAATTAAATATTTTGTTTGTGAGCTGTATTCTTCAGCGTATTTCATCTCTTTGATTACCGGTTCTTGTTACTTTGGTGCCTTAATAAACAACATTGCCAATGTGTTCGATATTTGGTATTTGAAGTATTTTCCCTTAACTGCATCATAAACTTTGATTTATTCCCATTATTTTATAGCTTGCTAGTTTACTTTGCAGTCGAGTTTCAGAAAAACTGGAGCAACCAAAAATCATAAAAAAAGATTAAAAAAACAAAAACAAAAAAAGAAAGCAAAAGTAACAGCAATGATGACGCAATCAGCGGCTGCAGCCACGATGCTTATAGCACATCTGGTACCAACGATGACAAATAAATACAATGACAGTGAAAAGGAACGAAAAACGGAGATTAACAGTCTGGCGAGACTGAGATTCCTTCGGCGTTTGAACGTAGCAAAAAAAAATGATGCGAATACCAGAGCGTCTTAAAAAGGAAGAGGGGGAAACTCTGCAGGACGTACCAGATGTTCAAGTGGTGGAAGAATATATAAAAAACATTGAGAATTCGATAGTTACTGCTGTGATCGCTGCCGAAGCAACAGAACAAGAGTCACAAATCCCGAAATCATAACAAACCATCCTGAAGTCCACCAAGAGATTACGGTAGGAAAAGAAAGGAGTGACCGGACAAATGTTAAAAATGCTGCGAAAGTACTGCACCATTACGAAGTAAAGTTGCCACCCAGAGAAACAAAGAAGAAAGGCTAATCCGAAAAGCGGGAGATGTTCTAAAGAGAATGCAATCTGCAAGCAACTCGCCAAAAATCAACAGAGCTTTAAAGATTGGGCTGCTTGAACTAGAGGAGCTCCTAGATCCTATAGAGGTTTAAGGCCCAAGAGGAGCTGGTTAAAGCCCAAAGAGGACCAAAAGACCAAAGAACAGCAGGAAGATAAAGAAGCACTGAGGGCAAGCCTAAAGAGCACGCTCCGCCATCAAACATCAATAAAAGAATGTTATCTAGCCCAATCGAAGGAGATCGGGACAAAAGAAGGCAGAAAAAGGTACTTGATGGTCATGAAACGTCAAATCACGGATTCCAGAAAGTGCTGACAATAAGAATGAAGAAAGCCAGACACAAACTCCTTCAAAAAGTGCCAGAAAATGAAGTTCGTACGGATGCCCAACAAGAAAAAGTACAGGCACTGCACATAAAATCCCAAGATGGTCGATCGTACGCAAAAGTGTTGCTGGATATTAGGAGGAATGTAAAGGCCAAAAACACCAACACTGCCATAAAGCAGTACGGGCAATGTGGTTGGGCCACATACTGGTCAAATTTGGGGCAGAGGCCGCCAACAAAGAAGCCTTGCTCGAGCCGCTGACAGCGATTGAAATGAGAGACATTGACAGCGTCACGAACCTATCTGAGGTAGAAGAGGGGAGTTCCCTAGCGTGGGCAGGATGAAAGTGAGACTGACACCAGAAAACCATAGGGGTCAACGCATGGCCCTCATTGACTAGATTGAAAAGGACGCCAAACAATTTCTGAATAAGGGCAAAGTAAGAAAAGGGTAGATTGTGTGCAGGATCCCGTGAAGAGTAGCGCTTCTTCAATGTTTTAAATTGCTTGGCTATAGTCATACCGCAAAAGTATGCAAAGAACCAAAACGAGGTCCTTATGTTTTAAATACGTTGTATTGAGACACAAAAGAAAAGAAAGTACAAAGAAGGCATATACTTTATTTTTTGCAAGGATGTTGATCCAACACCGAACCTAGGGAGCGTCTTTGGATCAGGGAAATGTTGATTATTCCAGGAAGCCCTCACAAAGACCAAATCGGGTCTTCGATGGCCCGCATCCTGCAGCTAAGCCTACACCGCAGTTCAACTGCAAAAAATTCGCTTGGAAAATTTGTGAGGGGACATGAAAGCCGACGTTTTGCTTCCAAATGAGCGACACCATGATGAAAATTCTGCATCATGTGTTCAGAACAGTGATTTCCAGGTGGAGGGCTGTGGACGGAACGATGGTTTCGTATCGGTTTGGTGCTCAGGGACTACTTTCCTTAGTACCATCTTTCCAAGCCAAACTAAATGCTATGAAGGGCACTATCTCGAACGCAGATGGCAACGTGCTTGCTGGGGAGGCTTCAATGCCAAAGCAATTAAATGGAGCATGTCTCATACAGATTCGCGGGGAAAAAAATCCTGGAAATGGCAGTTAAGATGGCATTGCTCATACTAAACGCTAGAAATACGCCGACTTTCCTCCGTGGTGGCTGTAAAGGAACCATACCGGACATGATATTTGCCTCAGAGTCCTTAGTGCATAATACAATCCTATTGTGTAGAATAGTATTATGCACTTATGATCACGAGCTGAGTCGTGCCTATCAGTGCATTCTGATTGAGATCAGTGATGTTGTCTTCCAACGTCCATGCTCTTGACTTCCTACAATTGGGTAGAGTTCATCTAGGTGCTCACAGCAGGTACTTCACTGCAGGGAGATTCGCAGGAAATGGAGGAGCTTTCAGCTCAAAACATGGTGAATTCAACTATAAGCATCACCATGACTGCTTGCAATGTTTCTATGTCCCGTCAAAAATACCGGCACGGCATGTCCCCCGTGTAAAATTGGTCGACTGAAATCGTTGAAAAACGACGGGATTGCCACAAGGCTCGGCATGAGACTCAACGGGTACGGAAGCCTGTCGAGGCGTGCAGCTAAATAGTAGCCTATAAGTCGGCCAGAAAATGCTTTCGCAAATTGATTCACAATTGCAAGGAACAAGAATCCATGGGGCCTTGGCTATAAGCTATTTATGCGGAGGCTTGGCGTCCTACCGACGCGTAGCATACATGATGCGGAAAAGATGGATGGGCACTTTTCTCCATGCATCACGTCCATGTTGATGCAATCCCTGGTAACACAGCAGTCGAGTATTTACTTTTCACACAGCCAAAACTGAAAGAAGCAGTCCATTCACTGAAAGTGAGGAAAGCTCCAGGTCCAGATGGTGTTCCACACCATTGTCCTGAATTATTGCTCAGCACATTCAATGTTTGCCTACGCTGCGGGGTTTTCCCAGTAAGTTGGATGGTGGCGACGCTTGTGCTGTTCAGTAAGGGAGAGGGAAATCCCAGACCACCGCCTGCGTACCACCCGTTAGGCAGGCTAGACACTGCTGGGAAATCGCTAGAGAAACTCATCTAGGGAAGACTCATTGACATGATTTGTGCAGCTAAGGACCTATTTTTTAAGCTTTTGAGCAGAACGCTCCACCATTGAAGTGATTGCACAGGTAGTGACTGTGGTCCAAAAGGCAGGGGCATATAGTCGCGCCAAATGACGGATCATCCTGTTCGTGTCATTTGACGTTAGGAACGCCTTTACCTCTGCTAGATGGGTGAATATTTTTGATACGCTGGAAAAGTCTTTTCAAGTTCCAGAGTATTTAATGCCACTTCTGAGGAACTACCTGAAGGACCGGGGCCCTTTCTACGACACTACACAGGACCAACCGGGGATGGAAGTTACATCGGATGTTGCCCAGGGATCTATCTTTGGTCCAGACCTGTGGAACGTGTCTTCCGACGCGCCACTGAGACTGATCAATAATGTGGATGATACTGCAGCTCTGGTTACACCCTTGAACAAGCGCAACTTGGCCTAGGTATGCTAATGCGCCAAGTGAGAGACTGGATGACGGCTTGCGGTTTCAGTTTAGCACTGGAGAAAATCAAAGTGGTCATCTTGACAAAAAGAGAATCCCTAGAGTAAGCATGTGTAGTGAAGGTAGGTATAAGTAAATGTCCTTAAAGGATTGCAGCGATGGTCTGATGCCTCAGCGGAAAAGGATGTTGGGATCCGCTGAGATTGGCCTTGTCTCAGGACGCTTGAATGCGCTGGCAGGCTAGCGTTGCGGTGTCGTAAGGCGGGTTCTTGTCCCCTAGCACAAGGACCCACTCCAAATGAATTTCGCATCCGTGAATTCCTGGGGCCAAATAAATGTCAAGTGAAGTCGAAAAATGAGGAAACCAACTAAAGATCGGAAATTGCTGACGCAAAGGACAAACTGCACCTGCGGAAGGCAGACGGACTTCAGGGGGACTTCGTCGTTACTGACGATCTGATGGCCCACAAATAAGAGTGGGGCATCCAGATGGAGGTGGTGCCCCCTCGCACCCTCCCAACCGAATCGAAACCCAAACGTAGACGTAGCCATATGTTTCCCATTTGAGTCGAAAACTCATACAATCTTAATTTGCATGAATTTTCCCATCAAATGAAAAATATGTATAGACGTGGCCAACTTATGTTATAGAATTATGCAAAGCAATCACATAACTCTATACCATACAAGGGCACGTGAACGAAAGGCCACTCTACCCGGCAAGAGCCCCTGTTGAACAAAAAAAAACGGAGGAGCACGCCCGATGGCTAGGAAGAGCCTGCCATCGTTGCGGGTCCTACACCCGGTTAGGTTTGAAGACAAGGAAAGACCGACGGTTCACGTTTAACAATTTATTTTTAATCTTTTGTTTCTGCTTTGGTGTATCAAAATATATCTTCTAACAATAAAATAATAACAAATTGAAAAATACCAAAATATTCAGTTTTGTACATATTTCGTGCACTTCTTCATCAAAATAATATTTTTATTTTTCATTTGCCTAATTCATCAGGGTTATTCTACGTTAATAGCTTATTCGAAGACATTGATTACTCATTCCGACTAAAAGTACTCGTATATTTATCAAATAACCTCATATAACGCTGTTCGCTATAACATTCATTTACAGTTTAGAAGCTTACAAAAGTACATTGGCCATTTACAAAGTAACAAGATCTTCTTTGATAAAATAAATTCGTAAATTTATAATTAAAATCAAATTTGTAAAACAATGAACATATATTATTCAAATTAAAATTAATCAAATGCACTTTGAATTACTATCGCAAATAGTTCATTAGAAAACATACGAATTCACGGAGTCCGGAATTGCCTCCACCAAGTTACGATCATTACTATATAAGCAAAAAAATGTATAAACATACTCGACAATCAACAAATTCTTCATAGAAAAGACTCTCAATCAGGAACTACTCGTATATCATTCTGTCTTCAATCTACGAGTAGTTATCGTTCTAACCGTGCACACCCCACATACAATACAATGGATGTATTACTTGTCGACATCCCGGCTAGCTGGATGTTAAGGGTCTCCGTGAAACTCTTCGCGACAAATGCCGTTTGGAGTCCTCTGATGTTAAATTTCTGTATAGGACTGGTTTTTGCTGAATACGCCTTTAACATACAATATTGATAAAGTAATCCGATTAAGTAATGATGTGAGTTACAATTGGCTTCTTGGTATGTACGAACGTCAAGTATGGTTGAGGTTCATCTTTGTTGGATTAGCACATAGTTGATTTGGTTTTGTGTGTTGCCATCTGGTGCCAACTGGTCATTTTATGTATGCGTCGATGTGGAAAGCAAACCGAACGTATGACTAGATTTCTGCTACATGCAAAGTCAATCAGACCATATCCACCAGTCGTTTCCCGATTGGATTGCTCCTAGCTAGCCTTCTCGTTGAGATCACCGAGAACTATTTTTGTGTCGTTTGTTGGCAATGGGTTGACTAGTATTTGCAGGTTTTTGTAAACATTTCCTTCGTTTCTTCATCCGTGTCTTTGATCAGGGCGTGTTCTTTTATCAATCGAATTTCGAAGAATTTTGCTTTTATACGGACCGCACCCAACAGTTCATTGAGTGCCTTAAAATCAATAATGTGGGATTTGATCTTCCTATTCACAATCAAGGCTTCTACCAATGCTTAATTTCTAGCAGGCATCTAACCTTTAAATATTGTGTCCAATCTTATATCTTGCATATAATTTCCTGTTCAGCTTGTTTCGTGGATTGCCAGTATATTTAATTTATATTGATTGGCTTGTTGCCAAAGGTCCTTTATAATGCAAGCGTTGTTCAGTGATCTGGCTTTCCAGGGTCCAACACCTTAGTCCTTATTTTGGTTATGGGGCCATTGCCGTAGGCCCAATCCATTTCAAGGTTCTGATGCAGTTTTCAAAACAATGTAGGATTTTACATTGACGGGGAGTTTGCTCATAGCCCAACCTCCATCCCACGGCATGGTTATAACCTTAAATTTCGTTATCAGGTGCGGAAGACTGACATTCCTCCTCTTACTTCACCACGTCGAAGGTGGGTGTAAGTAGGATCTAGTAGCAGAGCTGCATGTGTATTTTCATTTAAGATAATTGACATTTCTTGGTACTTAATGTCCCATCATTGGGGAACCAGTAAGTGCAATGCGCGATCCCGAGACCATTTACTACCATATGTTTGGGAGGCTTAGGATGAGGAGTCATGGAAGCGGTAGGTTGGGAAAACAAACGGATCTATCCACCTCTATCAGCTGGGCTTGAAACAGTTTACGGTGGAGTTACTCCTCAAGTATAGTAATTGTAAAAGGAATCATTCAAACTCATCGTAAAGATGCAGAGTTAACTTACAATTATTTCTTATCCGAAATTAACATTCCCATCATCATGTTCGAAGCTGGGCATAATCAGTTATGATACCCGTCAGTAACCTTTGCATTTCCTACAGTCGCATAGATATAAATAAGAAACTTTAAATTTATCGCCTGAATTAGTTCTATTTTATAATTGGGATTATTAATTCTGTAAAATAGTGATGAAGTAAATAAATAAATAAATAAAATAATTCAATTTGGAATCAGCTTAAATTTAAAAGAAAAAATAGGAAAAAAGAATCGTTCAATAATTAGTGACCATTAACTGAAATATCTAAAACACAAATGAATAAGAAAATACCCCTTGTTCATCCTTATTTCATTTTTCATACTGCTTAAATGTCAATAAAATATATATGGATCCATATCCATATGCAAATAAGATAGTACATGCACAAATATATGAAATAAATAGCCACTGAATTCATTAAGAGATGAGGATCTTAGTCTGGAAATAGTTTGGGTTAAATTTATATTTAAATTGAACCATATAGTTCATTTAAAATTTTAGATAGCTGCAATGATTTTAATGGATCTTTGGAAACTCAAACATCTAATGGTTCAGAAATTAGTTTTATAAATGCTTGGCACTACTATTTACATGATGATTTAAATATCAAAATCAAATATATAGAAAAGTTGATTAGCTCAGAAAGGATAATAGATGTATCTGTATTTGAAAAGGTAGTGAAATTTGTCAGGATATTTGATCTTAAGTTAATTTTATAATGGTAAGAATCCTCGTTCTTCTTTTTAGCACTACAGCCCTTCTCGGGCTTTCGCTTAGAGATAATTAGAGTTTCTCATTTTCATGACCGTATTGATTTTTTCGGAAGTTAGTTTGGTCAGAACCATGCTCCCGTGTGTCTGCTCAGCTATGATACGATCTGGTTAAAGCAGTACATACCACCACTGATTGAACACTCGTAGTCTGTCCAAAAAATCCCCTGAACTAAATCACGTTGTACACCAACGAGATTTGAACCTGGGACCTTCGGCTTATGCATCAAAAGAGAAAGAAAGAATCCTACTTGCTCCTAAAATCTTCCTTACACTCATCAATTAAACTACATCACTTAGTTAAATCTATAGACATTATTTGAAATAATCCAATAATTTCCGATCCATGATAAAAATAAAAAATTTTGAAATACTACTTTTGCATACCTCAGTTAGTTAAATTCAAATTTATGTCGAACATATTACTAAAGGTTGAAACAGTAGTAAGAGATAATTGAGAGAGTAGTGTCTATTGCATATGTTATGGATTCGCATCATTTTATCAATAATAATGATATGTTTTAAGTGAAGGGTTGAAGTGTTTAAGTGAAATTAAATAATATGAATTACTTAACCAAAAATACCACTTTCCTTTCTGGCTAGATCCTTCTTTTTCCAGCAGGAATGGCAGTGAACGGTAAGTATGCCGTTACAAGGGAAGGGGTTTTAGAAATCCGCGGATGTTCGGTTTCGCGCCGCGCTCAGTACGCAGTACCATACTTTGCGTTGTGGTTTTTATTAGAGAAGGGTTTTTCGGGCTCGAGTTAAAGTAGAATATATTTCAGTACCGCGTCGGTGATATTCGGGAACGCGGAATTATATACATTTTTGGTTGTTGTCTGGATGAAGCTAAGAAATAGGGAATGAAGTAAAGTAGGTTTGTTTTCCGTATGTTAATGTTTTCGACACGCTATTAAAACGGACATGTGAACCGGTGCCTGAATTTTTGTATTCCGGACTTAGTCTGCTCACGCAAAATCCGCGACCGAACTCCTCTCCAAACTAGCTAGCTAGCCGGCAGCCACCTCAGAGTAACTAAGGTTGTCCGGACTTGTTGACCTGAAGAGTACAGTCCGTTGTCACATCCCAAGACTTCCTTCCTGTCCGACGAAAGGTCGGTTTCGATTTCGTTCGAGCGATTTGAAACGGAAATTCATTACACATGGTCCCCAGACTGCTGATTTTGCCAGGAAAGGAAGAAAATGTCTGCCATACATTTTTGTATCTATTGAAAAAGCTGCAACAGGATCTTTGCAGGGAAACAGAAGAGCTCATCCCGGATTGTGTGACCGCGGTAATTTTTGAATCATTTGACAAATGGAATCACGTGGCAGATTATGCTCTGGCAGTCCAGAGAGACAAAAAGGAGACAAAATGGATCATTAACCTAGCAGAACCTCCTCCACTCCCGCTGGAGGGGGGATTCCCAGCTTAAATGCACCCGAACTAATGTGTCAAACGATAGGTTAGATTCTCAGGTTGACAGAGGAGGTGTTAGTGGGTGGTTCTTTCGCATGTGAGCATGAAAGCCCCACTGTATGACTTTCACTTCTCAATCCCCGAAGGAAAAACATCAAATGCAACGTGGCGTGAGTGATAGCACGCCTAACTACCAATCTGGGGTTTCATTGGGATTGTGAATTCAAAGTTTCTTGGATGTCTAATCTTTTTAGTTTTTGTTTAATGGCAACATTTTTGAGCGGAGGATGAATGTGCGTGTTAGTTTAAGTAGAAATCTGGATTTTGGTGGAATGTAAGGTAGCAAGATCTATTCAATTAAAATTAAATTGCAAATTTTTTCGAAGACAACTTAGTAGCGCTGACACAACCCCGAGGATAACTTTGAATTATCATCTCAGTGAAGTACGTGTTTCTGAGCTCGTCAATTTGGTGCATCATAATCAATTAAATGTTTACGAATAAGCGTAATAAGATATAAAATAGTCATAGTTTCACATGAAATAGCATAGATTTGTAGAATCCATTCGATGTAATAATTTTGCTTCCGTAAATTTTCTGAAAATATTTGTGGTTTAAATATCTATCTTATTATTGTATACTGATGATTAAAATAAAGTTTCTGACAACAGTCGTTTCGAGAATTTTTCGCGTGAAAAACGAAAAGTAAGTTCGCTGTTTGGTTGGGCCAAATCGTGGGCCTTACGTTTATCAGGAAGTGAAAATTTTATTTTTGGTTGTTGAAAGGAGTCAGAGCAGAACTTTTTGATTAGATTGTTTTCCTCGCTATGTAGTCTGGCATTTGGCAGATAAGGGTGTTTAGCAATGTAATTACATGTTTTGCCCACGCTAGTTTTTTTTGGTGTTCAATTTCATGACAAATCACACCATCATAATTAAATCAAACTATTATGTAGTTAATTATAGAAGTTATAATTGACATAGATTACTGAGGATATTTTATTGTTTTTGTTCTGTGTATGGTCACAAATCGTAAAAAGAAGGAGATAAATATTTACAATAAATACTCGAGCGAAGTGCCCAAACTGATACTTTAATTACGATAAATTCATTTAAATTTGGTTTTAAGGGGCTTTGCTAAAACAATCGGCACCTTCTTGTCTATCTGTACGTCCGTCAGTGCATCACGGCAAATTTCAAAGGGGATTAGAGAGGCTACAGTCAACAGGTTTTGTAAATAGCTCAGAAGTTTCTTGTTAATGAAAGTTTCATTGTAGTCCTTTATGGAGAGCCTCCCTATATAAGAACGTGACCCCTTAAGCAATTTGTTTTTACCAAACATATTCGCATAGGGTATCAAATGAAAGGTCTTAAGGAGACATTCCAGTACTAGTCGTTGAAATTGCAATATCGATGATGCGTCAGCAAGGGCAGTGGAGGACATGGAACGATTGCCCCTCCTCGCCGATTGGGCACCTATGGACAGAAAATCATGGAGGTAGCTCTCTGTAATTGTGCAACAACGACAGATACCTCAAAAGCTAAAATTCACGAAAATTTTGTTTGTAATACGAGTAGCATGATGTATTAATTTGACATTTTCTAGCATGAAATCATGAGAGCGCTGTTAAATCGAACAGTATTTAATAAAGCTATGGTGTATTAAATTTTATGTGTAACAACAATAACAACAATGTATGGCTATGCAGCAATTTTACCAATTGACTCAGACACTACAAGCTGGTAAGAATTTGCATGAAAGTTTCAGGATAATTATATCAAGCATATTGTTAAGAATTCGTTCAATACTTGATATTGGTTATCGTAAAATAAAAAAAACGACTGCCTTAAATGAAACTATTGAATAATTGGTGTTGTTTGTCCCTAACTTCAGCAATCAAAGTACAGTCTATTAACGCTTGATGAAAATGTACATTTTAATGGAGACAAAATCATAGAGCTGGGTTTTTAAGAGTATTAAAATGAAAAATACCTTAGAAGTTGAAACTCATCAAACAGAATTTGTAGGTATAATATTTTTCCCAGTGAATTAGTATGGGCACCCTTATATTTCAATTTAAGTTGTTCAAAGAAAGGTCCTAATGCTCTGTAAGTTTAAATAAAGTTAAATTGTACTTACGGAAGTTAAAACTTGTATTTATAGAATGAGATGACACAGAACAAACGGACACCCAACAATCCAAAAAACAAAAACTTAATATATCTCGACCTGATTTAACTTAATACTACCTTCTTAATCCATCCTACGACTATATAACGTCATTTTTTCAACACATTCTTTAGAAACTGAAGATGACTCAAATGAGTCGAAACGCGTCTGTTTACACAATAAAGCAAGACCCGACGGTTTTTCGAGAAAAAAGAGAATTGGCCTGCGAACATTAAATAAACAAAACAATTGATTTACAGCAGTATTGAAAAACAATGTTCTTCGGGTTCATTCGGGCTTTCCATCGTACCAGACACTAGACACTATTTCTAGATTCAATAAATAATAAAAACATTTGTAAGATTTAATTCATTTAATGGTTGCTAGTAAAATTGAAATAAAATGATAGAAAGCTAAAATGGAGTAACATTGTTAGGGTTTTGTACTAAAATACAAAACCCTATTGCAATCACGACCTGTGTCCGTCTGTCCGTCCGTTCGTCCGCCCGTCTGTATGTCCCAGCACTTTTTGTCCGATACTATTGAAGCTACAGCCATGAAACTTTGCGGGAAGGTCAGAAGTGGTGACTTCTTGAAAGTTTTGGGGTGGAAAAATTTTTCAAAGGAGTTTAAGGGGGTCTCTCCACATAGGGAGGTGACCCTCTTGAAATTTCTTTATGAGTACCGCGGAGGGGAGGGAGGGGGAAATGGACGAACTTTTCGCGTACCCCCTCGCGATTGGACACCTTTCATCCGAAAAATCATGAATGTAGATCTTTATGAGTACAACAACAACAAATACTTGAAAAGTCAAAATTCACTCAACTTTGTTAGTAAAAGTATGATATGTCGATTTTACGTTTTCTTGAATAAAATCTTAATGATACCCTCAAATTCAATGAAATTCAGTACACAAAAGACTACTTATAAGCTTGGCTTTTCCTTTCATAAACATCGAATAGTATTTAATGAAGTTTCATTGATTTGAATTTTCCTGTATTATTATAGAACAATATGCACTCTATTACTATGGAAACATATGGCTATGGAACAATATGCACTTTTTACCGACTCATACATTACAGGTTTGCTAGGATTGGCATGAGAGTTTCAGGGATGATAATTATTATGAATATCTTTGAGAATTGATCCAGCTAGTGGTATATGAATCGTAAAACAAAATAGTGGCTGTTTTAAATGCGAAGATTGAATAATTTTGAGTTATTTTTTCCCAACTTCAACGATCAAGGTGCATGCTTTTAACACTTGATTCAATTTAATGAATGACTGAACATGAGTACCTACAATTAATACTCATAGGTGAAACAAGTCGAGGAGGCAGGAGAGAGCTCCTAACAAAAGGGCTTTGTAACCATTCTAGGAGTCGAAAGCAATTGGCCATGAATCGATGGTTACAGTAGACGGGAGTGGTCCCTGAAAAAAAAAAATTATCAAAGGTAGCCGATATGAGTATCATATGGAAGGTCTTTATGAGACCTGTTAAAAACAGTTCTAAACTAACCTTTTTGCATCAGTGGGGGCACAAGGGGAAACACGAATAATGTCTTCCCCCTCGCGATTGGACACCTGTGATCTAAAAAATCTGAAAAAATCATCAAGGGAGATATTTATGAGCATAACAATAAAAAATACCCTAGAAGTCAAAATTCTTTCAGCTTTGATATAGTTTGATCCTCGACTTTCACATTTTCTCCAATAAAATCGGATGGATGCCTTTAAACCCAACAAAACTGGGTACATAAGCAGCCTTACACAAGATCCTAATACTCGGTAAGTTTGATGAAATTTGTATCATATTCACGGAAGTTATAGCCATTTGAAATTTCTCCAATTACAACAACAATAACACACTATTTAGGTATTTTGTGAACTTTGCATTGAATCAGACACTGCAGTTTCAATTTCAGATAAGATCGATGACATAAATGCATTTGGGATTTCATAATTTGGGTGATTTTTATAAGTTGAAAATGGAGAAACAATGGACTTTCTTTTAAACGAGCAAATCCCTTTGACATGTTTCTTGATTTTATTCGTAGTTGGTGACTGCATTTTGTAAGTTGAGTACAAAACCCTTCTGACATGAGCATAGGTCTATCCACCCGACTTATTTTTCTTTTAAAGCGAGTCTGCATTTGTTGTAGATGTTGGTAACGATTTTCTTGAATTTATTCATTATCGATGTCTGCATATCGTACCTTGAGAAAAAACCTTTCTGATATGAGGCTAGTTCTGTCTACATAACTTATTTTATCTTATTATACATCATTATCTTTGGCGCAATAGCCTAAGCCGTATTAATCTCCTCCTATCACAATATTAATCTTCGCCAATCACCACGGCTCTGCGACCTCGTTCAACAGTTGATCACCCCCAGGTAGGATCTGCTGTCTGCTCATATTGTGTCTTCCCGCTGGACGTCTATCTTGTGCTTTACATTTGAATGTTCTTTTGAGTAGCCAATTTTCTTCCATTCCTTCTACATAGCCTACCCATTGCAGTTTGCGTAACTTTACGCAAGCAGATATACACATGTTGTTCGTCAAATGGTTCATACAATTTATCTTTGTAACGCAATCTCTATTCTGTTACTTGTTTCGCTGGACCATAAATTTTTCAGAGCATTTTGCATTCTAATATATTCACTGTCTTTACGCATTCGCTCGTCAGGGTATATGTTTCACTTCTACATAACAGCACAAGGGCGACTAGTGATTTATAAGTACAGAGCTTATTTTGCCTGTGCGCAACTCCGGAGCTAAAAATTGGTAGTACAGAGTAATCGACATTATTTGTGGTGTTTATATGGCGTCTAGTCTCGTCTTTTTTGATGCCTCTTCTATTTCGGTTGGCTCCAAGTTAGACAAAATTATCCGTAATTTCAAGATTATAGTCCTATACGGTCGGGTTTTCTCGAACCAGAATGTTCTTCCTCGCTCGAGTCATGAATTCATTTTTAGTTTCATTGAACTGTAGGCCAAATCAATTTGCTTCAGCTTTTAGGCTCAGAAATGCTTCTTTAGCATCTGAGATTGAACGTGCTATAATATCGACGTCTTCAACATTCGCTACAATTTTGTGGACTTGAACATTAGTGTACCCGATGTTTTCACTAAACTGCAATACTTTATAGCGTTGAGGCAACTTAGTTCCCTTGTTTAAAGTCTGATTTTATTATAAAGCTGTCAGTTATTTCGCCGTTGACGTTGACCCGGAACTGTTTTCAGTATCGTGGCTTTGACTATGCGGTCTAGTTTTGTTGAGATGCCAAAGCCAATCATTATTTTGTACAGCACATATCATTCAAAATTAATACATGCTTGACTGAAGTCTACAAAGAGTTGATACAAATTGATGTCATGCTTCCATCACACTTGGAGTACTTGCTTTACTGAGAATATTTGGTATATTGTATTACTTTTATATAGGGGCTTTATTTTTTTTTTTTTTTTGGACAGCATCAATGCCTCTATAATGTTCACACCTTAACTGTATCCCTTTTTTGTGTGTGGTGTCCTATAGTTTGATTCAAGGCTTCTGTAATTTATGTAATATAGTTTGTCGCTAATCTTCCGCTAACCCCCGCAGGGGGAATGCTGGTCGACAAGACCACTCTTGGAGGCTAGCATTCTTTGGGGAGATCCGCCCCCACGTACCCGAGGAAATTCCCGCAGGGAGAAAGCCGGTCGACAAGAACATTCTTGGAGGCTAGCATTCTTTGGGGAGTGCCGCTCCCATGGACCCGAGGATATGGGGGGTGCCGTGAGGTTCCCTCCTGGGATGACAGGTAACGACTCTTATTGTATCTGGACTACGCTTTGGACAACGAACTGGAATTGACGCTTTGGGCTGGCGGATGTGGTGGTTTGGACCTAGTTGCTTTGCACAGTAGCGCCGAGGTGAAACTCGTGTGTGAACGGCTCCAATTCAACTATCATACCGTCTCCGTCCCGGTAAAACCTTGGCAGGCCCCGGAGTACGTTCGAAGTTTGCACCATTGGGTTGGTGGTGTAGGTTCGGTTGAGACGGACTCCCGATTAGCGCTGGTCTGGCTCTGAGCACTTGTCCCCATAAGGGCTTGTGCCAACCCTCGCATGGCCTCCCTGCTCTGCAAAGATAACCATGGGACCAAAAAGGTGACTACACACACGAACGGAGATAGCGGCTCCGAGGGGGGACCCAATAAAATGGAGCAAATAAAATCAACAGATCAAAAACATCCAACAAATGAAACCACAAGCAAACAGGACGCTAGCACGGAGAACCCTTTCAGGCAAAAACCGCTGTTGGCAAGAACACCGATAAAACAAGTCACCGATTGCGGGGGGAGGCAGCAAACCCCAAAAACACAGTCAAAGTCAACATCACAGGTTAAATCATCGGAGACAGACCACAGACGGACTAACGAACGAAAGAAGGCAGAGTGCGCTATGCAACCTGGCATCATTGCGGCCTTTGGGCGCAGTAGAAGGACTATGCGCACCCCGGAGCGCCCAGTGCAAGACGTACACAATCCGGATCAAGTTGCGACACCAACTGAGGCCAGTGTAAGACTGGGGGAGGGAGAAGTTTTGCCGTTGGCCGACGCCACTTCAAACGCGACCCAAGCGATAGAAGCAAAAGGGCTAGGAAACGGGGGCCTCTCCCAAGAGGTGGCGCCAAATAACACAATCGCCCTTGACCACGCCGAAGAGGAGCGGCTTACTCGGAAAGCGGGGACTATCGTCAAATAACTGAGGGCTGCCTGCGAAGTGCAGAAAAACATAGGAAAGAGTGTCAAGAATGGCATTCTTGAACTGGAGGAGCTTTTTGGCTGCAGAAGGCACTACAGGTGGAGGCGGCTTGCAACCGAAAAGCACCATAAAGACACACTCTCCCTCGAGGCATCAGTGGGTCCTAGCAGGGACCTCGACTGCGTCACGGACAAAGCTGAAGTAGAGGATGCCATTAGGAGGGAGTTCCCCAGCTTAAGTAAAGTCAAGGCAAGATTGACACGTGAAAACACAAGTGGGAAACGCATGGCTATTGTCGAACTAGCTGATAAAGACGCCCGGCAAATCCTGGTGAAGGGCAAAATTAAGATAGGTTGGGTGATCTGCAGGATACGGAGAAGAGCGATCCCTATCCGCTGCTTCAGATGCTTCGAATACGGACACACCGCGTATGGCTGTAGGGGACCCGACAGGAGATCTCTGTGCTACAAATGTGGTGAAACGGGGCACCAAAGGAAGGAGTGCACGAACGAGGCAAAATGCATTCTTTGCAAGGATGCTAAGCTAGCACCCGGCGACCTCAAACATGAGCCGGGGACAGGGAGATGCTGGGTTTTCAAGGAGGCCCTAACTAAAGCCAAATCGATACTCAAATGATCCGTATCCTGCAGGTCAATTTGCACCGAGGCACAAACGCCCAGGACCTACTTGAGCAGTTTGCGAGGGATAAGAAAGCTGACCTCCTGTTGCTGAGCGAGCAACATCATAACAAGGACTCGCAAGCGTGGTACCCTGACAAATCTGGTACCTCGGCCATCTGGGTTCGAGACAGCGCCCGCCTTCAGGTGCAGGGCCACGGACGCGGGGATGGTTTTGTGTGGGTGCGGTGTTCAGGGATAACATATTTCAGTGTTTATCTGACGCCTAACGAGGCAATGCGATCTTTTCGAACCAAACTCGATGCCCTGGAGGACGCTGTCTCGAACACAGAGGGCCACATGCTGGTCGGGGGAGACTTCAAGGCTAGAGCCATCGAATGGGGTATGCCACAATCCGACCCAAGGGGAAAGCAAATCTTGGACATGGCGGCCAGAACAGCGCTTTTTGTCCTAAATATTGGTAACACCCCTACTTTCCGCCGCTGAGGTTGCGTAGGAACCATACCCGATGTGACACTCGCTTCGGAGTCCCTTGTACCTAGAGTACACAACTGGCGAGTACTAGAGGACTACTCGGCTAGTGATCACCAGTGTATAGCTGTTGAGATTCACGACGGTGCCACTCTGCGTGCATATGCCCAAACTTCAATCCTCGGATGGAGGACTGGGAGGATGGACGTTGAGAGGTTCGCTGACGCGCTTACGGCAGGCGCACCGTTGCTGGGAGCTCCGCCAGGGAGTGGAGGGCCTACAGCCAAGGACTTGGTGAACTCAACTACGAGTACCATCATAGCTGCTTGCGAGTCCTCCATGCCCCGTCGGAGACCCCGACATGGTAAGCCTCCAGTATACTGGTGGTCAAACGAGATCGCCGAACAAAGAAGCGAGTGTCACAAACTTCGGCGAGAGGCCCAGCGGGCGCGAACACGGGAGGAGGCAGACACTAGGCTAGCAGCATACAGGTCCGGCAGGAAATATCTTCGCAGGCTTATTAACAAGAGCAAGGCCCGATGCTGGCAAGACCTCGTGGACGATGTAAATAGGGATCCGTGGGGCCTTGGCTACAAGCTGGTCATGGGGAAACTTGGTGCCCTACGGAAACCCTGTATACATGACGCGGAAAAGATGGACGCGATAGTGTGGGGACTCTTCCCCGCCCACCCCGTCCGTGTTGACGCTGTCCATGGTGAAACAGCAGTCGAGTGCCCACTCTTCACACAGCTGGAACTGGAGGAGGCAGTCCTCTCCCTGAAAGCGAGGAAGGCTCCAGGTCCAGATGGTGTTCCAGCTGAGGTGTTGCAGCTCGTCTATCACTATTGTCCTGACTTGCTGCTCAGCACATTCAACGCTTGCCTACGGGACGGGGTTTTCCCGGTACGATGGAAGGTGGCGAGGCTCATGCTGGTCAGCAAGGGGAAGGGAAATCCCGAATCACCGTCTGCATACCACCCGTTATGCATGCTAGACACGGCTGGGAAAGTGCTAGAGAAACTCATCAAGGGAAGACTCACTGACGCGATTCGTGCTGCTGGGGACCTATCTCCTCGGCAGTACGGCCTTAGAGCAGGACGTTCTACCTTTGATGCGATTGCAGAGGTGGTGAACGCGGTCCAAAAGGCAGAGGCATATAGTCGCACCAAGCGACGGATCGTCCTGTTGGTGACACTCGACGTCAGGAATGCCTTCAACTCCACTAGATGGGTGGATATTCTGGACACGCTGGAAAACTCTTTTCAAGTTCCAGAATATCTAATGCGGCTTTTGAGGAACTACCTAAAGGACCGAAGCCTGCTCTACGACACGACACAGGGCCAACGAAGGATGGCGGTTACATCGGGTGTTGCCCAGGGATCTATCCTTGGTCCGGACCTGTGGAACGTGTCTTACGACGGGCTACTGAGACTTGAGATGCCAGATGAGTCGCGCTTGGTCGGCTATGCGGATGATGTTGCGGCTCTGGTCGCCGGACGCACCGTTGAACAAGCACAACTTAGGCTAGGTATGCTAATGCGCCGAGTGAGGGACTGGATGACTACTCGCGGGCTCAGTCTAGCACTGGAGAAAACCGAAGTGGTCATCTTGACAAAAAAGAGAATCCCTAGAGTAAGGATGATCAGTATTGGAGATATACAGATCGAATCGAAGCCAGCGGTGAAGTACCTGGGGCTACTGATCGACTCGAAGATGAGTTTCTCTGAGCAAATCAGGGCAACGGCTGAGAAGGCTGCTTCGGGAATATCGGCCCTGAGTCGACTTATGGCCAACGTAGGGGGACCCAGCCCATCAAGAAGACGCCTCTTGATGAGTGCTGTAGGGTCAGTGCTACTGTACGGAGCAGAGGTATGGGGCGACGCTCTCAGCAAGGAGGTATACCGAAAACGATTGGCACAGGTACAGAGAAGAGGAGCACTGAGAATTGCATCTTCGTATCCAACAGTCTCCGACTCGGCGGTGAGAGTGATTGCAGGCGTGATACCTGTCGCCCTCCTTGCTAGAGAGCGCCGCGCTATTTACCTGCGCCGAAACGAGGATGCGAGGGAGATCGTTATCCGCGAGGAGAGACAACGCTCGCTCAACGATTGGCAGCAGTCTTGGAGGAATTGCACGAAGGGAAGGTGGACTGCGCGCCTCATCCCGGATGTGAGACCGTGGCTAAATCGAAGGCATGGTGAGACTGACTTCTATCTGACCCAGCTTTTGAGCGGGCACGGGTGTTTTCAGTCTTACCTGCACAAGATCGGCAAGTCACGGTCTCCCGATTGTCGGTTTTGCCCAGGAGAAGAGGACAATGCCTGTCACACATTTTTTGCGTGTACGAAATGGGCCAGGCTGCGAAGGGAACTCTACAGGGAGACGGGAGAGCTCACCCCGGATAATATAGTTGCGGTGATGCTCGAATCGGTTGACAAATGGAACCAGGTGGCACATTATGCTCGGGCAGTCCTAAAATATAAAAGGGACTCACAGCAGCCGGGGGCGCTGGGGCTGGGGGATCGCTCTTCTGGCAATTCCTCTTCCCCCCTCCCCTCCCGCTAGGAAAGGGACTCCCCAGCTTGAAGGCGCCCCACGGCGTAACAAAACGAGACCTGGCCCGAAGTAATGTGTCAAACGGTTCCAGGCTAGGTTCTCAGATTGACAGGGGAGGTGTTTAGTGGGTAGTCCAAAGGTATCCTCCATGGGAGTCCCACACTGCCAGACTCGGCGGGCATAAATGCCTTCACCTCCCTACCACAAAAAAAAAAAAAAAAAAGGTATCCTCCATGGGAGTCCCACACTGCCAGACTCGGTGGGCATAAATGCCTTCACCTCCCTACCACAAAAAAAAAAAAAAATCTTCCGCTAACTGCTCCTCAGACCATATTCAGACTATTAGTCTATGGATAAGGTTACTTAAATGGAGACTCCTCTCTGGAGCATTTCTGCAAATATTCCATCTATTCCCGTAGCTTTTTTTCTAAGGTCACGTACTGCTATCTGTACTCCATCTCTGGTTAGTGATAGATATGAGACCTTATGCTCTCCTTCCAAAATATTCACAACTTGAGCAGTTGTTGTAAATAGGTTTGTAAAAATTACAGCCATTTGTTTTTATTATCAACTGGGCTCAGGCTCCTTTCACACTTTTGATAAGACTTGTTTGTGGATTAAAGCCATCTTCTAGTTGTTCAATAGAAGCATATGCTGATCTGAGTTCATGTAAGGCCATGTTTTTGTTTATGTTTCAGATCTAGATGATGATGGTCAGTTATGTTTTTCTTCGCACATTTTTTTAGCTTGTCTTTAAAGGAAATTGCATTTTTCTTCTTGGAAAACGGGTTGTTATCGGGTATATTTTTCTTACGCCTGGCTCTCATTTTTTAACTACTTCCTTTTTTTCTTTTTTGTACCAGTCATTCTTACTTATCTTTGTCCAATACCAAAGACATCTTCGGGCTCTTCTGTTACTGCATCTCTAACTGTCTCCGACATAGCTTTGACATCATCATGACATCTTACTTTCCATTGTATGAATTTTAATTGAAAAGAAATGCTTGATCTGTGAAATCCATAACTTTAAACAATTAAGATACTTTTCAAACAACATGCTAACGCTCACAGCAGCAATTCAATTTGCAAAAAAAAACTTAAAAAAAAGTTTCGTTCTGACTAATTTATAGTATGATCAGTCTCTTAAACTTTTGCAGTTATCGAGCACCCAAAAGCCACAAAGGGAATGCTGGTCGACAGGAATACTCTTGGAGCCTAGCATTCTTTGGGAAGTTCCGCCCCACCAATAAGAGAATATGGTGGTTATCTTTTTTACGTCTTTGTAAATTTTTTTTTACAAAGACCTACTAGTTTCGCGACCTGTCTGTCCGTCTGTCCGTCCGTCTATCCGTCTGTACGTCTGTCCATCTGTCCGTATGTCCGTGCGTCACAGCTGATTTCCTCAGAAACTATTGAAACTAGGATGCTAAAACTTTGTGAACAGGTCAGAAGTGATGGTCTCTCAAAAGTTAAGGTCTTACCAAAAATTTAAAATTTTTTTAAGGGGGGTCCCCCTTATAATGAATTGGCCCTTCAAAATTTTTTTAAATCAAAGTTAATCGAAAGGGGTATCAAATGAAAGGTCTTGATTAGAACTTTTAGAACCTGAAATAAAAAAATCATTTTATGAATTAGGGGGTCCAGGGGAAGGCAAAATGCACCAAAAATTTGTGTCCCCTCCTCGTGATTCGACACCTTTCAGCCGAAAAATCTGAAAATTGTCACGAATGTGCGCTTTTATGAGTACAAGGGCAACATATACCTCAGAAATTGAAATTCACTCAACTTTGTTAATAATAGTATGATATGTAGATTTTACATTTCCGCCCATAAAATCAAAACGGTACCTTTAAACTTCTTGAAATTTTACAGTTATTTAGACTAATATAAGATATATATGTTTACAAAACTTAATCGAGATCAAATCATAATCAAGTGAGTTATAGCCATTTCAATTGTATTGAATTCCAACAACAATAACAAGTGTTTATGGTTGATACTTATTTAAAATTGACCTAGGCACTTTTATTTTCTTTCAATTTTCATGAAAATTTAAGTAATAGTGTTTAAGTTGAATATGTTCAATTGGCCGAGCATTCAAAAACATCGTTTAAGTTAGATCAAAATGGCGGCTGCACTGTGCTTGTGAAAGAAACTGTGCATCTTTTGCATAAATTTGAACGAATTCATATCTAAGTATTGGATAAATAATTCAAGTTATTGGTTCACGCTATTAGAAAACTTGGTTCAAACCCTAGGATGTTTACAAAGACCTTCTGGTAGGAGCACTCTCCTGCTGACTCAACTTGTTTCTTCCTCAGAGCACTACAACCCCTCTCGGGGCTTCGCCTCCTGCAACAATCACCTCCAACTGTCTCGGACTATTGACCACTTCCCCCAATTTCAAAATCTGAGTAGCGATGAACTGTTTTCGTCGACCAAGTCAGACCTGCATTTCCTCAGTTTTCCCATTGGTCCACGGCCTCCAGTTCTCCCAACGAATATCTTTTTGGGTATCCGTTGTTCATTCATACGATTCATGTGGCCGCCGTGTTGTTAAAAATTTCATACAGCTCATAGTTGTATCGAAAGTGCCATTGGCCTCCCCGTCCAGCCTCGCTCCAATTATTTGCCTCAGAACCCGTCCCTCGAGGGCATTTCATATGTTTGCCGATACTTGGGTTAGGGTCTATGATTCAAACCCACAGCATAATACAGGCATTATCATACATTTATATAATTGGAGCGTTGTTTTCCTGTGTATGCAGCTGGTCTTCAAGATCGTCAAAGCTGAATAAAATATTTCATTTTTGAGCTGTATTTTTCGGCCTATTTCGTCTCTTTGAGTACCGGTTCTCATCTGGATACACAAATTTGCCCATACTTTCGATACTATACTCGCCAAGTGTAATTTTTGAAAATATGTTGTACGCCATGCAAAGTAATGACATGTCTCTAGAGTTTTCGGACTATAGCTTGTTACTTTTTTTGTGGATAGGAAATATAATTGATTGCTCTACTCTTTCGGCATATATCCTTGTTGCCAAATGTGCTGGCTGATACAGTAGTCACCGTGAGGTTTTTATTGCGATGACAGGTTACAACCCTGGCTGAATCTGGACTACCCTTTCGGCAATGCATTCGAATTGATATCTTGGGCTGGCAGACATGATCGTTTGGAACCAGATGCTCTGTACGGAAGTGCCGGGGCAACATTAGTGTGGGAACGGCTCCAATCGAGTATCATGCCATCATCGTCCTGGTTATACGTTGACAGGCCTTGAAGTACGTTAAACATTCACACCATAGAGTTGGGGGTGCAGGTTCAATTGAGACGGGACTCCTGATTAGCTCTGGTCTGGGTCTGAGCACTTCTCCTCATAAGAGCTTGTGCCAACCTTTGGATCGCCTTCCTGCACTACAACGATAACTACCGTGCCAAAAAGGGGACTATGCACATGAGCGGAGATAGCGGTTCCGATGAGGGATCCAACCAGCTGGAGCATTCTCCACTAAAGAACCAAAAAATTAGGCAAACAACAAAAAAACTGAAAATTCCAACAAAAAAGCCGGAACCAATAGTTGTAGCCATAATATTAATAGTACATTGAGAACGGTACCAACAACAACAAATACAATGGGATTAAAGATGGACAGACAAAATTATGCACAATGGACAGCATAGTTCAAACTAAGTTTCCTGTGGCACTTGCATGCAGCAAGAAATGATGCAAACGCTAAAGCGTCCTTAATAAACAAGAGCACGGAATTCTTCAGGACTCATCAAATGTTTGCGTTATAGAAAAAAAAAATATAAAGAACACAAAGAATTCCATTATTACTGCTGTCTTAGATGCTGAAATAATAACAAAACATCCTGAGGTGAACAAAGTGATCTCGGCAGATCAAAAAAGGAGTAATCAGAAAAATGAAATGCCGTTTGGCCATTTCACCCCAACGATTGAAAATGTGGCTGAAGTACTGTACTTGTAAATGGAAGCCAATAACCTCTCCCAAGACAGGAGGTCAGAAAGTACAATTGCTGTCCAGTAAAATCAAGGAGAAAGGTCAGTCTGAAAAGCAGGAGATTTTCTAAGAATAATACAATCAGCATGCGACCGGCCAAAAATCAGCAAAAGTGTTAAAAATATGCTCATTGAACAACAGAAGCTCCTACGCCGAATAAGGTGTTTCTAAAGGAGTTCGTTTAAGGTTGAATGTGACCACAGGGCCAAAGAAGAACAAAAGGCTAAAAAATTACAATACAATACAAGAATGATGCCTAGCCCAATCGAAGAGTATTTAAATAAAAAGATGAAGAAGGAGCTACTTAATGAGCACAGTTTTAGATCAGAAGTTCTAAAGTGTGCAGATAAAACGAGCTTAAAATTCACAAAGAAACTTCTTCATAAAATGCTGATGGCAAAAATCAAGATAAGATATATTGACTTCCTCACGGACCTGGGAGAGGCAGAAGAAGCCATCAAACAGGAGTTCCCTAGCGTGGACGAGGCCAACAGCAGAACACTATAGGGGACAACGCACGGCCATAATTGGTTTGGCGCTAAACATTTTCTGAATAAGGGCCAAGTAAGAATAGAGTGGTTCATTTGAAGAATGTGGCAAAGAGCAGCACTTCTTCAATGTTGCAAACGCCTTGTCTATCATCATAGCGTACATGTAAGGCAAAGGATCTAGTAAGAGGAATAATGTGATGAAATGGAACATAAAAGAAAAAAGCGCACAAAAGAGGCACACTGTTTACTTTGCAAGGGGGCTGACACATGCTGTTTAACTTAAAAATACCCCTAACCATTTTTTTTCCATTAAAATACTTTTTAATCAACATGAGTATCTAAGAATTTGAGTATACTGAATACTAACTATTAACCTAATCTCTAATTTAAATAATTCTGAATAAATCTTCCCAAAATTTCTAAATATTACAAAATTCACACAACCAGTTAATTTCTATGTCTAACAACGATTTTAAACCTAACCTTTTCCATAGAAAAACAGCGCTGTTAAGACTATTACGGAGGCCTTACCACCCTAGGGCGAGTTTCGCTGGACGTTGCACCAAAATACCCACTTGTATTTATTTGGTGCGTACGCGTATCCACTCGCTTGCCCTGGAATACCTGTAAGCTACACTCAACTCCACTTTAAAGTTTTCCCGATGAAACACACGTTTCCTCCATCAAATACATTTATTCATCCAACAACTACAATTTCTAATTTGAAATTTTTTACCGCGCTGCTCTGCCTTGAAATCCGACTCCAACGATTTGATTTCTGCTCGAAATGCCTCCCGCTCCGCTTTGGTCACGGCGAGACGTGCCAACCGGCGCAGATCACTGCTCTTGCGGCGGAACTTAACAATGCGCCCACCTCTTGGCCGCTTTTCTTCCGGCGCGTCGACAGTCGTATCGAGCGGCTTGATTAAGCGTGCCCGTCTCGGACCCGCTCCGTGCGTCGCAGCAATTGCTTCCTCGAAAGACGGACGGGGTTGTGTCGTCATCAGAGGCTGCTGGTGGTGGTTGTCCAGTCGCCGCCCACGTATGTCAGTTGTGGCGGTTGCTGGTGGTGCGAGTTGGTAAATTCGTTGCGGATGGTGATTTGGCCCAATTGTTACGTCCACACGATGCTAATGTGTGGTGCCGGTGGGTCTGCTGGCGATGCGTGACGGTCGTGGTGGCTGCTGGCGATGCGAGCTAGTAAATTCGTTGCGGATGGTGATTTGGCGCGAATTGCTATGTCCGCGCTATCGCTGGATCGGTATCCCGTTAATTTGCTCGTCCCTGGGCGAAATGCCTTAGGGAAACAACTGCTTGGGCAAATGCCTTGAGCAGGGCAAGTAACGCTGTTGGGCTGCAAAATAGCTGGTTGATGCGCGTAGGGAAATTAGTTACTGTTGTTGTTGTTGTTGTTGTTGTCCGCACGATTGCTGGATCGAAATTACTTCAATTTGCTCGTCCCTGGGCGAAATGCCTTAGGGAAACTACTGCTCGGGCAAATGCCTTGAGCAGGGCAAGTAACGGTGTTGGGCTGCAAAATAGCTGGCTGATGCGCGTAGGGCGATTTCCGTCCAGCTACCTGGATCCTGGCTGGTACTCTCTTGAATTTGTCAGCCTCGGGCTAAATGCCTTGAGACGATTCTACTCGGGCAAAGGCCTTGAGTAGCACAAGCGTAGTATCGAGTGTGTTTGGTTTGTTGATGGCCATGAATATTTATACAAAAATAATGCTTACCTCCAGTTTACCTTCGTTCTCATTCATTTGCATTACATATTGGGTGCATTTACCTCTTTGCTTAGTCAACTAAAATAACGATTAATTAATAGTAAATTAGGTCAGTGGATTGTTATGGGATATTTTCACCTGGCCATATATCGGTGACTAACAACAATGCTTAAGCTTTTCGAGAAGTGATTTCCTATGTGTATTATTTCCATTTACCACAGATTTGTGGGTTTGTCAATGCCAAGCTAAGTGGACAAGCACGAAGTATATGGCATACTCACGCCTACACTTACTTCTCAAGCCTTTGCGCATGATGCAGTATACCTACGCGAACTTATGTGTGAAGCGTTAGTAATGCTCGAGACATTGGCCGAGCCTAACGTCTCGAGGTTGGTGCAGTTCACCACAACATTCCTTCCCCCGAAAAAAAAGTTCACGAGTAGCGTGAAGAGACTAATCGTGACAAAAATATTTCTGATTTCGTTATTTTAGTTGCTAAGCTCCTGATCTCTTTAAATTGATAACTGATAGTTAAAAAGGTAAACGGGAGGTATTTGATTGTTTCAATAAGGTTCTTTCATGGCTCTCATATGTAGCTTAACATTATTAAGAATACATTCCTTTTGATTCCAATATTTTAATTTTTAGCGCAAACAATTATCTACAACTATTAATATGTCTTACATTTTGATTGTAAGCAATTATTTTCACTTTCATTTACAAGTATTTTAATTTTCTGTTTGTTACAATATAGTTGATTGTTTTCCTGTATTAACTTCTTTCTTAACTTCTTAATTGTTTTTTTTTTCTATGTAATCATTAAATTTTAAGGAGATAGAGGAATATTTTCATGTTTTGTTTAACATTTCCACACTATTATTTTGTATTAAACATTTTTTAAAAGAGAATTTTTTATTTCTTTACCCTACATAATTTTTCAATACGATTAACTGTTAAATGGCATTATAGCTTTTTTGAGCGGGAGATACAAAATTACAACTAGTTTCGATAGAATTTTATTTATATTTGGACTATTTAATATTTGTATTAGCATGTTTCTGTTCTTTACTTATTACATTGTCTTGTTGTATTGCAATAACTTATTTACAATAATGAGTTTCTTTTTTCTTCTCTTTTGTTTTTATTTCTTTCTTTTGTTTTACTCGTAAACTAAAATGATAATGCATATGAAGATAACTAATTTCACAAAAATATTCCGTTGCTTATTTGTGTTTTTTTGTTTTGAGTTCATCGATCTTCCCCACTTTACATGAAAGGCTTTCTTTTAATATTTTAGTATGTGTTTTTTTTTGCTTTATTACTTTGCTTATATATTAAGATGATAGCGCATATGGAGATATAACTATTTCACAAATATATACCGCTTCGGTTATTTGTCTTTCTATAATTTATGTGTTTGAGTTTATTGATCTTTATAAAATTATATGAAAGGCTTTGTTTTTAGCACATTTACTACTATGTGTTATTTATATTATACAACTACTTTTTAGCTTCGTTTCGTTCTATTCCTTTTATTGTTACATTCGTTTGCTTTTATCTTTATTCAGATTTCTTTCAATGTATTATGTATAAAGTAGGACAAGCGCAGAATACCAGCGAAGTGCGCAGAATACCAGCGAAGGATCACAACTGCTAGAAGGAGTATTGACTACGAGTTCAAATGGTTTTTAACAACGCAAATCGATTAATTGGGACGAAATTAACGCTCTTATATGCCAATATAAGAAGTTTACGGCACAAACTAAATGACATGCAGATTTATTTGAAGCAAAATCCTGAGATAGATGTGGTGATACTGAACGAAGTATGGATTTATCCTGAGGAATCGAAATATTTTAATATTGAGGGTTATAACTCGGTTTTCTCCTGCAGACCTGGAAGAGGTGGTGGGACAGCTATTTTTGTAAAAGATAAAATAAACTTCATCATTAAACGCGATACACCTGATAAATATAATATTATAATAATCGAATTAAACCTCGTAGGCAAAAAAATTAAAATCGGTACCTTCTATAACCCGAACCGTCTGAATGCGCAAGATCTCTGCTCGGTACTCGACAACCTATATTCCTCAGAAAATAATTTATTTACAGTAGCTGACACAAACATTGATGTAATTACCGATTCCTCAGAAGCAAGGCTTTACAAGGATGTACTGGATACTAATGGTGCTGTTATCATCAACAACGAAACAATTACTCGTCCTGTTTCGCATACGTGCCTCGATCATATCGTTACAAACGATAAGTCAACTGCGGGAAAAATCAATTTCATATTTGAGGATTGGCCAGAGCTGGATCATCGTGTCTTCAAAATAAGCATCCAAGGCATAAGCGCACAAAAACAAAAACCTGTATACAAAACATTCCAACACTTGAACAAAGAACTCTTCAAATCACATCTGCAAAGGTCATTAGAAGTCCGGAGTCCCCTAAACCTAATGGAACTTACGAATATGATCACAGAGTCCAAACGTTACTCCATCGTCGAGAAAAAGCTTAGATGCCGCCAGCAGACATGGATAACAAAGCGAGTAATCGAAGCCAGTATTAAAAAGAGAAAAGCGTACATAAGCTTTAGAAGGAACATGGAAGATCGTGTGCTAAAAAACATGTACATACAAGCGAAAAAGGAATCAAAACGTCTTGTGAAGGAAGCTAAATTCTCTTACTTCGCTAAAAGGTTGGAGACAGCGGCAGATAACAATCATGAAATATGGAAGATAATAAATGAAGTAAAAGACAACTCTCCCCCCCGAATTTTAATACGGATTCGCAGTTTTCTCCAGGGACCCCTAATATTTTATCACAACCAGATGGAGCAGCAACTTTCTTGAACAACTTTTTCTCAACTGTGGGCGAAAAAATTACAAAAGAGCTTGGTGATGTCCCAACAAGTAGGCTAGATCACGCTAACATCTCACCCGATTCCATGTTTCATATTCATCCAACCAATAAAAACGAAGTTCTTAAGACTATTGAGGCAATGAAGAAAAATGCGGCTCCAGGTATTGATCAGATCACGATGGAGGAAATTGCGCTTGTAAAAAATGAAATAGCAGAACTCGTGGCTAATTATTTAAATGAGCATATCAGAAACGGAACGTTTCCTGAAGAGGGGAAGCTTGCAAAAATTGTACCTATATTCAAAGGAGGAGATCGATCGGACCCCAATAATTATCGCCCAATTGCACTCTTGACCGGATTTAGTAAGATATTTGAAAAAGTAATTAACTCTCGCTTAACATCCTTCATATCAGATAACTCTATCCTAAACTCCCGCCAATATGGCTTTCAGAAAAACAAGGGAACGTTTGACGCTCTACTCTCGGTAACGCGATTCATCAACGAGAGACTTGATGTAGGGGATTATGTTGTTGCCATTTTTGTGGATCTAAGGAAAGCGTTTGATACGGTCGATCATGACCTCTTACTTCGAAAACTAGAAGCATATGGTGTTCAAGGCACAGCAAATAAACTATTTCAAAATTACCTAAAAGGCAGACTGCAGAAAACAGCATTTAATAATGTTCTGAGTGACCCGGCACCAATGAAATCAGGTGTTCCACAAGGCTCAATACTTGGCCCAACCTTGTTCCTGCTATACACTAATAATTTAAATACATGCAGGCTAAGTGGTAATTACTTTTTATATGCTGATGATACAGTGCTTCTTTACTCGGGACGTGATAAAAATGACATCGGAGACGCTATCAACGAGGATCTAAATTCATATAATTTATGGTTGAAAGAGAATAAACTAGCGTTGAATATTTCAAAGACAAAATATATTATCTTTAAGCAAAAGAACAGGGAAGACATAGATGTTGATATAAAAATTAATGGTGAAAAGCTGCAAAGAGTGCTCGAACTTAAATATCTTGGCCTTACTATCGATCACCGTCTGACCTGGCTCCCGCATATAAATAACTTAAGGAGGCAATTAGCACCAATAATTGGATTGTTACGAAGATATGAGGAATTTCCAAAAAACATCAAGCATCTTGTTCTGAATGCCTTCGTACTGTCAAAAGTACATTACGGAGTGGTAATTTGGAGTCAGTCCTCAAAGCAACACCTAAATATAATTTCCAGGATATTAACCAAGGCGTATAAAAATATACATAATCTCCCAAGGCTCACACCAACAAACATAGTGTATCAATCATGTAACGCATTAACTTTTAACCAAATCATTAAAATGGAGAAAGCCAAGTTTATCTTCAAAAGTTTAAATCTCAGCTTGTCGTCACAAACACCATTTATTAAAGTCTCACAAAAGAATCAATACAGTACTAGGAACGCAAACCAATTTGTAATTCCTTTTGCAAGGACAGATCACCTGAAGAACGATGCTACAAATGACGCCCTTCGTATTTACAACTATCTTCCAGAATCAGTTAAAGAAGCGAATTCTCTTATGGTTTTCAAGAAAAGACTTAGGAACTATTTAATGAATAACGATTGAATCTCAGTGCAGAAACTTTCAACATAGCATCTTAGGTCAATTATTGATCCTATCTTTGAGATGCCTCGAGAAACACCTACTATTATTATAATATCAGTCCAGTAATTTCAACATAGCATCTTAGGGCATTGTTGACCCTATCGTCGATATGCTTGAAGAGACAGCTATTCTTTTAACTCAGAGTTTTTTTTTACTGCGTCGAATTTATAATTTTTTTTTTATCTCTGAGAGCTGATCACGATATGGACAAGACAAGATTAACCGGAGGACTTCACATATTTTTGTGTGCCCCCTTATACCGATGTGTTATACATTGCCTGGGTGGCACACCTGAGGAAACGACGAAATGTGAAGTGCAGATCGCACGAGCGTAGTGCGACGAAGAAAGTGTGATGGAGAGAGTGGAAGGGAATGGAGGTATAAAAAAAAAAAAAAGTTTGTTAGCTTCGTTACACCAATTTTTGTTTGTTTTTCGTTTTCAGAATTTAGTTTTATTGATGGTTGGTAGCAACAATAATGTTTCCAAACATAAAAAAAAGTTTTTGTAGTTTTTCCTTTTTTTTTTACTTGTCTACTAAATTTTTTCTTACGCATTTATTAAGGTTTATTATGATTTTCAATTTGAAAGAAAAAATCCTTCATTTGTATGATTTTTCTTCATAATTAAATTTCCAGACTATAACGAAAAGCTTGCTAAATAAGCTTTTGGTTATGTACTTTGCAATTACTATGTTAATATACGAGTACATATTAGTAGGGAATGAATTTTTCTTGATTCTGATTGGTATGTTTTCAGTTCGTATTTCGTTGGGAGTAGTTTTGTTAATCTGTACATAGGGAATTAGGGTTTGGTTAGTCGTAATGTCGATCAATATTTCCACGACCGCCCACAGTTGTTCGTATTCGTGGGCCAATAAGCTTGGAGCCGAAAGAAAGCTTTCTATCAAGATAGGTATTGGATTGAGTAGCTCGTGATTGTTCGATAATTACAGAACTTATTGTCTGGAGTTGGGTGGGAATTTGCTATCATTCAGTTTAATGAATATTGCTGTCCGAGACAGTCGCGTTACGCGATTATGGATAGACCAGTAAGAGCGAAAATGGATGGAAAACTTATGAGCACTTTTTTTCTTAACTTTTATTTATTTTAAGCTATTTGAATTGCCATAAGGGATAGTTTTAAAGATGATGAGGGTATGTAACCTTGCCTTTGAGGCTTGTTTTCTGTTTCTTCAAGTATTTTACACTAATTGAAACGAACGAACTGTAGGATATAATGGGGGTGTTGTTGGTGGGGTTGGTGGGTTTATTTTTTCACTGTTTTGGACTACTGGGTTAGTTTCTGTTACTGCTGGCCTGTTGAGATTAAGAGTAACATGGGAAGTAAGAGGTTTTTCTGTTTTGCTATCTTCTGAATGTGGGTTGAGTGCTTTAGATGGTTTACGACATCGATATATTACAGTGCTACAATGGAAGTAGAGAGTTTGGTTAGTTGGATGTGGGTTTGGCTAGTTTCCTTGATTTTGATCTGATCTAGCTTGGAATAGATTTCTGTAAGGGAACGAGTATTGCTTTGGAAGATTTTATCTTCATCCGTATGTGGGGCTAAATGTAATGATGCATTAGTATGTCTAACTGCAAGAGCTGAGAGGTCGAGGTTAAATAGGTTAGTATCGAATTCCGGGAAAAAAGGTGGATGTTGTATTACGAAATCTTGAGAACTTTCTGTTTGGTGCGGGATCAGAAGTTCATTTATTTGCAGGCTACAAGGCCGAGTAACGGTCAGGACCCCCTGACTACTAAGAAGATGCGTCATTACGTTGTTTTCACATTGCACGTGGATGGGTGTGGTAGTTAGGAGAAAATACAGCCAACTATTGGGCTTATTTAATTTAATAATGGCATTACGTGGAGATATATTTATACGAAGAGGTAGGGAAATTTTTTTGTGATATGGGTTATGTAGGAGTTTGATAATTTCATTTTCAGAAGGTGGATAGCGAATTATTGGGACATCCAATGGCATTACATACAAATCTCCGGGTTCGGGGTGTCTAAATTTTTTAAGACTTCGAGCATTTACCGAGGTGAATAAAAGGAACTGCTGTGTAGGAAAATGGCTTGCAATGTATGTGATATTGACATCAGGAACCAAAACATATGTTTTGTTTGTACGAATTGGAAAAGCATGAATTTGCTGTAGCTGCATCTTTGGTAGTTGAAATAAAGGTAATCCTATGACTATAACAAGTTTGTCCTTCATTCGATAACGTTGCAAGTTAGTTGACTGAAGTAAAATTTGCTCACAAAAACTAGGGCAAACATTTCCAGACTTAGTATAAACTTCTTGGAGCTTTTCCATGGATATTAGGAGGGGGTGTATTCTATTATTGTTAGTCGAGACTATAATGTCAATAAGTGTTCGCTGCTTAGTCTCTATTTCTATTATTTGAGCAAGCAGAATTGTAATTATCTGCGTTTTCCGTTCATTTACCAATAAAACATTGGTAACATTTTCGATATCCCTGATTTGCATAGCCAATTGTTGTTGTCTGTCCTTAACATGGGCTAAAGGTCTATGAAGCTCTTCCAAAGAGGTTTTAACTACACTAATTCTTTGTTTTTCTGGTTCAACTAGTTGTTCTTCATTTTTTTCCACACGTTGCAGTTTACTATATAGCTCATTTTCGTTCTCATTGTCCATTGTGCCGAAAAGATAGTGCATAGTACGACCAACTCCATCGAATAAGGACCGTTTAGATTTTCGGGGCATCCATGATTCATAAAGTGTACTAGAGCGGTACTTCAAATTCTTCACTAAAATGTGTATGTGTCTGTCCTGATCTTGGCATTCCGTGTTGTTGAAGGAACAAAGTAACTGCATCAGATGCTCTGCCCGCTCAGCAAGCGTTATTTGAGTTTTTATATCTCCCAAGTCCAATTCCATCACGATGCTCCAAGGAGCTATGATAGCATAAAAGGTCCCCTTTGGTTTCCAACAGAACCCCTGTATTATTTATTGGTGTGATCGTGAACGGAAGTGCTTCGATTCGTTTTTCCAAAATTGCCAACGTTACAAGGGTAACAATCCAAAAACCACCCATTGCTGTTTGATAAAGAAAAAGGGTAAATAAGAAAGAAATGATAAAATTGAAGGCGCTTATCTATTCATGAAAAAGTTTTAATCTATTGTTATGTATGTTGTTGTGTTTTTTCCCCATCGCAATCGTGGTGTTGACCGGTGAAGTAATTTTCTTAACGATATACGGGCCTTTCCATACCTGTACTAACTTGTGTTTCCTATTTTCATTTCTGAGCAATACCTTATCCCCTACATGAAAAGTTATTGGCCTAGCTTTTTGGTCGTAGTTTGCTTTAGATTTGGTTTTCCTGGAAAGTAAGTTTTTACGAGCTATTTCATACATTTTCTGGAGCTTAAATTTTAGAACATAGAAGTAATTCTCGTGGTTATATAAGGGAACAGGGTCCTTTTTGAGGTTAGATGGAATATCTGCTGTAAAACCAAACAAACAATCCATTGTAGTTAGTTTAGTACTGTCATGTTCACTGTGTTTATAGACGAATGCGGCAGTCCTCAAGAACTGATCCCAAACTTGCGGATTTTCATCCATGGCGGTCCGTAAATACTCAACCAAAGGTCGGTGAGCTCTTTCTAAACCCCCATTGGACTGAGGATGATAAGCAGTTGTCTGTAACTTCTTAATATGTAGTAGCTTACACAATTGCTTAAACAAATTACCCACAAAATTCGTCCCCTGGTCCGTAACGACATGTTTTGGGATTCTATATCTTGTTATTATTTCTTCATTAAAAAATTCGAGCTACTGTTTTAGCCTCTGCATTTGGCATTGCATACCTGTAAACAAATTTGGTCAGATTGTATTGAAAAGTGAGAACGTATTTATTTCCTGCTGAGGACTCAACTAAGGGGCCTAAGAGTCAAGGTAAACTTTATCGAATGGTTTATCAGCTATGTCTATAATCATTATTGGCATAGGATACTGGGGACTGTTCTTCATTGTTTGGCATTTTTTTGCACTTTTTTATGTAAGACTTGATATTCCTTAACATGTGTTTCCATCTAAAAACTCTTGTAAGTTTCCGGTATGTCTTCGAAACTCCCTGGTGACCCCCAAAAGGAGAGTCATGAAATTCATGGAGTGTGGCCTCAATCTCCTCAGGGGTATGTAACATGGTGTACCTATTCATTTCTGAGGTTACCTCCTGAGTCTCTTGAGATTGACTTGCTTCCTGGGGCAACTCATTATTCGTAGTACTTAATGTGTCAGGGTGGGTCACTGGGTCGAGGTGCTCTTGTCCCGGGGATTCCTCGAAAGTTGGTTCAGGTATGTCCTGTTGCACTCTTGCCTGTTTCTGCTGAGATCGTGTAGTAATATTACACTGATGTACCGTATCTTCAACTACAGGCTCCTCAACAAGGATTCTGCTGAGAGCGTCGGCGTTTGTGTTATATTTGCCGGGCTTATATTCTATACTGTAGTCGTACTCTGGAAGTTTGTGGTGAAACCTGATCAGGCGTGTGGTAGCGTCCTTAACGTTGAAGATTCCTTTCAAAGGTTTGTGATGAGTGTATACTGTGAACTTACGGCCTAGCAGGTAACAGCGGAAATTTTTGGCTGCCCAGACTATTGCTAATAGCTCCTTTTCAATAGTGGAGTAATTTTGTTCTGCTTTGTTTAACGTCCGACTGGCATAAGCTATTGGCTTGTCTTTTGCTATTTCACCTTGAGATAAAACTGCACCCAGAGCTTCATTACTGGCGTCAGTGGTAAGGTTGAAAGGTTCACTAAAATTGGGGTAGGCTAGTAGAGGTGGTTCAACCAACGCAGTCTTAAGAAGTTGAAACGCTTCTTGGCATTTGTCTATCCAATTATTTTTAACACCCTTCCTGAGCAGGTTTGTTAGTGGTTTGGCCACTTTTGAGAAGTTGGGTATGAATTTGCGATAGTAGTTCACCAGGCCTAGAAAAGACTGCAACCGTGTTTGGCTGGGGAAATTCTTGGACACAGCTGGTTTTGCTGGGGTCTGGACGGGCGCCAGCCTGGGAGCAGATATGTCCCAGATAAACTACCTCAGGACGCAGGAATTGGCACTTTTCCGGTTGTAGCTTTAAACTATTCTCCCTTAGTCGGTAGAATATTCTCCTAAATTTGTCAATGTGCTCGCGTAAGTTTTTCCCATAGACGACTATATCGTCTTAATATACAAAACAATCAAAGCCCTGAAGGCCTGTAAGGATGTAATTCATTAATCGCTGGAAAGTAGCAGGGGCCCCTTTTAATCCAAAAAGCATGCGCTTAAACTCGTAATGACCATATCTTGTGCTAAAAGCCTGGTGGTAGCCACTGGCTAAATCTAATGTGCTAAAATAGCATGAATACCCCAATTGATCCAAAATATCCTCGATGCGAGGCAGGGAGAAAGCGTCTCCAATAGTCTTGTCGTTTAGTTTCCTAAAGTCAACGACTACACGCCATTTCTTTTTTCCGTCGGCCCCTGCCTTTTTTGGTACCATCAACAGAGGGGAGTTCCAGGGGCTTTTGCTAGGCTGCACGATATCATTGTCCAGCATTTCTTTCACCTGTTCGTTAATGAGTTCTTTTTGTGGAGGAGCTAACCTGTACATTTTTTGAGTTATGGGGGCTTGATCGGCGATCAATGGTATTTCATGCTGGATAGCGTTCGTGTGTGTGAGTTTATCTCCTGATAAGAAGAAAACATCGTTAAATTCTTGACATAGTTGCGTAATAGCCATTTTTTCTTCAGGATTCAGATGTTCGTAGAGCATTAATTCATTCTCCAGTCTAACATTTCTTTGTGTGCTGGCAAATTCTGTTTTATTTGCCAGGGGTTGCTAAAGGCTGCTGTAATTGAGTTCAGTTGGACTATAAATTAGTCCTAGTTTTTCTGTTCGAACCTGTGAATTACTATTGTTGGCTGTAGGGTAGCCTGCTAACTTTTCCTCTTCAGCTTTCAGCTCTTTGATAGTGTATTGGGTGGCCGCTTCTAGAGTAAGATCCACATGTGTCATGATAATAGGTATACTAGTAGTGTTAAGTACTCCGATTAATACTCGGGATGGGTTCAGTAGAGAATCAGCTATGAAAACTCCATCACGAATTTCCTGCGAATGACAGATCATTTCCTGCGGCAATTTTAGGGGCACTTCCACTATCTGCTGGGTACGGCGGTACAAGGTGACAGCCTTTTCCAAAGTAATCATGTACCTCCCACCTTCCTTACCTTTACTGGTCGAGCCTATCTTTTGGCTTTGATGACTGTGAATGGGTAACTCGAGCGTCACGCCTGCTTGCTCCTTACTAAGGTCTGAGTCTGCGTTATTCGACGCTCCCTTGTAACTCTGCTCTAGATGGTTCCCATTCAAAGGGAGGGTTAATGGGAGGGAAAACTCTCTGAGGTTGATTTCCGTGCGAGGAAATCTGAGAGTTTGAGTGGGACCCGCCACGTTGCAGTTTTTAGCTAGAAAATCATTGCCTAACAATCCATCATCAGTGACTCCGGGTATTTCATCTACCACTTGAAAGTTATAGAAAAAAAGAGTGGGGAGGCTAAATTTTCCGACTATAAGCCCAAGAGTTCTCCCCCGTCCAAACGGACACTGAAGTGCTACCTTTTGACGTGGATCTATGTTGCTTGGTTTGATAGCAGATTTTTTGATCAGACTTACTTCTGCACCAGTGTCTATGGTCAGAGTAGTTGTAGGTTTTATTCCTATATCTTGGGGTAGAGTGGCAGAAAACAGTTTAGTTCCGCCGATATTAGTGCCCAATTTAATTCTAATTAGAGTCGAGTCGGGGATTTTCGACTCGACTTTTTGGCGTTCCCAAGTTAGTACTTTCCCATTTCGTTTTTTGGCGGCAGTCCTCCACTTGATGGCCTTGGCGACCACAGAAATCACAAATTACTGACGTGCAATACCCCTGGAGATTACCCTCTTGTTTAATTGTGGCTCGCTGGGCCCTGCAGTCTCTGAGATCATGACCGTCCTGCTCGCAAGTAGGACAAAAAGGGGTGTTTTTACGCTTTAAACACTCGGAGCAAGTATGCCCAAGTTTACGACAGAAGTTGCAAGTTATCTGGTGTTGTTTTTTGCGCTCTTGCACATGCGCTGGGATGCTTTCTTCATTCTCATTCCAAGGCTGGAACGATGGTGCGAGGGGGTTGGGTGATAAGGTGGTTTGACTCATTGGATAGCTGAAACTAAGTTCCTGGGGAGTCCACTGAACATGGGCAGCCCCTTGCTGCATTTTCTCCATGTTCAAAGCCTTAAGTATGAGTTCCTCAAATGTTAGCTTATCCAATGGCAGCAAATACTGGCGTAGGTGAGGGTCCGTGACTCCCCCTTTTAGGGATTTTATAGCAAAATCCTCCAATTGCTGACTTAAAACCTTTACTGCCTCCTTTCCATACTTGATATTGGCCGCTTCCTGGCTACGCTTCAACAGTTGTCGCATACGTGAGGGGTAGGCACTAAGCGTTTCAGTAGGGAACTGCTTGCCTGTGGCTAGCCCGATAACTAACTCCTGATAAGTTTCCCGGGGTAGATACAATCGGTTTAGAAGGTCTTCAGCAGCATTGAGTGTTGTGGGGCAGCTAGAGGAAATCAACTGGTAGGCTCCACCATGCAGCCTGGTTGGGAAGATTTGCATTAACGCTGATTGCTCCAATTTGTTTAAACATTGCCAGACTTGTTTGCTGCATCCTAAAAATGTTTGTTACCCGTACACTGTGGTAGAGCTTGGGGCTCCTGAGAACAAGGGAATCATTTGCGCCATTAGTTTGGCTACTTTCATGTAGTCTGCTGTTTCGCTGGATGTCCCTCCTACCATGGAGTCGTTAGTGACAAATGATGTATCACCTAGTTCAAGAGAAATTTTCCAGTCTTTGGAAGTTATTAATTGGTCAACTGATTGCGATGGGCTGTCTGAGCTTGGTGCCTGGCTATGTGAGGTTCCTCTGAACTGTTCAATTTCTCTCTGAAAATCTTCTGTGTACTGTCGAAATTCACTGATGAGCTCCAATCGTCGAGTATGGATTTCCTCTACAGTGTCGGTCAGGGTCTGATATGACGTCAGTTCTTGGGAATCTCGCAGAACCTGGGCTGTGGTTACTTGGTTAGTAGCCTCTGACGATTCGGACTTACTTCTTTGCGTTTTAAGTATTCTTCCGCTCCGTAAAATGACCCCGCCGGGTTTACTTGCAGGCGTAGAATGGTGAAAAATGTCCTCCGCGCTGAAGGGTTTGTCGGTCATAAGTTAATCCTGGAGTGTTAACACTTTCTTATTATTCGACCCGCGGGTATTTGTCGTTTTCACTGAATGTTTTTTTTTTTGTGTTCTAAATGTTCACTTTCCACTCGAAATTTTTCACTAAATTGTAAAGTTCACTTTCTGCTTGTTTACTTGTCTCGCTTAGTTTGAGGTTTATATCTGCGTACCACTGTAATTCAAATTTTTATAAGTACGTGAATTGGAGATAGCGTGATTTTACACTGTATTGAAGTGTATTTAGCAAAACAAAAAAAAATAGATATTCCAAGCAATGAATGTTTCAAACCTCGTTCCCAGGTACCAAAAGTTTGGCTCAGATATCGGCTGATGTTCCCATCAATTAGAATGCTATACAGTCTCTGACCGTAATCTCAGCAGAACCGATATCCTACCGGCTGCGCCAATTTTGTTAGGACTATTACGGAGGCCTGGCCGTCCTGGGGCAAGTTTCGCTGGACGTAGCACCAAAATACCCACTTGTATTTATTTGGTGCGTACGCGTATCCACTCGCTTGCTCTGGAATACCTGTAAGCTACACTCAACTCCACTTTAAAGTTTTCCCGATGAAACACACGTTTCCTCCATCAAATACATTTATTCATCCAACAACTACAATTTCTAATTTGAACTTTTTTACGGCGTTGCTCTGCCTTGAAATCCGACTCCAACGCTTTGATTTCTGCTCGAAATGCCTCCCGCTCCACTTTGGTCACCGCAAGACGTGCCAACCGGCGCAGATCACTGCTCGTGCGGTGGAACTCAACAATGCGCCCACCTCTTGGCCGCTTTTCTTCCGGCGCGTCGACCGTCGTATTGAGCGGCTTGATTAAGTGTGCCCGGTACTCGTCGATTGTGTTTGGTCTCGGACCCGCTCCGGGCGTCGCAGCAATTGCTTCCTCAAACGACGGACGGGGTTGTGTCATCATCAGAGGCTGCTGGTGGTGGTTGTCCAGTCGCCGCCCACGTATGTCGATTGTGGCGGTTGCTGGTGGTGCGAGCTGGTAAATTCGTTGCGGATGGTGATTTGGCCCAATTGTTACGTCCACACGATGCTAATGTGTGGTGCCGGTGGGTCTGCTGGCGATGCGTGACGGTCGTGGTGGCTGCTGGCGATGCGAGCTAGTAAATTCGTTGCGGATGGCGATTTGGCGCGAATTGCTATGTCCGCGCTATCGCTGGATCGGTATCCCGTTAATTTGCTCGTCCCTGGGCGAAATGCCTTAGGGAAACAACTGGTCGGGCAAATGCCTTGAGCAGGGCAAGTAACGCTGTTGGGCTGCAAAATAGCTGGCTGATGCGCGTAGGGCGATTTCCGTCCGGCTACCTGGATCCTGGCTGGTACTCTCTTGAATTTGTCAGCCTCGGGCTAAATGCCTTGAGACGATTCTACTCGGGCAAAGGCCTTGAGTAGGACAAGCGTAGTATCGAGAGTGTTTGGTTTGTTGATGGCCATGAATATTTATACAAAAATAATGCTTACCTCCAGTTTACCTTCGTTCTCATTCATTTGCATTACATATTGGGTGCATTTACCTCTTTGCTTAGTCAACTAAAATAACGATTAATTAATAGTAAATTAGGTCAGTGGATTGTTATGGGATATTTTCACCTGGCCATCTATCGGTGACTAACAACAATGCTTAAGCTTTTCGAGAAGTGATTTCCTATGTGTATTATTTCCATTTACCACAGATTTGTGGGTTTGTCAATGCCAAGCTAAGTGGGCAAGCACGAAGTATATGGCATACTCACGCATACACTTACTTCTCAAGCCTTTGCGCATGATGCAGTATACCTACGCGAATCAATGTGTAAAGCGTTAGTAATGCTCGAGACATTGGCCGAGCCTAATGTCTTGAGGTTGGTGCGGTTCACCACAACAGCCAGCTACTAGTTAAACTCTTAATTTTACTAATCTTAAAATCTTAGCTTTCATTTTAGGAATATGTAAGGAGAAAGGTCTTCAAAAAAGAAAGAACAATACAAAATTATGAGGAAAAAAAAATGATCGGATAGAGTATACCAGGTTACAAAAAAAATTAAAAAGTACAAAAACAAACTGAGGAAGTTAAATGTGATATGCACATCCCTTAAGTGAGCCAAAAATTTGATCTAACGAAATTTCTTCCAAGAATACGCCTCTTTAATCTAATATTCGTACCTAGTCGTCATGGTGTTAACTTACTCCAGTAAACCCAATACCGATAAGCCTAATCACTTAACCTTAACTGGTCAGGAAAAAAAACGTATACTCCTCTAAAATTACTATCAATTCAGCGTGAAACCCTTACAGTGGATTAAACTTAACTTAATAAGCAAATTTTGCCTACATATGCTAATGCTAATGTACAGGTTCTTATATTTCTATTCAAGTAACAAACGAACAAACAGTAAGCCTCTATTCCTTCTCTTTTAATCTGACCAACTAGCAGTTTTCTTCCGTAAGAAAACAAAAACAGGGAAGATACCAAAATAACAGAAACTAAAAGGTAGAGAAACATCTCCAAAATATAAGCCACCTTAACCAAAGATTAAGGGGACAAAGAAATAAAAAAATTAGGAGGAAACTAAAAGCAGGGACGAAACGATATTATTAGGTAATGAAATGATTGATTATTCATTGCAAATTACTTTTCTAATTGGCACGGACACGCTCAATAACCAGCTGGCTTCCGTCTTCTCGGACGCATCGCTGAAAACTAGCAACGAGCTCTGAATGGAAGTGAAAGCGGCTATTAAGACGCTAGCAGAACACACAATCGGATATCAAAAGAAATATTTGGTTCGATGATGAGCGCCAGAATGCGTTTGACAAAAAAAAAATCAGGCGTACAAGGAATAGGTAGGTAGGAAAGCCAGGACAATGAGAGAACAACATGAAAATCTCAGAAGAAAAACGAATAAGATAATTCGAATTAAGAAAAGAAATTACTATAATGACGAATTAAGAAGCAACGATGTCTTGTGTTGTTGCTTGATAGAATAACATAAGGCAAGCATACAAAGTAGAGAAAAGTCTTTAAGGTGGTAATTAGTTTAAAACCACACTCTGTCATGATGACATCGGCAATATTCTCAATGCATGATTAAGGAAAGATGGGCATCACATTTCAAGAACCTCCTTAATCCTCCGCACATTTCCAGAAGTTTGTTTCATCATCAAAGCCCAAAAGAATAATAAACAAGTTGGGTAGAAAGACCTACGCTCATGTCAGAAGGGTTTTGTACTCAACCTACAAAATGGAGTCACCAGTAACGAATAAAATCAAGAAACATGTCAAAGAGATTTGCTCGTTTAAAAGAAAATCCATTGTTTCTCCAATTGCAACTATCAAAAATCACTCAAATAATGAAATCTCAAAAGCATTTATGCCATAAATCTTATCCAGTGGCTCATTCGATGGAAAGTCCGTAAAATCCCAAAATAATGTGTTATTGTTGTTGTAATTGGAGAAATTTCAGATGGCTATAACTTCCGTGAATATGATACAAATTTCTTCAAACTTACATTACAGATCTTTTGTAAAGCTACTTAAATAATTCGTTTTATTGGGTTTAAAGGCATCTATATGATTTTATTAGAAAAAATGTGAAATTTTAAGATCATACTATTATTAACAAAGTTGAACGAATTTTTACATTCTGAGGTATTTGTTATTGTTGTACCCATAAATACCGCCTTTGATAATTTTTAGGTAAATTTCTCGAGAGAAATTTACCTATTGCGAAGAGCATCCTATATATATATATATATATATATATATATATATATATATATATATATATATATATATATATATATATATATATATATATATATATATATATATATATATATATATATATATATATTTATATATATATATATATATATATATATATTTATATATATATATATATATATATATATATATAGATATAGATATATATGGATATATATATATAGATATATATATATATATATATATATATATATATACATATATATATATACATATACAGTATATATTTCTTACAACGACGTTGAAGGGACCAGTGAAATTCCGTCGTTATAACCGTAGATCGCTATATCCAAACATAATAATAATACTCAAATATACTCTTTATTTATGATAGAAATGAGAAAGTTAATTGAATACAACAGAAATGATACATACTAAAGAATGGACACAACAACTTAACTTAGCCAGATTTAATTTTAAGAAAAAAAATCGGTGATCATTGTTTGTTTTTGTGATTTTCGGTTTTCTAAAAAGTGTTGTTCAATTACTTTCTCCAAATGTAGTAAAGCGAAATATGTTATAGCCTCTTTTAAATCCTCATTAAATGTAAAAAAATGTTGTACCGTTTGAATCGCTGAAAAAGCATCTTTAGAGGTAGGTGGTTGGAAATCGATAGTTGGATTCATTTCCTCTTCGTCGTTATTTATACCCGACTCCAAATCTTGATTTGAGATAGCTAAAATTTCCTCTACCGTCATGTCCTCCGCCGTTTCAAGTTCTTCATCAATGCTTGGAAAATGTTCCCAACATTCTTGTGATGCCAAGTCATCTACAGCCAAAGCGCAGACCCATTGAGCCAAAGATAGATTATCCTCAACTTCATTTTGATCGTTTTGTAGCCGTCGCCATTCCGCTAAGGGTAGGGAATCATCTTGCTCAAAAGAGTTTTCTGTTGCGTTTAAATAAAATCCTGCATGTGCAAAACAATTGGTTATTGTGCGTTGAGAAACACGATCCCAAGCTTTTGAAATCAGAAAAATGGCTTCAAGGATATGCATTTTTTTAGGCACACCATTTTCGTCGATGTCTTTTAAAAGTTTCATAATTTGAACTTTTCTAAAATGTGTTTTCAGTGACTTGATTACGCCTTGATCCAATGGTTGGAGAACTGCCGTAGTATTTGGAGGAAGAAAGACTAATTTTATTGCTTTTAAGTTTTGAATATTCGGGTAAGCGGGACAGTTGTCTAAGAGCAATAAAATTTTCTTTTTTTGTCGAATCAGCTTACTGTCCCATCGCAAAATAATTTTTTCAAATAAGGCTGATGTCATCCAGGCTCTTGGGTTATTTTCATATTCGACAGGTAGTGATTTAACATTTTTAAAACATCGAGGCCGTTTAGCTTTGCCAATAACCACTAGTTTTAATTTTTCCGAGCCAGTCATATTTGCTGTTACAAGAACAGTCACTCTTTCTTTACAAAGTTTACCTCCGACACACTTTTCTCCTTTAAACTTCATTGTTTTATCAGGCATCATTCTAAAAAACAAACCGGTTTCATCTGTGTTGAATATTTCTTCGTCTTTATATCCTTTTCTTAAATTTGGCCATACTGTTGTTAACCAATCGTTACACATCCCTTCCGGTACATCTGCCGCTTCTCCACTTATTTTGCCAAAAATAATGTTGTGCCTTTTTCTAAACCTTTGGATCCATCCCACTGTGCATTTAAAATCTTTTAATCCAAGTTTTCTTGCAAAATCGTCCGCTTTTGCTTGCAAAATAGGACCGCTGATGGGAATATTGCGACTTCTTTGAATTTTGAACCATTCAAATAAAGCGTCGTTTACTCTAGATTGTTTACAAGACCTAACCTTTTTTAATTTTAATGATTTAGAGCTATTTTCATATACACTCTGTATTTTATCGCGATTTTTCCACATCGTGGAAATTGTTGAATGTGCCACCTAAGATGAAATAACATGCATATACAGTGTTTTTACTAACTGCATATTTATTTAGAACTTACATCAAATTCTTTGGCAATGCAGAAATTTGACTCTCCAGCTTCCAGACGCCAAATAATTGCTGCTTTTTCAGCGATTGTGAACGCCTTTCTTTTTGCCATGTCGACCTTCGTTAAGCTGTTTAAATATTGGACCTTTTATAGGAAACTAAGAAATCAACTTCCACTAAACAAAACACTGAACTGACTGTTTATGTTCTGTCGCGTTTGTTTTCATACCCCGGTGATTCCCCTTATTCGATAATTCCTTTGAGTAATCTTACTGTATTCGTGAGTCCGTCGTTATAAGGCTCAAATTTAACCAGTTCATCTTTCAATTTCCCGTCGCTATATTAGTTTCGTCGTTATATCCGATGTCGTTATAAACGACAGTTCTTACATACAAAAGTGCTTTTCCCGGCCGGGACTTTTGAAATTCGTCGTAAAAGCCGATATGTCGTTATATCCGATGTCGTTATAAACGATATATACTGTATATATATATATATATATATATATATATATATATATATATATATATATATATATATATATATATATATATATATATATATACATATATATATATATATACATGGGATATAACGAAATTTGTGACCACGCTAGAGGCTGCAATTTTGCTTCGATTTTCACCAAATTTTCAGGAAAGGTGTATTGGTAATTATCTCGGTTAAGTTCGTGAACCAGCTATTGATGTATGTGATGAATCTCACAATAAAAAATCCAAAGTCGGTACAGCAGAAACGAAATGGCGGCCGCTCAAAGGTCGAAAAACGTGAAAAATTTTGTTGTTGTAATAGTGGTCAAAGCTTTCAACAGATTTTGATGAAATTCTGCAGTTAGATAGTAATTATAAGTATCTAAGGAATTACGTTAAAAACCTGAAGGTCAAGCGGCAAAAAACAAAATGGCGGCCAGTTGAAGGTCAAAATTTCACAGGCTTTTAAAAGTCGCGATTTTGATCCGACATATATGAAACTTGGTTTCAAGATAGAAATTACTTAGAGCTACAGTTTTTGATATTTTGGTGATCATGCATTTGCAAATTTCAAAATGGCGGCCGTTTAAATATGCGTTTTTTTCATATTTTTGTGGCCCTCTAGCGGTCACATTTTCCAACGGATTTTGATGAAACTTGAGATTATGAATCTCTGTACTATGTTCTTGTATTTCGCAGGAAATTATTAAAATTGAATGAAAAATAAAAAAGTCGAAAATTTAAAGCCTAATATTTTTAGCTGCTTCTTTAAAAATTGAATTATTTTGCCCTGTCTAGAGTGAAACTCCTATTTGAATGAGATAGTACATTGATTGATGAGGTCCTAGCATACAAAGATTTAAAATAATCCAAAATCAAATGCATGCATTCAAAATGGCGGCCCCCAAAGGTCTGAAGGCAAGCGCAATTCGCTATTTTAGTGCCAACTGAAATAATGAATATTTTTCATGGAATCGTTTTAAATGACTTTACTTGAAAGAACTTATAAACCAGATCATTTTTAAGTTATTGTAAAATATTTTTAACAATACCCTAAAAAATTATAAAATCGCGACTTGTCTGTCTGTCCGTCCGTCCGCCCGTTTGTTCGTGCGTCATAACAAGTTTTCTCGCAAACCACATGGGCTAGAATGAGGAAATTTTCTACGTAGGTCAAAAGTGGTGCCTCTTGAAATTTGTAGTGCAAGAAAATATTTTAAGGTATTTAAGGGGGGTCTCCCCATACAGGCGGGTCTCCCCGTACAGGGGTTGGATAACAATTTTTTTTATTTCTGTAGCCCTCTAGCAGCCAAGATTCTCAACAGATTCCGTTGAAACTTGAAATTATAAGTTATTAAGGCAAGTTAATTTTTTAATTCAATTATGCAAATCGAATGACAAATTAAAAAGTCGAAAATTTACAGCTTAATATTTTTAGCAGCCGATTTCAATAAAAATCGAAATGACGGCCCTCATAGTTCAGAAAACAAGTTGGGTAAACAGACCTACGCTCATGTCAGAAGGGTTTTGTATTCAATTTACAAAATGCAGTCACCAGATCGAATCAAATCAAGAAACATGTCAAAGACGATTTTATTGGAGAAAATATGAAATACGAGGATCATACTATTATTAACAAAGTTTAACGAATTTCAGCTTCTGAGGTTTTTGTTATTGTTATACTCATAAACATCTCCCTTGATAATTATTTCTGATGTCCATCCGCGACGGAGGAAACACATTTTTCATGTAGTTCCCCCCTGTGCCCCCACTGATGCATAAACTGACAGTTTAACAACTGTTTTGAAAAGCTCCCATGAAAACTTTCATTTCATACTCATACCGACTACGTTTGATAAATTTTTTTTCAGGGGCCACTCTCCTGTACTGTTATCATCGATTAATGGCCAATTTTTTCGAATCCTAGAATGGTTATAAAACTCTTTTGCTAGGAGCTCTCTCCCACCTCCTTGACTTGTTTCACTTATGAGCATTAATTGTAGGTATTCATCTTCAGTCGTTAATTAAATTGAATCAAGTGTTCAAAGCATGCACCTTAAACGTTGAAGTTGGGAAAAAATAACAGGTATTCATCTTCAGTCGTTAATTAAATTGAATCAAGTGTTCAAAGCATGCACCTTAAACGTTGAAGTTGGGAAAAAATAACTCAAAATTATTCAATCTTCGCATTTAAAATAGCCACCATTTTGTTTTACGATTACTAATACCACTAGCTGAACCGATTCTCAAAGATATTCATGACACCTATCATTCCTGAAATTTTCATGCAAATCCTAGCAAAACTGTAGTGTCTGAGTCGGTAAAAAGCGGATGTTGTTCCATAGCCATATGTTGCCATAGTAATAAATGCAGCGCATATTGTTCCATAGTAATACAGGAAAATTCAAACCACTATAACTTCGCTATATATAATTCAATCTTTATGAAACTTTCAGGATAGATCAATCTTATAAATAGACATCTATGCACTGAATTTCATTGAATTTAAGGGTACCGTTAAGATTTTATTCAAGAAAACATAAAATCGATAAATCATACTATTACTAACAAAGTTGAGTGAATTGCGACTTCTCACGTATTTGTTGTTGTTGTACTCACTAAGGCCTACATTCCTGATTTTTTTCAGATTTTTCGGATCACAGGTGTCCAATCACGAGGGGGGGGGGGGACACACATTTTTCGTGTATTTCCCCTCCCTGTGCGCCCCTCGAAGCAAATTTTACCAAACTAAGACCTGTTTTGAAAAGTTCTCATCAAGACCTTTCATTTGATACCCATATCGGCTACCTTCAATGAAATTTTTTTTTTGGGGGGTCACTCTCCTATATGGGGAGACCCCCCTTAAATACCTTATAAAATTTTTTTGTAGTTGAACTTTGAAGAGATCACCACTTTACACCTACACACAAAATTTGATGTTTCTAGCTTAAGTAGTTTCCAAGAAAAACTGCTGTGACACACGGACGGACGGACGGACGGACAGACGGACAGACTGGTCGCGAAACTAGTAGGGTTTTGTAAAATTATTTTACAAAACCCTAAAAATTGAAAATGTATATATTAATGGCAATGCAAGTGCTGATTAAACTTTTATGGAAATCTTTTGAAATTAACTATTCGAGCTATTTAAGCCTTTGTGTGGTTACCACTGTGAACTGTGTAAACAGAAAATGCGAGAAGGTCCAAACCGGTATTTGTATGTTTACAACAATTTATGATCCGCCGATTTTCAATATGTATTCCATACGCGTGCAACTCAATTTAATTAGCAAAATATTTGCACCCCGATAAAAGGTCTCTAAAAACGAACGGAGCCAGATTTTTTTTATGTGAATAAATACCCATGTGGTACTACGAAAATTGCAGAAAGAAGTTTAGTAGTAGGCAAGCCAAATTCTTTTTCGAAACTTTACGCTACATACGAGAAATTTACCTTTCCGGCTGGTGCTGCCAACGGGGATTTTTTCAGATTTTTTAGATCTCTGGTGAAACAGATATTTCGTGTATTTCTCCGATTGTGCCCCCACTGAAGCAAAAACTGTCAGCTTAAGAACTCCTTTGAAAAGCTATCATAAAGAACTTTCATTCGATACTCATATCGGCCACGTTTGATGAATTTTTTTTCAGGGCCACTCCCCTGTACTGTTATCATCGATTCATGGCCTATTTTTTTCGAGCTCTAGAATGGTTACAAAGTCCTTTTGTTAGGAGCTCTCTCCTGCCTGCTCGATTTATTTCACGTATGAGTATTAATTGTAGGTACTCATGTTCAGTTATTCATTCAATTGAATCAAGTGATAAAAGCATGCACATTAAACGTTGATGTTGGGGAAAGTAACTCAAAATTATTCAATCTTCTCATTTAGAACAGCCACTTTTTCGTTTCTCGATTACTGATACCACTAGCTGAACGAATTCTCAAAGATATTCATGATATCTATCATTTCGAACATTTTCATGCAAATCCTAGCAAACCAGTAGTGTCTGAGTCGGTAAAAAGTGTATATTGTTCGATAGCCATATGTTTCCATAGTAATACAGCGCATATTGTTCCATAGTAATACAGGAAAATTCAAACCGCTATAATTTCGTTGAATAACATTTGATCTTTGTGAAACTTACAGGACAGGTCATTCTTATCAATAGTCATCTGAGTACTGAATTTTATTGAATTGAAGGATACAATTAAGATTTTACTCAAGAAAAAGTAAAATCGATAAATCATACTATTACTAACAAAGTTGAGTGAATTTAGACTTTCCAGGTATTTCACTCATAAAGACCTACATCCATGATTTTTCCCGGATTTTTCGGATGAAAAGTGTTCAATCGCGAGGGGGTAAGTGAACAGTTCGTACATTTCCCCTTCCACTGCCCTCCACGTTATGGGTAACACAATTTGAAGACTTGTTTTGAAAAGATCTCATTAAGACGTTTCCAATGACTACTTGACTACCAATGGTGAAACTTTTTTTTAAAGGATCACCTACCTCCCTATATGGGGGGACCCCCTTAAACCCCTTTGAAAAATTTTTTCACCCCAAAACTTTCAAGAAGTCACCACTTCTGACCTTTCCACAAAGTTTATGGCTGCAGCTTCTATAGTTTCGGAGAAAAAGTGCTGGGACATACAGACGGGTGGACGGACGAATAGACGGACAAAGGGTGTGATTGCAATAGGGTTTTGTATTTTAGTACAATACCCTTAAAATCGTATATGATTGTTGTAAATGGAGGAAATTCAAATAGCTATAACGTCGGTAAATTTTATTGAAATTTATGGAATAAAATGACATTTTAAAGAACTACTTAAATGGCTGATTTCATATCATTTAATGATACTGATATACGAGTAGTTTTACTGACAGAAATGTTAAATACTACCACTATCAGTAAAGTTCAACGAATTTCAGCCTCTAAGTGATTTGTTATTGGAATTAGTTCCATGATTTTTAGGGTTTTCTGAAAGAAATTTCGCAAGAACTTACTAGGTTCTCGTCCTGTCTGTCCATCTGTCCACCCGTCCGTCTTTCCATCTGTCTGTTCGTCCACCCATCTGTTCGTCTATATTTGTGTAAAAAGAAATTTCTTCCGAAACCATAGAACTTTGTTAAAAGGCCAGAAGTGGTGGTCTCTCCAAAGTTTAGGTCTCATTAAATATATCAAAATTGTTTAAGGTGGCCCCCTTATAAGGAAGTGCCCCTTAACAAATTTTTTCATTAAATGTAGTTAAATCATATCAAATGAAAGGTCTTAGCACTTTCAGAATCATAAAAATAAGTAATTTTATGCATCTGTCGTCCAGGGGAGGGAGGGGAGGGGAGGGCAAAATGCACCCACAATATTTGTGTCCCCTCCCTACATGATTGCACACCTTTGAGTCGAAAATCCGAAAAAAATCACGAAAGTAGGTCTTTATGAGTCCAAGGGCAACAAATACCTCAGAAAACGAAATCCACTCAACTTTGTTAATAATGGTATGATTTGTACATTTAACATTTTCGCCCAAAAATCGAAAGGGTACCCTTAAACTTCTTAAATCAAATTATAACTGAGTTACCACAATTTCAATTGTATGCAGTTGCAAAACAAGAACACAGAACACATGTTGATAGTTCATATACGAGTATGTATACATTTCAAACCGACGAAGACACTCTTATTTTATTCAAATTTACATGAATATTTAATATTTACTTGAATATGTTAAATGAGCTGAGCATTCAGAAAAATGATTTAACATGAAACAAAATCGTGGCTGTTATGTGCTTATGAACAAAACTCTGCATCTTCCGGATGAATTTGAAAGATTTTTAGGGTATTGTAAAACCATTTTACAATACCCTACTAAAATCGGGTATTGTCTGTCCGTCTGTCCGTCCGTCCGTCCGTCCTTCCATGTGTCACACCACTTTTTCTCGCAAACTACATAAGCTAGAAACATGAAATTTTGTAAGTAGGTGCGAAGTGACGCCCTCTTCAAAGTTCCAACACGAAAAAAATTTATAGGTCTTTAAGGGGTTGCCCCTGAAAAAAAATTTTTCATCACATGTAGGCAATATGGGTATCAAATGAAAGGTCTTGCGGTGGAACTTTCTCGTTTTTAATATTATATAAATTTAATATAAATATTAATTAATCTAGTTTAGTATTGTTGAATTTAAAAACAGCATTAATTCAGTTGAATATTTTTTTTTTATTGCAAAAAGGAGTAATCTTAGGAAATATTTTTCTTGACATTCAAATTTTTATAAAATAAAAATTTAGTTAGAAATGAAATGCATTAGTAGATAGAATTCAAAACTGTTTACAATTAATTAAGATTTGTCATATAAGACTTTATTCATTGTTAACTTAAAATAAATAATTATTGAAAAACAAGAGAATAACATACTTTCTTATTTGTAGTAATAAGAAGAAATACCAGAGATGAACATATAAGAACATATATGTAGTGAAAATACACGCCACATCTGGTGACCTACGAAATTCGAAATCGATTCACGACGTCCGCAACTATAATTGATAAGCTGGCTACGTTATCGAAGCAATTCCTTGACGAGGAGATTCAACTGAACACAACCGAACACGATCCATACGAAGACAGTCTTGCGAGTTTGAAACTGACAAAATTGAAAAAGGACCAAGAAGTTATTCCGTGTGCTACCACTGAAAATCAAGAAGATCGACAATTGACATAAGGAATCGAGGAGCAATTAACAAACAAAAAATCGAGAAGTAATTAACTACCATCTGTGGCTTCAAAGGTTCTGTCAACTTTTTCAAAGGTGATTAAAGATTATTCACCAACCAGCCAGCATCTTGAAGATAGTAATGTTTTGAACGCCGATCCCCAAGTGAATGCGACATTCGATCATTTTTATGCCCCGGAACAACACGAGAGCTGCAGCACACCTGCATTACCGGAGCAGCCACTAGAACCACTAAAGTTTTATTCGCCTACGGAAATACCGTCACTTCCAACTGCACCAAGCTTACAAAATACGAATCAAAATACGAATCAAAATACATATCGTTTATGTTCTAATATTCATTCAAAGCAACCTTTTTGAGGTAATTTTAACGGAACCCCAATTATTGGTGGATCATTTATCTTTAATTCAAATATTATATAATCCTGCGGCAGGAGGGATATATCCGCCAGAGGGCACCTCAAACCCTTAGGGATTAATTGAAATTTATATTGATATCAATTGATAATAGCGTGAGTGAATTTTAAATACATAATTTTGTTGTTCTTCACCATGTCGGTCAATAATGAGGAATTTTTGGATGCTATCCCTAATTTAAGCGCAGTTGCAATTAAATTACCTCCTTTTTGGAAGGAATTCCCTGACATTTGGTTTAAGAAAACCGAAGCTCAATTTGCTCTGGCGGGTATTACCTCAGAGCAAACAAAATTTTATCATATATTAGTAGCTCTTGATGCAGATGCAATCCGTAACGTGTCAGATATTGTCAGTAACCCTCCTTGCACAAACCCTTATACAGCCTTAAAGGAAGCATTAATTTCTAGGTTATCTGCAAGTGAGAGTTCAAAATTTAATAATTTATTAACGAATCTTACATTGGGAGATCGTTTTCCATCACAACTGCTCAGGGAAATGCAACAGCTTGGAGGGGAAAAAGTAGGAAAAGACTTGCTCAGGAACATCTGGTTACAACGATTGCCAGAAAATATGCAAGCAATTTTAACATGTAATCTTTCAAGTTCCCCTAACGGATCTGGCTGCGTGTGCAGATAAAATTTACGAAGTATCAAATAAACCAGCATTGCTTTCTCTATCAAGCAACACAAGTGAAGAGTCAACATTACAGAAGCAGGTTTCTGAACTAACTCTCCAAGTTGCTGAATTGTCACGAGCATTCAATAATATGAGTGGATTTAGTAGAAGCCCAAACAGATTTAGAGGATTTCGCTCTCATTCTCCATCAAGTAAACGACCTGAAGGACAGGGATTTTGCTGGTATCATTTTAAATTTGGTACTAGAGCATACAAGTGCATTGAACCATGCACTTTCAAAAAGAAAAATTCATTCGATTTTAAGGAAAATTCAAAAAACTAGATAAAATTAAATTTCCGACGGTAAATTTAAGTAGTATTGCTTCAAGCCGTCTTTTACTTTATGATCATTCCACAAAAAAGAAATTTTTAATCGATACTGGTGCAGAAATTTCAGTTGTTCCAAAACCAAAATATCGTCATCTAATGGCTTCAGGTTTTAAACTTTCTGCTGCTAATGCATCTTCTATTGATACATACGGCAGAAAACTACTAAAATTAGATCTGGGTTTAAGAAAAGAAACTTCATGGCATTTTACTATTGCAGATATTTCGCGACCTATTATAGGTGCAGATTTTTTGGGTCATTTTGGAATTTTAGTTGATGTCGCTAACAAAGCAATAATTGACCCAACTACAAACCTTCGTTCAATAGCAACTATTACATTGGAAAATTCTTCAAACTTGTCCATTTTAATTAAACCAGAAATTGATCCACAAGTAAAAGACTTGATAAATGAATTTAAATCAATTACCTTAGAGTCCGACTTTACAAAACATCCTACACATAGTATAAAACATAAAATTACAACTTCTGGATCACCAATAGTTTTGAAACCCAGACGTTTAGCGCCAGATAAATTAACTGCAGCTAAGAAAGAATTTAATTTCCTTCTCGAACAAGGAATCTGTCGTTTCTCTGATAGTCAATGGTCTTCACAATTACACATGGTACTAAAAAGCAATGGTGATTGGCATCCTTGTGGTGACTACAGACGTCTTAATGCCATTACAACACCAGATTGCTATCCTATTCCTAACATTCAGGATATCACACATTTTTCAAGTGATTGCAAAACCTTCTCAACTTTAGATCTTGTTAAAGCGTATCATCAAATTCCAGTAGAACCAGAAGATATTCCGAAAACTGCAATTTGCACACCGTTCGGACTCTTTGAGTTCACTCGCATGACTTTTGGTTTATGCAATGCTGCGCAGACTTTTCAACGCTTCATTAATTCAATACTAAAAGATCTAAATTTTTGTTTTGTATATTTAGACGATATTCTTATTGCTTCAAAATCTGCCTCAGATCATTTAACGCATTTATCAATAATTTTCGAAAGGTTAAGTGATAACGGACTAATCGTTAATCAGGATAAATGTAAATTCTTACAAAAAGAAATTAAATTTTTAGGTAATTTTATTTCATCTGAAGGAATTAAACCTTCACCAGATAAATGTAAGGATATTTTAAGTTTCAAACTACCAGAAACAATTGTAGAATTGAGGCGATTTCTGGGAATGATAAATTTTTATCGTCGCTTCTTACCAAATGCCGCTAAACACCACGCTTTACTTAATAGTTTCTTGGTGGGTTCTAAGAAGTCAGACAAGAGAAAAATAAATTGGACACCGGAGGTTGTTAAATCTTTTGAAACGTCCAAACAACAACTCTTCGATGCAACTATTCTGGCTTTTCCAGAACTAAATGCTCCATTAGCAATTTTTGTAGATGCTTCTGATGTTGCCATTGGAGCAGCGCTTCAACAATGGGTAAACAATTGTTGGAAACCTTTGGGGTTCTTTTCAAAAAAATTGAACGAAGCTCAAAGAAATTATAGTACATATGATCGTGAATTACTAGCGGCCTACCAACCAGTAAAACATTTTAGATATTACATTGAAGGTCGCACATTCACATTGTTTATAGATCATAAACCTTTAATATTTTCATTTCGTCAGAACCCTACAAAAGCTTCTCCAAGACAACTTCGTCAACTTAACTTCATCAGTGAATTTACCACAGATTTTAGACACATTTCTGGAAAAGAGAATATTGTTGCAGATTCTCTATCTAGAATTTCTGAAATTGAAATTCCTAGCTCTATAGATTTTAAAGCAATTGCTGAAGCTCAACTTATAGACGAATCTTTTGAGAAATTAAAATCAAATCCAAAATTTTCATTTAAACAAATAACTTTTCCAAACACAAATTTCAAAATTTTTTGTGAAATTACAAATGAAAATATTAGGCCATATATTCCGGAAGCATTTCGGAAGCAAATTTTCACTTCAGTACATAATTTAGCTCATCCAAGCATCCGAACTTCAAGACGCCTTGTATCAGATAAATATTTTTGGCCATTTTTCAACAAAAACGTTGCTGATTGGTCTCGCACTTGTTTGGATTATCAACGTTCAAAAATTACGAGATACAATAGAAGTGAACATAAAACATTCCCCCTTACATCAAAACGTTTTAAAATATTACATATGGATATAGTCGGGCCATTGCCTTACTCACAAGGTTTCACGTATTGCTTAACAATAGTAGATAGATTTTCGAGATGGCCTGAAGCAATACCTTTAACTAATATTACGGCTGCAAATTGTGCCGAAGCATTATGTATTTTTTGGATTGCACGTTTCGGAGTTCCAGAAGTTATAGTAACAGATCAGGGTAGACAGTTCGAATCCCAATTGTTCAGTGAGCTGGGAAAAATCCTTGGATTCAAAGAAATTGTACTACAGCCTATCATCCGCAAGCAAACGGAATGATAGAGAATTGGCATCGTACATTGAAGGCTTCTGTAATGGCTAATAAAAATCCATCATGGTCAAAAACATTATCATTCATTCTTTTGGGTTTGAGGACAGCATTTAAAGGAGAACTGAAAGCATCTCCGGCTCAATTAGTTTACGAAGAGAACATACGTTTGCCGAGTGATTTACACAAGATTTGTCTCGATCAGAAACCTCAATCAGATTTCGTTCAAGATTTAAAGGCCGTTATGTTAAACATTAAACCTATTCCAGCTTCAAATCATAGTAACGTAAAACCAAGAGAAATTAAAAATCTAAATAGTTGCAATCAAGTGCTGATTAGAACAGGTGCAGTGCGCAAATCTTTACAACCACCTTATCATGGACCTTATAAAGTTTTAAAAAAATATGAAAAATATTATAGCATTCAAATCAAAAACAAATCATGTAATATTTCAATAGATAGATTGAAACCTTTTTTCTCCTGCATTCCAAACCATGACACGGTTAAAAATGATAAAAAAAAGTATCTTTCGACGAGAAGAACAACAAAATTAAATATATAACATGACATGGGAGTTAAAATAACTCTTTTAGAAAATACTAAGGTAAATCGTTAATGACCAGCATTAACTGAGGGGGAAGTAATGCGGTGGAACTTTCTCATTTTTAATATTATATAAATTTAATATAAATATTAATTAATCTAGTTTAGTATTGTTGAATTTAAAAACAGCATTAATTCAGTTGAATATTTTTTTTTATTGCAAAAAGAAGTAACCTTAGGAAATATTTTTCTTGACATTCAAATTTTTATAAAATAAAAATTTAAGTTAGAAATGAAATGCATTAGTAGATAGAATTCAAAACTGTGTACAATTAATTAAGATTTGTCATATAAGACTTTATTCATTGTTAATTTAAAATAAATAATTATTGAAAAAAAAAGAGAATAACATATTTTCTTATTTGTAGTAATAAGAAGAAATACCAGAGATGAACATATACGTGGTGAAATAACTCGCCACAGTCTTAATGAGACCTTTTCAAAACAGGTCTTAAACGAAAAATTTTGCTTCGAGGGGTGCAGGGGAAGGGGAAATGTATGAACATTTTGTGTCCCCCCCCCCCTTGCGACTGGACACCTTTGACCCGAAAAATCTGAAAAAAATTACGAATGTAGGCCTTTATGAGTACAACAACAACAAATACATGAGAAGTCGAAATTCACTCAACTTTGTTAGTAATAGTATGATTTATCGATTTTATGTTTTCTTGAATAAAATCTTAATGGTGCCCTTAAATTTCATGAAATACAGTACACTGATGACTTTTTATAAGATTAATTCGTCCTGAAAGTTTCATAAAGATCGAATGGTATTTAATGAAGTTATAGCGATTTGAATTTTCCTGTATTACTATGGAACAATATGAGCTGTATTACTATGGAAACATATGGCTATGGAACAATATGCGCTTTTTACCGACTCAGATACTACAGCTTTGCTAGGATTTGCATGAAAATTTCAGGAATGATAGGTATCATGAATTTTTTTGAGAATTAGCTCAGCTAGCGGTATTAATAATCGTAAAGCAAAATAGTGGTTGTCTTAAATGTGAAGATTGAATAATTTTGATGTATTTTGCCCAACTTCAACGTTTAAGGCGCATGCTTTTAACACTTGATTCAATTGAATGAATGCCTGAAGATGAGAACCTACAATCATTACTCATAGGTGAAATAAGTCGAGGAGGCAGGAGAAAGCTCCTAGTAAATGGGCTTTGTAACCATTCTAGGATTCGAATATAATAGGTTTTCAAAATAGTACTTGAATTGACAATTTTTCCTTCACAAGGGCAAAAATACCTTAGAAGTCGAAATTCGATCAACTTTGTTAATAATAATACATGTTATAAATTTGCTTTTTTGTCTATAAAATCAAGAAGGGACTCTTAAATTTCCCAAAATCTATAATTTAAGTTTTCTTAACAATAAACAGCTAAGTTACAGCCGATTGAATATCTAATAATTAGAACAACGTTAACACGTGATACTAGGGAGATACAAGCTTGCAACGGGCCTAGACACTACAAATATGTAGGAATTTTGATAAAAATTTTAGAAATGGTTTGTCATATTCATGTGTTATCATGACTAACCAAGCGACGGGGTCAAAACACTTGGAACAAAATAGTGGCGGGTTTAAAATCATAATAATCATAATAATTTTCCGAACTCAATTTATGGAATCTGTATATTAGTCAAGTTTTAATATGCAGGATATATTGTCTGATTTACTAATTGTTTTACAA